>SJYV01015770.1:272718-356857 GCA_006410875.1 Neotragus pygmaeus | reverse complement strand
ATCCCCACGCCCCTCCGGACCCTCCACCCCTCGCCCGGCGCGGAAGGATAGTCTGCAGGCGTTTCACCAACAGCGACTTCCCTACCCCCGTGGCCCCCAGGAGAAGACACATCCCGCTTCCCGCTCCACCTAACAGCCTTAGCTCTCGTGGGCCACGCAAGGCCCAGCCTCAGCTCCGCTCTCATTGGATAGACTCCGCCGCCGGGCAGCTCATTGGCTCCCGACACTAACTGTCTCAGTAGGCGCGGTCTAATTGGCGCCCAGCGTCTGGGGCGAGTGGAAAGACCCGCCTTCCCACGGCTCACTGGCTGGCCGGCGACATGCGCGTGCGCGCGTCTGAGAGGCAGGCGGAAGCGGAAGTCGGGGGCGCGCTGGCCAGCAGTGGGATCTCCGCGGCGTCAGGTTGGGGTCCCGGGTCGCCATGGGGCGCGGCAGTGGCACCTTCGAGCGTCTCCTAGGTAACGCTGCCCCCGCTCCCCGGTGGGAAAGACCCCCGCCCCCAGTGATTCCGGGCGACTGCCGCGCGACTCGGCCCTGGGCGGGCGCGCAGGCGACATGAGGCCCGGCGGTCCTGGGCGCAGGGCCTGGCGCCGACCGANTGCCCCCGCTCCCCGGTGGGAAAGACCCCCGCCCCCAGTGATTCCGGGCGACTGCCGCGCGACTCGGCCCTGGGCGGGCGCGCAGGCGACATGAGGCCCGGCGGTCCTGGGCGCAGGGCCTGGCGCCGACCGATTGAGTGAGGGTCCGCGCAGGAGACCGGGCAGGAGCTTGGGGAAGTAACTACCAGTGTCTGGCCAAGCGGGCCTCCCGTCCTGAGTCACGGGAATGGATGACTCAGTGAAATAGTAAAGTCTCAGTAGACCCTCTCTCCCCGCCAAAAACCTAGGTTGCGTGGGATTTGGGAGTTCTGACCCATACGTGGGCCCCAAGGGTGGAGCCAGCAGTGTCTTCACTGGGACCTGCCAGCTCTTCGGAGCGCTGCTTCCCCAGGGATCCAGACCCGCGCCGTATGTCCCCACTGGGCTCCGGGAAGCAGCGCCGGGGCTCAGAAGGCGTTTCCTCTGTTGGGGTGGATAGCTGATCTTTCTGAACCTCCTGGAAGTCACGGATTTAGGAAGGAAAGTCAGTGTTTATGGACAAGCTCACTCTCCTTCAGGAAACTTCTGTGTTTGGGACAGGCGCTCTGGGTAGTGGAATGGTCAGCCTGAACCCGGCCTCCTTTTTCCTCAAATGTGATTTCGGAGGGACCTCAGATGAGGCCTCTTCGTTGCTCGTTGAATTATATGGGCTGAGGAACTCAGCTCATGAAATGGTTCAGCCCTTCAGCGATCAATCCAGGAGTCACTGTCAGATCCTTTTTAATCTGCACGACTCCAGGACAATGGTCCTGACTGAACTGGGAGAGCAGCCCCTGAGCTGCTCATCTGTGTGTCTGAGGCCACAGTGACGTAGACTAGAGGTGGTCGTTGGATAATACTCCTTGGCAGGTCAACCCTGTCTGCACTCCACCAAACACTTGAGGCAGAGGACCGGGGTCTCTGCTGTATGTCTCTCCAGCAGTGCCACAGCTGAGAGCTAAACAAACAGGCTAAGCTTCTGAAAATCAGGGACTCTGAGGGATGAGGCAGCAGAGCTTAGTGTTGAATTCTGGCTCCACCCCAGCAAGCTGTGTGATTTCAGGCCTAGTGACTTTACCTCTCTTCACATCTCACCTAGTTTCTTTGTCCACAGAGAGAGTGGAAATATCCCTTAATTCTTAAGGTCTGTGTGAGAGGTGAGTGAGTTCGCGTAAAGTATTTGGAACAGCACTTGTGTTTAAAAGGCCCGCAGTGTCTTTCAGGAAGGACAGTGCTTTCCACGGTTATTGTCAGGTGTTAGGAGGATGGTTACATAGTTTTCCGTTTGGTCCAGATGTCTAAAATGGGAAGGGGGCAGTTCCTCCTGCCTGTTGCTGAGCTGGGGATCCAGCTAGGGGATCACACAGCAGGATGAGCCCCTGTAATGGTGTGTTTCTGCCTTAGACAAAGCGACCAGCCAGCTTCTTCTGGAGACTGACTGGGAGTCCATCCTCCAGATCTGTGACCTGATCCGCCAGGGGGACACGCAGTAAGTGCGCCCTCGGGAGCAGGGGGGTGGCCGCGCCGTGGACTGGGGTTGCTTGGTGCCCCCTCATCTTCCAAGATCCTGCCCTGATGAAAGCTGAGCGTTTAGGCCCCAATGGAGTACTGTGTGCTCTGTGTGCTATGGCTCTTGAGGTCTCAGGACAGTTAAAGGACTTCTTCTGTACAGTTTGGGAGTGCATGGTTACCTGGACGTTTGCCTAGGGGGTCTCAAGAACCAGATGGCCAATGGGCTTTTCATCAGTCTTAGAAGCTGTTTTCTTCTTTTTTTTTTTTACTCTGTTTGCTTTTACCAATGCCTTTTTTTCTGTCAGGGCAAAATATGCAGTGAGTTCCATCAAGAAGAAAGTTAATGATAAGAATCCCCACGTGGCCTTGTACGCCCTAGAGGTAATCAGACCGTGTACTCCAGTCAGCCCTGGTCGGGGTGGCAGTGATGGGTGCACTGCCAACAGTGGAGGCACCAGGGGCAGAGGGCTGGGCTGGGCTGGGCTGGGAGCAGTGCTTCCGCTCTTCCACCAGAGGCTGACACGTGTAGGTCCTGAGGTTGACTCCAGTGTCTGTCCTCGGTGATAAAAATTAAAAGGAATAGGTGTAGCCCTGGCTGCTGCTTGCCTTGGAAACTGCTCCGTGGGCTTTCCTATCCACCTGGGTGGTCTGAGGGGCCCTGTTGAGGCCCACCTTCTTGTGGGAAAGGTGGACCAGTCCAGGAGGGGGAGTTCCTGCCCTGACCTGCAGCTTAAGTCTTCCCCGCCTTGGGGTCTGCAGGTCATGGAGTCTGTGGTGAAGAATTGCGGCCAGACAGTCCATGATGAGGTGGCGAACAAGCAGACCATGGAGGAGCTGAAGGAGCTGCTGAAGGTGGGTGCTCTTCAGGGTGCAGAGAGGCCCATGCCGGGGTGCACCACCCGAAGGGCTTCTTGGGGCTTTGCTGGCACCTGTGTCAGAAACAGTGCCGAGGGCGGGAGGGCGAGTGTTTGTGATCCCTGCCTGGAGAGGTCAGGCCTTCCCAGAAGCTAGGCAGAGCTGCATCTGGGAGTGCGGAGAAGACCCCACTCCTCCTGCAAGGTGAGGAAAACTTCCTGGGGGGCAGGAGCTGAGTCTGAAGGGTAGGGGATGCTCACTGAGTAGCAGAGAAGGTGGGGAGGAACAGTGTGCGTGTGGCCATGGCAGAGCATGTGAGTGGAGACCTGGGGTCCCCAAAAGACTTGCATAGAGCAGGGAGGCATGTGAGTTTGATGTGTTTGTGGAGGCAGAGCTGGGGAAGAGCAACAGAGAAGAGATGCCAGAACCCACCCCCCGCCCCACCGGCCAAGGCAAAGGAGGGAAGTCCCAGGGCCTCAAGGGGTCATCCGAGCAGGGCAGGTTCACTGCCCACCTGTAGGGATTGTGATGTGGGCAGTGACATCAGGGGGTTGTATGATGTAGAGTGGGGTGGTGCAGCCATTCTTGGAAGAGAAGGGCATCCCGTAGAGCTGAGACTGCCCTAAGTGGCAACCTAGGAGTGCAGCTCCGGCACCAACTCCACCGCCACTGTGACCTGGGCCTGTTGGGCGCCTGTGGGCCTCGCAGCCTGGAGCCCATCTGAGGCTGAGCTGACAGCAGGACTTTTCCAAAGCCCTGACTGGAGGCCTGGCCAGCCCCTCCTCTGTCCTGGGTGACAGAAGAATTAGAACCTGCCCTCCTTGTGTGGGCATGATCGTGTCCTGTTCACACGGCACGGGGTATGAGTCCTTGGAGGGCCGGGGCTACCTGGAGAGGGTTCCACTGCCTGGACCCAGATTACAAAAAAGAGCAGGAACCCTGGCATGTGAGCTGTGGTGGGTGTCTCCTCAAAGCAACTCTCTCGACCCACTGTCCTCAGCATTGTGTGTGTACATCATCGAGAGAGCTTTAGAAGTGGGATTGGTTGTGCTTTAATCTGCTCTAGGTGGTGGCCTTGTATGTGGGGAACTTTCTGGAGCCATTCATCTCCTGTCTGGGCTGCCTATGACTGGAAGGAGGGAGCTGGCTGACTGTGCGTCTGCACGCTCAGCCTAGGCTCGGTTGGCTCTGCCTGTTGGTGGCTGGCCTTAGCCAGCCCCAGAGCTGTCTCTTATACACATCTCCTCCAGGGGATCTTTTCNCTGGCTGACTGTGCGTCTGCACGCTCAGCCTAGGCTCGGTTGGCTCTGCCTGTTGGTGGCTGGCCTTAGCCAGCCCCAGAGTGGGTCACAGGCTGAGGGGCTCCCTAGGTAGTCAGGGTCCTGTAGGGCACAGGGGGGAGATGGGGAGAGACAGGTGGTGATGGGACAGTAGGGGTGGGAGAGCCTTCACTTGAGGGATTCCCCAGGTTCTCTAGGCGTTTAAGAGACCAGTGCAGGCCCTTAGTCAACAGACAGGGGGAATGGATTTGTCTTTGGGGATGGGGTTCCTGGAGGAAGCCTGGATCTGGGGAGTGGCTCCCTACATGGCCCCGTCTCCAGTTGGGGGTCTGCCAGTTGCTTCCTTGTTCTGAGGTATCTCTTTGGCACCTCCATCTCCTCATCTTCCGTCTTCCCTTGCCTACAGAGGCAGGTGGAAGTAAACGTCCGGAACAAGATCCTGTACCTTATTCAGGCCTGGGCACACGCCTTCCGGAATGAGCCCAAGTACAAGGTGGTCCAGGATACGTACCAGATCATGAAGGTGGAAGGTGAGTCAGGGGTGGGGGCGAGAGGGTCCAGTCCCGGGCTTGGGATGCACCGTCAGGAGTTGAGGGGCTGCCCTGCACTAGGTGGGCCCAAGGGAGGCTGTGCCGGGGCGGCACCATGCTCTAAGGACGGTGGATTGGGAGAGTCTTAAGCGGGGCTATGGCAGCTGAGGCAGGCTTCTTCAGGGCCAGTGTGTGTGCCTCCCTGTTGTGCCTGTGGAGAGATGTTGGGGTTCTGGCCAGGAGAGCGGTGGATTCAGGCCATGTTTGGAAGATTTCCTGGTGCTCCAACCCGGTGTGGGTGAGAGGGCAGGCTGGGTCCTCTTCCACCTGTGCCGCACGGCGGGGCCAGGTCTTCTGACCCCAAGATGAGCCACAGGGTGGGAGCAAGGGCACTGCCTGTTGGTTGCAGGGTGGGAGGACTTTGCAGACACTGTGATGAAGGACCCATCCAGGTCAATAAGCTGAGAGACTCTCCATTCCTGAACTTCAGACATGAGAGAGAACATCCAGAGTTTATGAGGGAATTTCCGGGCAGTCCACTGGTTAAGATTCTGGACTTTCACTGTCAGGGACCCAGATTTGATCTCTGGTTGGGGAACTAAATCCCACAAGTCACACAGCACGGCCAAAAAAAAAAAAAACCCAACCGAAAACAAAGACTTATGGGATTTCAACGGGTCCATGGCTCAGAAAAAAAGCTCTGGTTTAAAAGCTCTGGGAAGTGTGGTTGGCTGGAATGCAGACCAGGAGCCAGACGGGAGGCCCAGGAAAGACCCGCGAGGCCTTAATGTGGTGGGAGAAAGGCTTGGCTCTGTGTGTGGTCCCCAGGACTGAGTGGCCACGTGGAGCCACCCCAGCTGTGGGGCTGAGCTGCGCCCCCAGAAGCCCTTGTGCAGGGTGAGGTCACTGTGCCTGCTGCCTCAGGCTCTGGACTTCTTCTGTCTGCTTGGGGAGGCAGATGCCAAGAACTGAGATGTGACTGCTGGAGGCCTCAGGGCTGATGGGTAAGGACAGGTGAGGCTGAGGGCCTCACACACCAGAGCAGCATTCAGGGGTAACAGGGGCCTCCTTTTTCCAGGACACGTCTTCCCAGAGTTCAAGGAGAGCGATGCCATGTTTGCTGCGGAGAGAGTGAGTTCACGGGGTGCTGGGTCCAGGAGTTAGGCTGCTTGCAGGAGGCAGAAGGGAAACCCTGGGATCTGGGCTTGTTGGGAGCAGGTGAGCTGCTAATTGACCTCAACATGAGAATGCCCTTTAAGTAGAATATGTAGCTTTGTGTGCAGGTTGAGAAAGGAACTTGGTTGAAGGTGCCTTAGGGCTGTGGTTCCCAGTTAAATATTTCCATGTCCCTGAAGCTGTGGGAAGTCTTGCAGTCAGGTCTTTAGAAAGAAAAGATGACCATTTTGGAGGGAGATCCTTCCTCGAGTCACGTCTGCAGTGGGTTGGCTGCAGCTCCTGCACCTCTTGTGGAAAGTGGGGTGGCCAGGGAGCGAAGGGGCATGTGACCTGACTCTGCCCATCCCCAGGCCCCTGACTGGGTGGATGCCGAGGAGTGCCACCGGTGCCGGGTGCAGTTTGGGGTTATGACCCGCAAGGTGAGTGCGCCTGCCTCAGGGAGGGCCCCAGCTCCCCGCCTGGCTGGGACAGACCCCAAGCCTCCCGCTGCCATCCTAAGGCCACTGTGCGCACAGCAGGCCCTTTCTCTCTGGACTGGGACCTGGCGGCGTGGGGAGTGAGGTCACCTGGGGTCTGTGTCCAATGGTCAGTGCCCTCAGGCAAAGTTCAGGCAAGGCTGCACTCCTGCGGAATGCAAGCACCCCACGCCCAGGGGTTTGGGTCTGCGTTCCCTTAGCCAGTAGCCCCCTGGCTGACTTGGCTTGTCCGGCTTGGACCCTCCCTCTGCTCACGGAAGCCGTGGCCAAGGCTGGGACCTGGGACATCTGAGTAGACTCCCCAGACTCATTGTCCAGCAAAACTTGTTTATTAGGACAGCTTATGTGTTCTTTTGTGAACTTTTTTTGTTAATTTGACTACTTTTCCTCAAAGTGGCAGCTATAATTGAGAGCTTGCGAGTGTGCCCTGTTCCCCCAGGTCTTTTGTGGCCTCCCAGTCTCACCTTCTGCCCACCCCAACCTGGGAGGCCCAGCCTGGCACTTCCTGCAGCAGGTGGTGCTGGGCAGAAGGTGGTCGTGAAGAGTGGCTGACCAGGCCTCCCTGACCCACCCTGTGTCACAGCACCACTGCCGGGCTTGTGGCCAGATCTTCTGCGGCAAGTGTTCTTCCAAGTACTCCACCATCCCCAAGTTCGGCATCGAGAAGGAGGTGCGGGTGTGTGAGCCCTGTTATGAGCAGCTCAACAAGTGAGTCCCCTGGGACACTGGAGCTAGGGCAGTGCCAGGCAGGGCCCCTAGGTCTGAGTCCTGCTGGCTAGTTGCTCGGGTTTGTTTATTAAGTGTTGGGAGAAGGGACACAGGAGTTGCCTGGAGACCCTCACCCCACGACAATGAATTGCCTTTCTGCAGCCCCATTGACTCTGTCACACACACACACAGGCACTCCCCCCACGACAATGAATTGCCTTTCTGCAGCCCCATTGACTCCATCTCACACACACACACGCGTGCACGGACACACACACACAGGCCCTCACCCCACGACAATGAATTGTCTTTCTGCAGCCCCATTAACTCCGACATGCACGCACGCACCTTGTATCCTGAACCAGTCAAGAGTGAGCCGCAGGCACCCTGTCCCTCTCCTCTCCACTCCCATGTGTGCTTCCCAAGGGGAGCTTTTCCCACGAGCCTGCTGGTAGCTGTCGAGTTAGGGCATTTGGCATCCGTGTGGTTAGTCCCTGTTCAGGGTTCCCAAGTCCCAGTAACGTCCCATGGTGGTTTGGTCCTGTTAGGACCCAGCCACCTCCTCAGCTCTCTAACCTGGTAAGTTGCAGCGTCTTTTTCTTTTGTGACAAGGACATCGCTGAGGGGCCAAGGCTGTTTGAGGCACATCTCTAGGTTTAGGGCCAAGGTCTCCTTGTGGTGACAGTCAGGCTCTGTGTGGCTGGCCCAGGAGCCCATGTTGTCCATCTTCCCAGCATCAGTGATGGGATCTGATCTCCTGGGGAAGTGGTATCTGTAGGCCGCTCCACTGGGAAGTCTTTTCTGTGGAAAGCCACAGCGTGGCAGGTGTTTGAGCCCCATTTCCAGGAAAGGGGCTGTCTTTTAGGCCAGTGACTTGCCCAGGGCCCTGCAGCCCAGAGGTGACAACTGATTCATGGGTCCAGCTTTTCTCTGGAGTGTGGTCTGTGGAATCCCCGTCTTCCTTCCCTGAGAGTGTCAGAGGGGAGCCCCAGGCTGTTTCCAAGAACACATCAGGGTGGGATACAGTGCCCAGTGATGCACGGCATCCTGTCTCCTTCAGGAAAGCGGAGGGAAAGGCGGCCTCGACGACGGAGCTGCCCCCGGAGTACCTGACCAGCCCGCTGTCTCAGCAGTCACAGGTACTGCCCGGGCCTCTGGGGGCGCCTTGACCCTTGGCCCCACTAACCCTGTCCTGTCATCCTCAGCTGCCCCCCAAAAGGGACGAGACAGCCCTGCAGGAAGAGGAGGAGCTACAGCTGGCTTTGGCCCTGTCTCAGTCGGAGGCTGAGGAGAAGGAGCGGTTGGTGAGTGGGGGGCAGCCTTGCTGAGTCTGGGGGTGCCCAGGAAAGTGCGGCATGCACTCGGACACCCTCCTCCTGGTCATCCCACAGAGGCAGAAGTCAGCCTATACCGCGTACCCCAAGGCGGAACCCACACCCGTGGCCTCCTCAGCGCCCCCCGCCAGCAGTCTGTATTCTTCGCCTGTGGTGAGCCTGCCCTTCAGCTCAGCCCCAGTGGCTTGGACCCCTTTCCTCTGGGATGGGGGGGCAGGCGATTGTGCCTCAGCAGGGATGCTTGAGTCTCCTGGGCAGGGGCAGAGGCAGCCTGGTGCCCACAGGTCTCAGCTCCCTGGTCAGGACCCCAGTGGAGCAGAGGACAGTGCAAGGGCTGGAGGCCTCACCGTCGAGACCCTGGTGTCTTCCATACCCCGCCGAGCGGGAGGAGCTGGGGACACCTTGGGTCAAAGGTGCTCTGTTTTTCTAGCCTCCTGTGAGGCCGTCACAGGTCTGTTTGCTGGAGGTGGACCGAGTTCTTAATGTAAAAAGGAGGAAGGTGGCAGGTGGGGCAGAGATGTAGAAAGTCATTTGCAAACGCTGCGGGGCACTGTGGGTGGAGCCGAGAGGAGCCCTGCCAGTTGCCCACCCGACCCCATGTTCTGTGGGCGGGCTGGTGGGGCAGCACCCTGCAACCCATCTATGGTTACGGAGCCCCTTGGCGCTTGGACAGGCTTTGGCCAGTCTGCAGGGTCCACTCACGGCTATATCATCCAGGCCTCTCCTCCGGCCTGTGGCCTCTCACATCCACCATGTTTCCCCAGAACTCGTCAGCGCCTCTGGCTGAGGACATCGACCCTGAGGTGAGGATACTCCAAGTGTGGTGCTTTCCCTTCTCTGCCTCCTGGCCCTTGGTAGTGACCCCCTCTTGCCTGTGCAGCTTGCGCGGTACCTGAACCGGAACTACTGGGAGAAGAAGCAGGAGGAGGCTCGGAAGAGCCCCACGCCGTCCGCGCCAG
Organism: Neotragus pygmaeus; assembly: GCA_006410875.1. NCBI lineage: Eukaryota > Metazoa > Chordata > Mammalia > Artiodactyla > Bovidae > Neotragus > Neotragus pygmaeus. The sequence continues at coordinate 347,410 of SJYV01015770.1, read as the reverse complement.
TGCCTCTGACAGAGCCCACGGCCCAGCCTGGGGAGGGACATGCAATCCCTGTCAACGTGGAGGTGAGGGGCCACTCTCAGGCTTCGGACTGTGGTCCCTTGGGAGAGGGACACCAGGATAGGCAGAGATGGAGTCTCACTGTCTGGTCTCTTCCAGACTTCCCTCCCAGAGACAGACCCTCAGGCCGTAACTGCAGCCGGAGCTGCCTTTAGTGAGGTAAGCCATGACTCCCTCCTCGGGCTGGGGCAGACTTGGCCTCCCAGAGTGCAGGGGGCCAGACTCACAGAGACCTCCCAGAGGTGGGCTGTTGTCACTTACAGCTCTCCATTGAACGTCTCTGGGTTGGCTGTAGGCCCTGCTCAGCAACTTGCTGTCTACCCTGAACAGGCTGGAATATTCTGGGGTTCTGCTCTTTGGTGCCCAGTGGAGTAAGAGGCCAGGGCCAGGACAGCTTCGTCTCAGTCACGTTGTGCCCATGGGCAAAAGCCGAGCCTCCTTGGGCCTCCATTTCCTCCCTTATGAACCGGGTGCTGAGGGTGCCTCTCGCAGACCCCCCAGGAGGACCCAGTCAGTCGTGCAGCAAGCTCAGAGCTCAGCATCTGGCTCAGCCAGAGGACCCTGTCCCTACTTGGGCTGGGGGTGTGGGAGGTGCTCAGGCAGACTCCCTCTGCCCTGGCAGCAGTACCAGAATGGGGAGTCGGAGGAGAGCCACGCACAGTTCCTGAAGGCCCTGCAGAACGCTGTCACCACCTTCGTCAACCGCATGAAGAGCAACCACGTGCGGGGCCGCAGCATCACCAACGACTCGGCCGTGCTGTCCCTCTTCCAGTCTATCAACACCATGCACCCCCAGCTGCTGGAGCTGCTCAACCAGCTGGATGAGCGCAGGCGTACGTGCCACACGCACCCTCCCAGGTGGCCCTCCAGGCCTCGAGGGCTCCCATCAGGGGCCTGCCATACCCGCTGGGGGCAGTGGGTACCTACTGGGCCAGGCATTATCGCGCCTAGGGTGGTGTAGGCAGGGCTGCTGCGAGGGACCTTGGGGTCTGCATGAGGGAGTCCCAGTGGCAGGTGTCCCACTGAGCACAGTGAGCTGGAGGGAGGGTGTGTGTGTGCATGTGCGTCCACCCGCCCTGGAGCCCCTATGCCAGCTGCACCCTGCCGTTTCCCAGGCCGGGCTGGGCAGCAGTGCCCACTGCTGGGGAGCTTGTGTTCCAGCCAATGCCAAGGTCCCCCAGCTTGCCCCTTCCCCACAGTATACTATGAGGGACTGCAGGACAAGCTGGCGCAGATCCGTGACGCCCGGGGGGCGCTCAGCGCTCTGCGGGAGGAGCACCGGGAAAAGCTTCGCCGCGCAGCCGAGGAGGCCGAGCGCCAGCGCCAGATCCAGCTGGCCCAGAAGCTGGAGATCATGCGGCAGAAGAAGCAGGTGTGGGGGTGGTGGCGGCCGCCCAGCCATGGGGTGTGGGGGCGGCGGCGGCCTGCCCGGCCGTGGGGTGTGGGAGCAGCGGCGGCCCGCCCGGACTTGGGGTGTGGGGCCGCAGCCACCCTGACGCCTGCCTCGTGGCCCACAGGAATACCTGGAGGTGCAGCGGCAGCTGGCCATCCAGCGCCTGCAGGAGCAGGAGAAGGAGCGGCAGATGCGCCTGGAGCAGCAGAAGCAGACCATCCAGATGCGGGCCCAGATGCCAGCTTTCTCCCTGCCCTACGCCCAGGCACGCGCCCACCACACGCCCCGGTCCCTCTGGGCACCCTGGTGACAGACAAGTGCCCTGAAAGTGGTCTCTCTGTCTCTAGCTCCAGGCCATGCCTGCGGCGGGGGGTGTGCTGTACCAGCCCTCCGGCCCGGCGAGCTTCGCAGGCACGTTCAGCCCGGCCGGCTCGGTGGAGGGCTCGCCCATGCACACCATGTACATGAGTCAGCCGGCCCCGGCTGCCAGCGGCCCCTACCCCAGCATGCCAGCAGCCGCAGCAGGTAACGGAGTGGGCTGGGGCAGGAGGGTGGGGGGCCAACAGCCAAGACAAACCCCAGACCACTACCCTTTCCTTCTTTTGTCTTGGTGTGATCACAAACTTAGAGAACAGTCAGCAGAGCAGTACACAGCATTTTTCAGATTCACACTCTCCCCACACTCACTCTTCTGACCCAATTTAGGGGGAGTGGCGGGTGAGACACCCGTTACTACTAGAGGCCTCTGCGTTTGCTAGACCAGGATGCTCTGCAGGGCCTGGGCACAGGCACCAGACGGGGAGCCCAGAGGCCCTGGTGTGACTGCATCCGCAGCTGGCTCCTGCTCACAGCCCCAGGGCCTCAACTGTGCCAACAGGAAACCCGCCCCCTTTTTAGCTGTCCTCCCTCTTGGAATGTTCTGTGGGCTTCCATGGGCTTCCGTGACACTGACTTCCCAAAGACCGCTGGCCTGTCTTGCAGACCACCTCTCATTTGGGCTGTGACTGGTCTTCTGAGAGTGTGACGTTCTATGGGTCCTTTCCTGTCTTTGTTGATTTCACTTACTATTCTTTTGTGAGAATGTGAAACACAAACTTATTTCTGTAAGTCACAAGGAAAAGGGAACTCAAACCCCCATCCCTTGCCCCATCCTTAGAGTTCTGAACTCTCTCCTCTGCCTGCAGACCCCAGCATGGTGAGCGCTTACATGTACCCAGCAGGGGCAGCTGGTGCACAGGCAGCCCCGCAGGGCCCCACAGGGCCCACCACCAGCCCAGCCTACTCATCCTACCAGCCTACTCCCACGCAGGGCTATCAGGTAGGTGGGGAGACTGCCCCGTCCCTACAAGGTCCCTAGGCCCAGCCGTCTCCCATCATCCTCTCTCCTCCACAGAATGTGGCCTCCCAGGCCCCACAAAGCCTCCCAGCCATCTCCCAGCCCCCGCAGTCTGGTACGATGGGCTACATGGGGAGCCAGTCAGTGTCCATGGGCTACCAGCCTTACAGCATGCAGGTGAGAGGCTGTCGGGGGCCTCAGATGGGAGGAGCAGGGCCTTTGGGGGTGGGAGCGTGCTGGGCAGGCTCCACGCTCTGCCCACTACCGCATGTCCCCTCCACTGCCTCTCTACTGGTTGGCATTTACCTGGTTACAGAGCTGCTTTCTTAGTAAGGGGCTGTTTCATTATCCACAGAATCTGATGCCGACCCTCCCCGGCCAAGACGCGCCTCTGCCACCCCCGCAGCAACCCTATATCTCAGGGCAACAGCCCGTATACCAGCAGGTGAGCCTCTTCTGGGACCACCGTGGGTCATGACAGGGGACAGGCTTCACTGTGGACCCCCGTCTGCAGTGGGGCTGCTGGGTGGAAGGGAAGGACCTTCCCTGAGAGGAAGGTCCTGGGAAGTGCGGCTGGCGCGGGCCAGGATTGCTGCTCTTCAGGCAGGACCAGGACAGACACGTAGCAATAGCTGTTGGGCGTCAAAATCAAATGTTTACTTAAAACCCCAAAGTCCCATCTACTCAGCTCCAGAGACATGAATCCGGAATGCCTGGGGAGTGGGCTCTGCTGAGGACAGGAAGAGGACGGGGGAATTGATGATGACTGGAGGAAGGGAAGGAGTCAGGAGCATGGGCTTGAGGGGCCTAAATACCGGGCCAGGCTGGTTTGTGGAGTGTTCTGGAGAGGAACCGGTAGAGGATGGGGAGGCTGGGGCCTGGAGAGGAAAGACCACTGGCCTGTGTGTCCTCCCGCAGATGGCGCCCTCCAGCGGCCCTCCTCAGCAGCAGCCCCCAGTGGCCCAGCAGCCCCCCGCACAGGGCCCGCCGGCACAGGGCAGCGAAGCCCAGCTCATCTCATTTGACTGACCCTGGCTGAGAGCTCCCCATCTAGAGTAACACTACGGTTCTCCAAAACTGCCGCCTCCATCTCTAACTAGCGTGGTCCCCCAACCTGGCGCGCTCCCCTCTGCGTGGGCGGTGTGGCCCTTCACTCGGCCTCCTCCATCTTTGTCCTTGCCTGCCAGCTCCTGGTCCCTCTAGGCCCCATCCTTGTCTCTGGCTCCTTAAGTTCGTGTCTGACTCCCTTCTCCAGGGCTGGGCCTCGGGGAGGAGGGTGGAAGGGAAGGACCTTCCCTGAGAGGAAGCCCCCAGCCCAGTATGTCAGGTTCTGTGAGGGCTGGCCAGAGTGGAGTCTCTGCCCCACACAGCTCATGCCCTCCCATCCCCACCCGGGAGATGTTGAGGCCATGGTCTGTGACTAGCGTGAGTGCTCCCCAGAGTTCTCCAGCATGGCCCCCCAGGCTGTCAGCAGGGATGCTCTTGGCCCTCACAGGAAGGGTGGGGCATGTCTCCAGCTTCTCTGCTTCTGAGCTGCCATCTTATCCAGTGCCCTGAGTAGATGGAATGGAACAGCGATAATAAAAATGTCTTTCAACAACTATCAGGGTGTCTGCTCAGAGGGAAAGTGCTGGGCAGCTGTTTCAGTCCTGGGTGGGTGTGTGGCTGCCTCCTCACAGGCCAGCTGCCCCTCGCCCCAGGCCTAGCTCCACGGGAGTCTCAACTGGTGCATGCTACTCAGCCTTGAGATCGGTTGTCTTCCTCCCTGAGATTGAGCACCAAGGACCTGTGCCCTTTCTACCCAGCTGCCCTTACTCCTGAGAGAGACGTGTGAGGCCTCAGACTCTAGTCTGAGTCTGCACTGTCAGAATTGGAACCTAGAAAATGTGACAACATAGACTCACGGCCTCTCACATCCAGGGTTCAGTATGTTTTATAAACTAAGTGTGCAAACCTCTTGGGTGACTCCTCGTTAGCTCTTCTATGAAGCAATGCAGTAGTTTAATGGGCTCCGAGCTCAGGTCAAAAGGCCCAGGATCACAGAGATGCTGGGCGAAGGGAAGCCCAGACTTCTTGGACCTAAAGTCAGGACTTATCCCTGGGCTCTTAGAAAATCACCTATGGTATCCAGGACAGAAGGAGAGGGGAATGTCCCCTGTTGCATTTAAGGAGCAAAGGCCCTAGGACCCGAAGGGCTGGGGACACCCCATGTGCCAGATATTTGGGAGCTCAACCAAGAGTGCAGAGGATTCGGGCAGCTGGAGACAAGAGTCCAGGCTTACAAATTCTCCCAAGGACCCCATCCTCGACCCCTTCCGAGCTCAATCACAACCCTTAGACGTTGCAAGCAGTTTCTAGCTCGCTGTGGGTCTGGTTCAGGAGGAGGGCGGCGGCTTCGCTACTGCGGCGGCCAGGACGGAAGGACCAAATATGCTCCCGAGCTGGCCTGGGAGACATCCGTTTAGATACAGGAGACCCAGGAGAAGGCGGCCCAGAGGGCCGCGGAGCTCCCTCCCGCCAGGTAACCACAGGCCACGGGCGGCCGGGCCCCCAGAACGGACTTTAGGAGGAAGGGCACTAGGGATGTCCCGGCGTGCCCTGCGGCAGCACAAACGTCATATGCCCGGACTCTGCTGCAGGTATCACTGTGCTGTTCAACAGGGTCAGGTCCTGCCCGTCGTCCCTAGCGTATCGAGGGCCCAGTCCGCTTCCCCGACTCGAACGAACCCTGACGCTGGGTCTCAGCCTTCTCTCGGCTTCATTCGCCCCTCGACAGGTAGGGTCCAGGTCAGCCGCCGTCGGGCCACCATACCCTCAACGAAGCTCTGCGCCTGCGCCGCCCGCTGTCTTTTGCATAATCTCGCGGAGCGAGAGGAGGCAAGTCGAGTTGAGGCTAGAGCGTCCTCCTCCAGTTTGTATGCGCGGCTGTCCTAGAGGCTAGAGCGTACTACCCAATTCTATGCTCGGTAGTCCTGGCGGCTAGAGTGTCCTCCACAGCTCGTCTGTCCGGTCGCCCCGGCGGCTAGAGCGTCCCGCCTACTAGGATCCGCGTGTGACCTCTCCTGTGGAGCGATGCTGCCATCGGCCACAAGCCTCCTATGGGGGCCGTGTCTCGGGCTTCGAGCCGCTGCGCTTCGCCTCGTCAGGTACTGCGGGCCGCTGAGGGCCGGGCAGGCTGATAGGATGGGGCCCTTGGCCCGGCACTGAGGGTGCACGCTGGGGCGGCGTCCGCGGGCGGGGGGCTTCCCCCGACTCGGCGAGTCCCTACGTGGTTGGTAGGCACGGGGCCCCCACTTAACGATCCCCTAACCTCACGGGCCGCCGATAGTTTTAGGGTGGCCCCGGATGACCTTGGACCCGTCCGTGCTTTTCTCCGGGCCTCAGTTTCCCCGGCAGCACAGTGGCGTGGTAGGACTCCCATGAGTTGATCTAGCGTTCTACCGCCAGGGACCACAGGTTCTGAAAGTTTGCGCGCCAAAATGCATTCAGGTAATTGCTTTACGTCCATGGACTGGTAGAGTTCATCCAAACCGGAAACGTCGTGGGTAGCGTGTCTGCAAACAGTTATGTGGGTTTCCAAGGCTCTTTGAAGAATGTATAAAATGGTTGGGAAATCCCTTTTGTTATCCACGCGGTCCCTGGAGTCTGAGAACCTGGATTGGGACCAAGGAGCTAGGTCTTCTGAGCTCATGGCACCTACCTGCCTGGCCCATGTCACCTGCCTGTGCTAGGCTGACGACTCTGTTTTAATGGGGTTCAGGCAACAGATACCTCACGTCTGCACTGTACGGCTTATGAGATGCAGCAGCCATCGAAGGGGGGAGGCCCTCACTGGTGCCCCCCTGGATAACGCCCCCAAGGAGTACCCCCCCAAGATCCAGCAGCTGGTCCAGGACATTGCCAGCCTCACGCTGCTGGAGATCTCCGACCTCAACGAGCTCCTGAAGGTATCAGTGCTCAGGCTGGGCAAGGAGTTCTGGGACCCCTTGCTGGGATATTTGGGAGTTTGGTAAATTATCCAAAGTGTGCTCCATAAATGCAAGGACCTTGCCAGGCATATTCCTGAGCATGTCTGGGTGGAACAACCAGCTCCTGAAACTACCCTTCTTTGTCCCTGCAGAAAACACTGAAGATCCAAGATGTCGGGTTGATGCCGATGGGTGGCATGGTGCCTGGGGCTGCCCCTGCCTCAGCAGCCGCGGAGGTGAGCTTAGGCCGGACCATAAAGCGGTGTTTCTCTGGTGTCCAGCTAATTTCTTGCCTCAGCTCACATGGCCAGGTTTCTCTCCTCATCCCTCATCTTGGGACCAGGCACAGCCTGCGGGTCTGTGTGCTTTCTGGCTGTGGGCACCCCTGCAGCCTCACTGGCCTCCTCCTTGCCAAGACTGTGCAGGTTCCTGCCCATCTGAAGACCATGTCTGTGGTGGAGGGGAATAGCCAAAGGCGAGGAAACAAGAAAAAAAGAATTTGTATCAAACAGAAAGGGAAAAGAATAAGGAAGAAGCTCTTAAGGGAGGGAGAAGGTTACAGTTTCAAGAAAGGCTGCAAGGAAGGTGACTCAGAGGAAAGACTTGAGGAGCTAAGGATGAGAGTGAGGCAGAGGGTTGGCCCTGCCATGGAAATCTCGGACTTATCCACAAGGAGCAATAGCACGATGACTGATATGCGTTTCCCAGCGTCAGAAATCAGAAAGGCTTTGCCACGTTTGCTTCACCTGTTCTTTGAAGCTTGAGACAGATTTCTGATCTCTTCTGCCTCGTATGTTCCACCATCCATCTCTCAAAGCACCAGTGTTTCCTCACGTTACCAGGAGCTGTTTGCACAACAAATGCAGTTAGCAGGGTTTCCTGCCCCAGCCTCTTCAAGTTTTGCTAATAGTTCCAGGCTTTTTAAAATAGTTTTTTATTTATTAGTCTTAGTTGCGGCATGTAGGATCTTCTTTTCTGTTGTAGAGGCAGGAGGGCTTCATTGGCTCAAGCCATGCATGATCTTAGTTCCCTGACCAGGAATCAAACCCTTGTCCTCTGCATTGGAAGACATATTCTTTAACCACTGGACCACCAGGGAAGTTCCATTTCCAGACCCTTTAAAAATATATATATTTAGTTTTGTTTCAGTTGCACAGGGTCTTCGTTGCTGCTTGCAGGCCTTCTCTGGTTGTGGAGAGCGAGGGCCACCCTCTAGTTGTGGTGCTCTGGCCTCTCACTGCGGTCACTTCTCTTGTTGGTGGAGCGTAGGCTCTAGGCCGCAGGCTCAGTAGTTGTGGCGGGTGGGCATAGTTATTCCAAAGGATGTGGAATCTTCCCTGACCAGGGATCAAACCCGTGTGCCCTGCATTGGCAGGCGGGTTTTTATCCATTGTAGCACCAGGAACGTCCCAGACTTTCTTTAAAACAGTCACTTTACTCAAATCCAAATGAGGTCTCTGTTGCATTTGGTTGTTGGGTTTCTCAAGCCTCTTAAATCTGGGTGGCTGCCCTCAACCCCCTTCCCCCAGCCATCACCTACTGAGGAAAGCAGGCCAGGGGTCCTGTGGAGCATCCCACATCCCACATCCCACATGCCGCCAGCCTTGTCCACACTCCTTCCCACACCGTGAACTGGAAGGTGACTATACAGGCTAAACATCTGGGGCAAGGAGAGAGCGCTTTTAAGAATAAAGGGGGTGCTGTTAATAATTAGGCAGCACACCCAGAGTAGAACTGCCCCAGGCTGTTGGCTCATGTAGCCCCTGCTCTAGGGGTGCTATAGTCTTCACCGCTGGAGCTCTGACATGCCCAGCTGTCCCATTATTGGTCACCTGGTGGAGCTGAAGCTGGTCCTAATTTGTCATCAGTATATAACCTTGGGCTTGGACTGCTTTTCTGTAGTGTTTATTTATCTGTAGAGTGCTTATGGTGTCATTTTTCCTTGTCTCAAAAGTTAGAATTTTTAAAGGACAAGGAAACTAGAATGCTGGGTGGTGAGGGCAGAAGGTAGTTTTAGAGCAGCATCTGGAGAGATGGAATGGATTAGGCGAGGAGAGCACCCAGTTTGGCAGCCTAAGCCCGCTTGTCTCACTGTGACCTCCTGGCAAAATCGTAGGCCTTGTCAGGCAGCCTGCCTGGGTCTTGCCTTTGGGTTACAGGACAGGGTGGCCTGGGAATGAATCTGCTTGCTTCACCCCGTCCTTTCTCACCTTGCCACCCACTTCCTCCCTCCCTCCCCCAGGCAGCAGAAGACGACGTCCCCAAACAGAAAGAACGGACACATTTCACTGTCCGCCTGACAGAGGCAAAGCCCGTAGACAAGGTGAAGCTGATCAAGGAGATCAAGAACTATGTCCAGGGTATCAACCTCGTCCAGGTGAGGTTCCTTGTACCGCACAGCCCTCTCCCGCCGTCATTGACAGCTCTCAGGCTGGCCCAGGCCCAGGTTGGGTTCTGACTTTACTCTCTGGCAGGCAAAGAAGCTGGTGGAATCCCTGCCTCAGGAAATCAAAGCCAACGTGGCCAAGGCCGAGGCCGAGAAGATCAAGGCGGCCCTGGAGGCAGTGGGAGGCACCGTGGTTCTGGAGTAGCTCCCAGGAGACTGTGGACAGGGTTCCCGGGCCCTGAGTGGGGCTCCGCCTGCTTTGCGCCCAGCACCCAGGCTCAGTGGATGGAGCAGCCTTGGAGTGGAACTGGGCGTCCGCACCACGAGGCCAACTCCATTCTGGGACAGACAGATGGACCTGCTGAGATGGGGAGGGAGGGGCAGCCACTGACTGTGCAGCCCCAGGGAGAAGGACTCTAGAATCTACCAGGAGTGTACACGCCCCCCGTGGCCGCTGGGAAAAATGCATTGTGCAGGCCCTGTGTGTGGACTAGTGTGTGTCGGTTGGGCACCACGTGCAGCGGGCTGTCCTCTGAGATCCCAGCGCATACTCGTCCTGCTTGTGGGGGTGGCAGCTCCTGCGTGGCTGGCACTAAATCTTCACCTGGGAGCTGGTGGGGGTGCCTTTGGAACTCCTTGTCTTTAAGTGTTGGTGGGCTTTAACAGCAAATACAGACCTGGGCAGGTGAGAGTGAGGCGTGTACCATAGGTGGGGCACAGAAGGCAGGAGGGTGCGCTTTGCAAGCCTACAGCAGTTGGGGGGTGTCCGCTGCTCCCTTAGAGGGGCTCAGGGAGCTTTGTCATAGAGCCAGGGATTTGGTAAGAAGTGGTGACCTGGTGCCAGACTGACGTGTACAGGTGGCAGTGCACCCAAGCTTGCAGGCTCTGCCTAGTGCTCTCTTTTCTCCAAGGACCTTTGGCTTCCTTCTCCTGGGGAAGCGCCGTCACTGGCCCCTGGCAGGAGGCCCCTGGAGCTGAGGGCAGGCAGCTGCAGGGCTTTTTGAGTATCTACTCAGGGGAGGCCCATAGTACCTGTGACTCGTGGGGACCCACATCCTCTGGCTTGGGTCTTCAGGTCCCACCTGGAGCCCGCTCCCTTGGTTTGTGGGACCAGAAGGAGACAACTCAGTCTGGAAGTGCTACCCTCTGGGTGAGATGGCTCAGGATAGGCCCAGGAGCTGCCAGGCTCCCAGATGAAGAATCCCGGGAGAGGGGAGGCGGCCCCCTGACTGGAGAGCTCCACTAGCCAAGCCCGGGGCCCATGAAGTTAACGATTGGCTGGCACCAGATCTCTGGGTGTGCCTTCACTTAGCAGAAGGGACAGCTGGCTACCTGGGGCAAAGTGTGGGCTGCTGATCTGCTGCCGTTTCCTAGGGGCAGGGAGTGGTCCAGGCTCAGGAACACCCCTCAGCCCAGGCCTGTGTGGTCACACCCCACCTCCCGCCCTATGGGTGACCTTTAAAGGCTGCTTATTCTCTGAGCTCCTCCATCTTTTTCCAGGGCAGCTAGGGTGATGACATGGGCTCCCTTCACCCCACCCACCAAGGAGGGGTCACTTTGTTCATGGTAGTATTGCTAAAGGTGTCTACCCGAGGAACCATCAAGCCCAACTCCTCCCACATTGCTTACAACAGACAGGATGCTGCTGTGGTGCCCCCACCTGACCTCACAGTCTGTCTGAAGGCGCTGAAGATCCTCAGCCTCGCCTTCCCAGGCAGCCCCCTGGCCCAGGCCTCTCAACCCTTCCAGCACCTCCTGACCTGTGCTAGCCTGTGGTAGCTCTAAGGTGTCTCAGACCAGGAAATAGGTTGAGTGTGCCGCTGGGGATCACCCTGGGTCCCTGAAGCTCACTTAGCCCTTAGGCCTGGTGTTGGGAGGTGAGTCTGCTGGGCATCCTGAGTTGCCCTGCTGGCATCCACAGAAGAACTTAGAAGATCCCTTCAGAGCCTGGTAGGAGTTGGCCTTCGTGCAGGCTCATGAGATGGTCACAGAGGACACAGCAGTGGGAGAACGAGAGCTGGCCATGTGCCTCTCGCCTCATAGACACACACACCCCCTCCTCCTCCCTGCCAATTCCAGGGACCCTGACGTATGCCAGGCCACCCACATGGCTGCATCCTCCCTGCCCGGAAACCAAGAAAGTGTGAATGCTGCAGTACAGATACCAGATCCCTGAACAGGGATCCCTGGCTGCCTGGCCAAGCTGTTGCCTAAAATCCCCATCCCTTCGGATTTATGCACAAGTGTTTGGGATCCTTTTGAGTTTCTTGACCCATAGTTTGCAAAATCCACCTTTTTCTAAAAAGGGTGCCCCAATCTTGGGGCATTCCTGTTTTTCCCAGGATTTCTCTTATACTTCCAACTGCCTTTTCGGCACATCTCTACCACTGGTCCCATCCAAGGCTCCTTGGCAATTCTGGGCTGGAAATCTCTATAGCCAGCTGTTTACCCTCTCAACTGATGACAGAGGGCAGAGGCCTCCTGTGGTTCTAGAAGGCAGTTTCCTTAGTTTCCAGGAGGCGGCTGTAGGCAAATAGGGTTTGCTCTGGCAACTTTTGCCTCCGACAGGGAATCCCTGTTTGCTTAGGCTGGGCTGGACTTGTTATTCCTGGTGCCCCGTTAGTCCAGGGGCCAAGATTTGCTTCCCTGGTGCCTCTCACCCTTCTCCCTTGGGGTGGGGGCTGCAGTGGCTAAGCTGGGGCAGCAGGACATGGGGCCTTTACTAGTGCAGGAGTCTCTGGCTCTGCCTCCCCTGGGATCCATGGAGCCCCGTCCAAAAGCGGCCCTGGGGACCCAGATTTCTCTGCCACGAAGGCGTGCCTTCCCGCTAGCAGCCCACGTGCGCTTCCAGTTTGCTGGGAGGTGCGCGTCTCCTGCTCTGGCTAGGCCGGGACAGGTTGTTGACTACAGCCTCTCAGGAACCCGAGCCCTCAGGCCCAGAATCCCCGTCCTGTGCCGCCTCCCGGTAGCTGCCTGGGGGCTGTCTGGTCAGCGCTGGCCTAAGGCTGGACGTTCGTGAGGGATGGGTAGGCGGGGCGGCTAGTCTCCGAATCGCCTGTAATCCGCAGGTTGTGATCCGTGGAGGTTTTCCGCTGCCCCTAGCAGCTGTACGTATCCGGGGCCTGCGCCGCGGGGCTGGGAAACCGGGCGCAAGTTCCGGGCCGCGGCAGCGGCAGGGCGCTTATGGGAGGCAGGCCTCTAGGAGGGGTGGGGGCTGGCCGAGCGCCCGAGCTACCCGGGCCGTGACCTTTGCAGACGTGCCTTAGGCGCCGGGGCCGCCCCGCGGGCTGGCCGGCGCAGGACAGGGGAGGCCGCAGGTCCCTGAGAGGAACGAGGAAGGTCCACCTAGCAGGCTTCCTGCGGTCCGGCCAGTGGCGGGGTTCCACTGGGGCGGCTCGCGGGAGCCCACCGCGTTAGCCTACCGAGCCGCGGGCGCTTTAAGGCTCGGGACCCACCCTCGGACTTGGGGGCGGGGTCTCTGAGACCCCGCCCGTTAGCTCCCGCCCCCGGGCCGCGCGGGTGCATTGGTTGTCTGTGGCGAAGGCGTCCGGCGAACCTTTGAACGCGCGGCGGGCGGCTTCGAGGACCGGGCCGGATCGGGCAGGGGAGGGGCTGGAGCGTGGCCTGGCCGGCGTCTGGGTTTCACAGGCCGGGTCGGGGCCGGTACCTGCGCTGCTTGGCGGCGGCGGCGGCGGCGCCCGGGCCATGGCGGATGAGGCGCGCGTGTCGCGCTGGTACTTCGGGGGGCTGGCGTCATGCGGGGCCGCCTGCTGCACGCACCCGCTGGACCTGCTCAAGGTGAGCACGGCGGTGGGGAGGGCCTCGGGCCGGGCTGTCGCCCCCGCCCGGGGGCTCTGCGCGGAACGGGCGGCAGAGGTGTCCCTTGGCCCCCGCTCTGCTACCTGTGTGACCTTGGGCTGGTCTCCCTCCCAGCTCTCCTGCGGGTGGTTCTCAGTAAGTGCAGCTGTCGGCATCCCAGCAGGACCACGTGCTCCCTCTGCCTAGTGGGTGCCCACCAAACACACCGGTAGACGGAGGAGGGATGGGGCCTGCACTTCTGCTTTGGGCTGCTTCCTCCTGGGAGGTGGGTGAGCATCTGGAAGCCGTGGTCCCAGCCTGCGTGCAGGTCCTGCCCAATCAGAGTGATTGTTTCTTCCATCGAGAAGCAATCACACTCTACATTTTTTTGAAAAAAATGCCTATGGGGCAGAATAAGACAGAGTTTCCCTTGTCTCAGACAGACCAGTTTTTTGCTCCTTACGCACCACAAACAACAAAGAAAGGCCAGAAACTCAAAGTATATTTTGGCAAGTGGGCCCTGGGCCACGGTACCTGGGCTGTGGTCTTGCGGAGGCTGTTGGCAAGAATGGTCACTTGGCCATCCACTTCCTTATTCCCACCCAGAGCAGCCTGAAACCCACGCTGGCCCCCTTGGAGGGATTGGCACCTGTGTCTTGGGCTGATCCAACTATCCCTAAAGCTTCGGCCTGGCCACCAGGAAAGGCAGGATTAGTAGATGTTGGGGGTGGGGCTGAAACTGGCAGCCCCTCCAGCATTTCAGAGACCTGGGAGGGTCCTCTGTGGCTCCTGGTAGCCGCCAGGGCCTGTGACGTGGCCTGGCCAAGCAGGGCCAGGTACTGGGTGCTTTGGGCCAGTAGGAAGAGGAAGCCTTTCTCATGGGCACTTTGTTTTACTTTCTGCCCATGCAGATCCCTGTGCCCTCCTCCCCCTCCCCCATCACAGGCCCTGGAGGGTCAGACTTACTGCCCGGAGGAAGAAACAGCTTTCAAGGACTCTTGGCGCCTTTTCTGGCCCCAGGCCAGCCTTTTCCCTTGTTCAAGGCTCCTTCGGGCGTCACTGCCCCTTGCCCTACCCCCAGGTGTTATTTTGCTGCTGCACACTTAGCGTGGGGGTGGGAGTCTGGGAGGTGGCTGGCCACAGGAATGTGGCCGCCCTCTGGCCCAGGGAGCACATGGCCTTGGGCTGGGCTGCAGCAGGCAGTGTGGGCAGCCATAGAGGCCTCCAGCAGAGGAGGTCCTGGCCAGGGTTTTTAATCTCTCGGCATTGTCTTTGGGAAAAAAAGTATCTTAAAGCTCCTTGATCTCTGCCTTTGCCCCATATCTTGGCTGAACCCTCACAGTGGCTTGCCTGCATGGGGTGCTGCTGTGTGGCCACCCTGCCTCAGGCCCTAGGTTTCCAGCTCACAGCCGAGAGACTAAGGCAGCAGAGTCAGTAACTTGCCCCAGCGTGTCTAGGCAGGACGTGTAGGACCTGAGAGTGTGATTCAAGAATGGACTCCGAAGTGCCCCTCCCTCTGGGTGCCCCACGGAGCTCCACCCACCTCTCTCCCCTGTTTCCTCAGGACATCTCTGAGTCCCCTAATTCTGTCCCTTTTGGGAGGCTACCAGGTGGGGCTCTGGAGTCTCCCATTGTCCTCATCTAAAGGATGGGGCTGATGACTCCGCTCCAGGGCTGCTGGAATTGCGCTCCCATATTGGCTGGCGTTGTCTCCTGTGAGGTGATGGAGTGGAACAGAGCTTGGCGCCAGACGCCCCAGCTGGTGCCTTCAGTTCAGTTCAGTCGCTCAGTCATGTCTCTTTGCGACCCCATGAATCGCAGCACGCCAGGCCTCCCTGTCCATCACCAACTCCTGGAGTTCACCCAGACTCACGTCCATCGAGTCAGTAATGCCATCCAGCCATCTCCTCCTCTGTCGTCCCTTTCTCTTCCTGCCCCCAATCCCTCCCAGCTCAGTTTCCTCTCAATACAGGCGCTGGTAGCACTTGTGGCAAAGGGCTTCAGAGCAGAGCTGGCCAGGGCGGGCTCCAGGTGGGGTGCGGCTCTGAGTGGTGGGCCCCTCCCCCACAGGTGCACCTGCAGACGCAGCAGGAGGTGAAGATGCGCATGACGGGCATGGCGCTGCAGGTGGTGCGCTCTGATGGCGTCCTGGCGCTCTACAACGGGCTGAGTGCCTCCCTGTGCAGACAGGTACCTCTGGGGGGCCCCATCTCCCAGGGTAGTGGGTGCGTGGAGACTCATGGCCAGCGATCCCTTCCTCGGGACTGATCCCAGAGCCCACTCTCAGCCCACGGAGGCGGAGGGGTCGCTGGCCTCCCTCCTGCCCACCATAGATGCCCTTTGGGCCTGGAAGTTACTCTCATTGTCAAGACTTCTTACAAGGACAGAACTACAAGGCCTGGGGGACCAGCAGCCCCCCGGGGTGGGCACAGGGCATGGCTTCTGCCTTGCACAGAGTCAGCCCGGCTGGCACAGCTGGCCCAAGACCTCCACCTACAGATGGGGAAACTGAGGCTTGCAGGGACGTGATAGGGGATGAGGAGGGGTGGGGCCTGGACTCAGTCAGCCCCAGGTTTTTAAATGGCTCAGCTGCTTGCTGGCCGTGTGGCCTCTGGAAGGTTCCTGGGTGTCCCTGTGGCCCACATGGTGATGTCCGTGCTCCGGAGGGCCAAGGATGTGGGGGTGCCCAGCACCATCCTTCCTCCTGCACACTCTGAACTGGTCCCCTTCTCCCCAGATGACCTACTCCCTGACTCGGTTTGCCATCTACGAGACCGTGCGGGACCAGGTGACCAAGGGCAGTGAGGGCCCCCTGCCCTTCTACAAGAAGGTCTTGCTGGGCTCCATCAGCGGTGAGCAGCTGGGAGGGAGGAGGTGGTGCAGGTGAGGCAGGAGGCATTGCCAGTGGTCACGTGTTGGCTGTTGTGCCAGGTTGCATCGGCGGCTTTGTGGGGACCCCTGCGGACATGGTCAACGTCAGGTCAGTGCGGCCCTGAGGCCAGGGTCTTGCTGTCCCCCAGCGCGGCCAGGTTGGCTCACTAGGGTCTCAGTGTGTTCCGCCTAAAATGTGTCACTCAGATCTTGGGGTCCGGGGCGCAGGAGGGTGGTGCTGAGCCTGTGGTGGGGCAGCCCCGGGTGGGGCCAGCTGCTCACTCCCGTTGGGGTCTATGAGGTATCTGGCCCTGCCCCCTTGAACTCTCTGCTTGTTTTCAGGATGCAGAATGACATGAAGCTGCCCCACAATCAGCGCCGAAAGTGAGTCGCACGGTGTGCCCATGGGTTTGGGGACCAGGGCTGAGAAGACCACTGAGCAGCTCTGCGGGACCCAGTGGGGACTCCTACGGGCCACCACACCTGTGGGGTCACACGGAGCAATGGGGCGGCTGGTGGATGTTGGAAGCATACATTGAGAGGGGCCTTCCAACATCTCTGGGCCTACCCCTGTGGGAGGACCCAGGGTTGGGGCCAGACTGAGAGGTGGGCAGGGGCTGGTCACTCTCTGCTCCCTCTTACACCTGCACATGCTTCACGGAGGGTAAATTAGAAGCTTATGTGGTCTTCAAAAGCGTTTGGGAGCTGGGAGGTTGTTTCTGTGATAAAAACATCATTGTGTGAGATCTGAGACACCGTGGGTTCTGAGACCCTGTTTATGGACAGACACCATAGTTAAACCCTGGGTGCCAGCATCAGCCAATTCAGGGAGAAGTGTGGCCCCAGGCGATCCCACTGTCTACTCTCTGGCTGGAGCACAGGCCATGGGGAGGGCAGACTGAGTAGGGTGGGAAGGGGACCTCAGAGGGCGTCCCATCCTCCCGCCCTCGGGAACAGCCTGCAGGCGTGACCAGCCTCGGAGCTGGCAGCCCCCCCAGCGAGGGGGTTTTCCTGTGGAACCCGGGGGATCTTTGGGCCCTGAGGTCCCCTGAGCAGTGAGACCACTCTGAGCTATCAGAAAAGGCTGATGTCCTCTGGCCCTGTGATGCTTTGGGTTCCTCCTGGCCTATGATGGGGGCATGGCTCTTCGTGGGGAGGACCTTCCTGTGGGAGCCTGTGGTCAGGGAGAGCTTCACTCTCTGTCCCCCGGCAGCTATGCCCACGCCCTGGACGGCCTGTACCGTGTGGCCCGAGAAGGTAAGGCAGGAGGTGGGGGCCTGGGACAGCCTCCAGGCGGGACCTGGTAGCAGGCCTTGGGGGATAGCTGGGGGTGTGCTTCAGGCTGGGCACCCAACCTCTCCTCTTCCCCCGACAGAGGGTCTGAAGAAGCTGTTCTCAGGTGCAACCATGGCATCCAGTCGAGGGATGTTGGTCACCGTGGGCCAGGTAGGACTTCGGCTTGGGGTGGCACTCTCAGGCAGCATCTGGGGTTGGGGGCCCGGAAGGCAGCGGGCACTAACATGTGGGGCTGCAGATGTGGGCTCAGGCGGGTCTGGGCCTGGGCTGTCCGCCCCTGTACGGTGCCTGTAGATGGCCCACAGAGCTGGTACTTGGTCAGTCCGGTTGGTGTCGTTGCGGGCCTCACTGCTTTCCCCTGAGCCGTCCCTCGTGTCCTGAACATCC
This sequence comes from Neotragus pygmaeus, assembly GCA_006410875.1. NCBI lineage: Eukaryota > Metazoa > Chordata > Mammalia > Artiodactyla > Bovidae > Neotragus > Neotragus pygmaeus. The sequence continues at coordinate 329,918 of SJYV01015770.1, read as the reverse complement.
CCACTTCCTAACAGCTGTCCTGCTATGATCAAGCCAAGCAGCTGGTCCTCAGCACGGGCTACTTGTCTGACGGCATCTTCACTCACTTTATTGCCAGCTTCATCGCGGTGAGGAGTGGGGGGACCCTGACCAGCCTTGGCAGCTGGGGGCGCCTGGGTGGAGCAAGGGCTCAGAATGGTGGGAGCCTTGGCGAGGGTGGCGGCTGCCCCTCTCGGGCTCTGCGTTAGTGGGAGGAGCCCACGGGTCCCCAGAGCCCAGGCGGGGACTGTTCGCATGGTCCCTGTGGCCCTGGGGACACCTCCTCGGGGTCCAGACAGGCCTGCGGAGGGGAGGTAAGGGGTGCCCTCCTGGCAGACCCATAGGTGACAACTTGCCCTCCAGGGTGGATGTGCCACATTCCTGTGCCAGCCCCTGGATGTGCTGAAGACCCGGCTGATGAATGCCAAGGGCGAGTATCGGGTGAGTGGGCTTCCCATCCTGCTGCTGACAGGTGAGCCTGTGTCCCTGGGCTGGGGTACAGACGAGGCGGTGTCCCTCCCAGCTGCCGTCAGGCCTGCAGCCGCCTGGGCCCCAAGTGTGTTTTTAAGTCAGGTTCTTTGACATGGTAACAGAGGCAGCCTAGTCATAGCAGGGTGGCAGGTCCAGTGCCTGGGGCCAAGCACCTGGCCGGGGCTCCCTCCATTACCCATGGTATCTTCTGTGTCTGTGGCAGCCGGCCAAGAGCCATGGGTGCCTGGCAGGTCAGCCTGGCCCTGGTGTGCTTTTAAACTCTAGTTCTGCCTGGCTAACGGGTGAGGGCATTCCTTGACCTTTGTGCCCACCAGCCCTACCCCCCGTGTTTACCTTTGAACTTTCAGGCCTGCTGCTCTGCACACTTAGGCCCACTATCAGTGTGAGCAGCTACTGGCATGGGTGGCGGGGGAGTGGGGGATGAAGATGTGTATAAGAGACAGACGTCAGGTCAGTGCGGCCCTGAGGCCAGGGTCTTGCTGTCCCCCAGCGCGGCCAGGTTGGCTCACTAGGGTCTCAGTGTGTTCCGCCTAAAATGTGTCACTCAGATCTTGGGGTCCGGGGCGCAGGAGGGTGGTGCTGAGCCTGTGGTGGGGCAGCCCCGGGTGGGGCCAGCTGCTCACTCCCGTTGGGGTCTATGAGGTATCTGGCCCTGCCCCCTTGAACTCTCTGCTTGTTTTCAGGATGCAGAATGACATGAAGCTGCCCCACAATCAGCGCCGAAAGTGAGTCGCACGGTGTGCCCATGGGTTTGGGGACCAGGGCTGAGAAGACCACTGAGCAGCTCTGCGGGACCCAGTGGGGACTCCTACGGGCCACCACACCTGTGGGGTCACACGGAGCAATGGGGCGGCTGGTGGATGTTGGAAGCATACATTGAGAGGGGCCTTCCAACATCTCTGGGCCTACCCCTGTGGGAGGACCCAGGGTTGGGGCCAGACTGAGAGGTGGGCAGGGGCTGGTCACTCTCTGCTCCCTCTTACACCTGCACATGCTTCACGGAGGGTAAATTAGAAGCTTATGTGGTCTTCAAAAGCGTTTGGGAGCTGGGAGGTTGTTTCTGTGATAAAAACATCATTGTGTGAGATCTGAGACACCGTGGGTTCTGAGACCCTGTTTATGGACAGACACCATAGTTAAACCCTGGGTGCCAGCATCAGCCAATTCAGGGAGAAGTGTGGCCCCAGGCGATCCCACTGTCTACTCTCTGGCTGGAGCACAGGCCATGGGGAGGGCAGACTGAGTAGGGTGGGAAGGGGACCTCAGAGGGCGTCCCATCCTCCCGCCCTCGGGAACAGCCTGCAGGCGTGACCAGCCTCGGAGCTGGCAGCCCCCCCAGCGAGGGGGTTTTCCTGTGGAACCCGGGGGATCTTTGGGCCCTGAGGTCCCCTGAGCAGTGAGACCACTCTGAGCTATCAGAAAAGGCTGATGTCCTCTGGCCCTGTGATGCTTTGGGTTCCTCCTGGCCTATGATGGGGGCATGGCTCTTCGTGGGGAGGACCTTCCTGTGGGAGCCTGTGGTCAGGGAGAGCTTCACTCTCTGTCCCCCGGCAGCTATGCCCACGCCCTGGACGGCCTGTACCGTGTGGCCCGAGAAGGTAAGGCAGGAGGTGGGGGCCTGGGACAGCCTCCAGGCGGGACCTGGTAGCAGGCCTTGGGGGATAGCTGGGGGTGTGCTTCAGGCTGGGCACCCAACCTCTCCTCTTCCCCCGACAGAGGGTCTGAAGAAGCTGTTCTCAGGTGCAACCATGGCATCCAGTCGAGGGATGTTGGTCACCGTGGGCCAGGTAGGACTTCGGCTTGGGGTGGCACTCTCAGGCAGCATCTGGGGTTGGGGGCCCGGAAGGCAGCGGGCACTAACATGTGGGGCTGCAGATGTGGGCTCAGGCGGGTCTGGGCCTGGGCTGTCCGCCCCTGTACGGTGCCTGTAGATGGCCCACAGAGCTGGTACTTGGTCAGTCCGGTTGGTGTCGTTGCGGGCCTCACTGCTTTCCCCTGAGCCGTCCCTCGTGTCCTGAACATCCCCACTTCCTAACAGCTGTCCTGCTATGATCAAGCCAAGCAGCTGGTCCTCAGCACGGGCTACTTGTCTGACGGCATCTTCACTCACTTTATTGCCAGCTTCATCGCGGTGAGGAGTGGGGGGACCCTGACCAGCCTTGGCAGCTGGGGGCGCCTGGGTGGAGCAAGGGCTCAGAATGGTGGGAGCCTTGGCGAGGGTGGCGGCTGCCCCTCTCGGGCTCTGCGTTAGTGGGAGGAGCCCACGGGTCCCCAGAGCCCAGGCGGGGACTGTTCGCATGGTCCCTGTGGCCCTGGGGACACCTCCTCGGGGTCCAGACAGGCCTGCGGAGGGGAGGTAAGGGGTGCCCTCCTGGCAGACCCATAGGTGACAACTTGCCCTCCAGGGTGGATGTGCCACATTCCTGTGCCAGCCCCTGGATGTGCTGAAGACCCGGCTGATGAATGCCAAGGGCGAGTATCGGGTGAGTGGGCTTCCCATCCTGCTGCTGACAGGTGAGCCTGTGTCCCTGGGCTGGGGTACAGACGAGGCGGTGTCCCTCCCAGCTGCCGTCAGGCCTGCAGCCGCCTGGGCCCCAAGTGTGTTTTTAAGTCAGGTTCTTTGACATGGTAACAGAGGCAGCCTAGTCATAGCAGGGTGGCAGGTCCAGTGCCTGGGGCCAAGCACCTGGCCGGGGCTCCCTCCATTACCCATGGTATCTTCTGTGTCTGTGGCAGCCGGCCAAGAGCCATGGGTGCCTGGCAGGTCAGCCTGGCCCTGGTGTGCTTTTAAACTCTAGTTCTGCCTGGCTAACGGGTGAGGGCATTCCTTGACCTTTGTGCCCACCAGCCCTACCCCCCGTGTTTACCTTTGAACTTTCAGGCCTGCTGCTCTGCACACTTAGGCCCACTATCAGTGTGAGCAGCTACTGGCATGGGTGGCGGGGGAGTGGGGGATGAGGTGGTAGGGGTTCCTGCCTTTCGAGAAGCAGCTTTCCATTTTATTTCATTATTTTGGTTTTTTGCAGGGTGTTCTACACTGCGCCCTGGAGACAGCGAAGCTGGGACCACTGGCCTTTTACNCTGCATATCTGAGGTTATTGACATTTCTCCTGGCAATCTTGATTCCAGTTTATGTTTCTTCCAGCCCAGCGTTTCTCATGATGTACTCTGCATATAAGTTAAATAAGCAGAGTGACAATATATAGCCTTGACGTACTCCTTTTCCTATTTGGAACCAGTCTGTTGTTCCTATTGCCCATGTCCAAATCCTTCAGCCATTTCCAGCTCTATTTCTCACTACCATATTTAATCCATTAGCAAACACTGTCAATCTTAGAAAAAAATTCTTTGAATCCATTGCTTTTCTCCAAAGCCCTCCTTCCACATTAGTCAATACCATCATCAGTGGTGGCCTGAACAATGACATGGCTAGCTGCTCTCCTAATCACCATCCTTGCCCCACCACGACAAAATGATATACTCTCCATATTGCTACAAAATTGATTTTTTTAAATTTAATTGGGAAGATCCCCTGGAGAATGGATCAGCTACCCACTCCAGTATTCTGGCCTGCAGAATTCCATGGACAGAGGAGCCTGGTGGGCTACAGTCCATGGCGTCGCAAAGAGTTGGACTTGATTGAGTGACTTTCACTTTTTCCTTCATAATTGCTTTACAACATTGTATTAGTTCCTGCTGTACAGTGAAGTGAATCAGCCATATGCATTCATAATCCCCTCCCTTCTTGTACCTCCCTCTCAACCCCTCATCCCACCCATCCACCCTGAGAAAACTGTAATTTAAAAAGACAAGTGTACCCTAATGTTCATTGCCTCACAATTACAATACCCAGGACAAAGAAACAATCTACATGTCCAGTGCTATATTGATATTTTTAATTTTTCTTTTTGAAGAATATATAGTATGTAATGTCACTCCTTTACTAACCACCCCCCTCCCATGGCTTAACAAAACTTCTAAAATAATTCAAAACAATTTACGATGACCTAGTATATCCTGCATTTTCTAGCTCCTCTTCAACTTGAACTCAGACATTTCTCCTTAACCATGCCTGGGTCTTGTTCATTTCTCCAACATACCAAGGTCATTCCCAAATCAAGGCCTTTATATTTGCTGTTCCTTCTGATACGTTCTCCTGGTTCTCTGTAAAACTGGGTCCTTCTCATATTTCAGTGTCAACTTTCCACATTGGAGAGAGAAATTTTTGGCCACTGTATCTAAAGTGGGCAATGAATCTGCATCTCAAAACTCTCTTTTCTTCTTGGCCCTTTATATATATATATATAAACACTTTTAATTAGAAGCTCTTTATTTTTTAAACTTAAACATTTTTTCAAACTATATATATATATATATATATATATATCTCCCTCTTAGTATTATCTGCTTCATCCTATCAAATATGAGATCCCATAAGAAAGTACTTTCAATGCTACATTTCCAACATTTATCATAGTCAATGTCAAACACAGAAGTTGTTCAATAAACACTGATTAAATAAATGAATAAATGCATACCGTGCTCAGTAATTATGATAAAAAAAATGCACTAAGGACAGAAACGTAAGAAAGATAAACAAAAACAATTATGAAAATTTCTCAAAATTTTCATCGAAAGTAATCATGACTTTTAAAGGATCCTCCATGGAAAACTATATTTGCTTTATGGGTACATGTTTTATTAATTTTAGTCTAGAGTTTGAGATGCTCTTCCTAGAGAGTCTCAATAATGATTTCCTTTCTAGAAATAATGATGATTTAATAATTATTTTCTTCCTAGAAATAATGATTTTCTTCTAGAAGACTATGAATGAAACAAAATGACACTATGGCCAGTAAAAGGGTGGTTAGAACTTTGGTCAGAGACAACTTGTTTTAAGGAGATTCTGTTGCGGCTTTCCATGTAATAAAACAAAGTATAGAAAACACACCCAACTATCACAAGAGATGAACTTGGGATTTTTTTTAACACTTTTAATTAGAAGCTCTTTATTTTTTCAAACTTAAAAAAACTGTTCTAATTGCTCAATAAAAACAACCAATTGTTGGTTTCATCTGATTAATTTTCCCTAATACAAGGTAAAACTAAGTGGACTATTTCAGTTTGAATGTTCTCTTCCCAAAGTACTTTGTCTGTACAATTACTTGGAAAATAAGAAACTATAAATAGATTTCTATGTCTGTGTAACATGTGTTTAACTTCTCATCATCTGGCTAAAACATAGTGTCTCACTGATTCGCAAAATTATTTTTTCATTCTTATCATTGTTTGCAATCAACCACAAATATGTTTATAATGCTAGGAGCTTTTCATAACTGAACAACATGTATTTACAGAACAGCTACTATGTCCTGAAACTTGTAAGACAATAGCACTATATTAATAAACAAAGTATAATTTGCTTCCCTCTAACCTGTAGTATCATGGTAGGACCTAGAAATCAGTGATCAATAAAATAGATTCTATTATGCTGAAGCATTGCCCCTAATTAACATCATCTTAGAAAATTTGTTTAAATTTTATAGAATTTTTTTGAAGGACTTGGATTTCTCATCAGAATTATGGCGATAATAGCACCAATATCATAGTATAATTAAGCATATAGTATATTAGTAATAGTATTCAGTTAATAATGATGAAAAGGTAGAAAATGGGGTACATTGTTCTTGAAATGAGGCAAAATTTGAGCCAGTTGTATAAAGAGAAACGTAGAACCCCTTTCAAGGAAAGAATCTTTTCTTTTTCTGGATAGCATTTATATGGTTAATTAGTAGCATATATTTAAGCCTCCCCATGGTATAGATGGGACGGGGGAGCCTGGTGGGCTGCTGTCTATGGGATCGCACAGAGTCAACCACAACTGACGCGACTTAGCAGCAGCATGGTATAGATAGCTTAATACAATAGCCATATGAACTAAAAATAGTTAAGCTTGCTTTATAAGAGGAAACAATAAGAAAGCTTTCATGGGCTGTTGGCAGCTGTTGGAAAAGATGGGAGAACCTGGGAGAAAAGGAAGAGTGATGAGTTAAGCAAGATAGTAGCAGTCAGAGACAGAAGAAAAATTTAGTTCATATACATTTTCTGTTATAAGTTTTAGAGAATAAATCTTTAAAAACTTTAGAACAATGATATTACACAATCAATGATATGCCCTGTGGCATCCTTTCTTACTACAAATCTATCAACCTATAAACCCAACATATTTGCAAGCGGTCTGATGAAGAATATAAACTCATTGATAAGTCTTCTTTATAAAAGTAAAGGACATGTGCAGATGTTAGAGAAAATGGAACAAATTTCCTTTCAAGAAAAACTTATTTATGAGAAGATAAGACATGAAAAGAGAAAGGGAAGACATGCATATTGCACACTTGTTAAATGATCTAATAAACCAGACACAAATTGCCCTACAAATAGAGGGAAGAATGTTTCTTAATGTTACAACTTATAGTACCAATAATTTGAAAGTATTGTAATAATTTGTAAAGTATTGTCATCTCTGAAGTCCATTTCATCAAAAGAATGCAATCTATAAAGTCTCTCATGACATTTTCTTGTTAATCTTCTAATGTATGTGAGAGCTAGAGACGTGTCTTTTCTTTCATTTCTGATATTGATCATTTGTGTTTTCTCTTTTGGTCTTGATCAGTTTCTCTAAGGCTTATAAATGTTAATAACCTTTTTGAAGAATCAGTTTATGGTTTCATTGATTTTTCTCTGTTTTTGTCCTGATTACTTTCACCTAGATCATAATGGTTACCCAAGTGATGAACACATGACCCAGTAAGACCAATGAAACATGGTCTTACTTAAAGTGATTAGAATTTTATCACTGTGTTATGTAGGCTGAGGCTAATTTCACCATCTTGCTAACACATGCAAAATGGTGTGTTAGCAAAAAATCAATACTCAGAAGCAGGCAGACCTTTGAAAAAGAAAATCCAAATTTTGGTACATCCTTCAAGTTTCAATTGAGCTGAGCTTAGAGTCTCCCTTTTTTCTTTTTCTTGTTATATGANGCTAACACATGCAAAATGGTGTGTTAGCAAAAAATCAATACTCAGAAGCAGGCAGACCTTTGAAAAAGAAAATCCAAATTTTGGTACATCCTTCAAGTTTCAATTGAGCTGAGCTTAGAGTCTCCCTTTTTTCTTTTTCTTGTTATATGAGTTAATATATTCTTTTTGATTAAGGCATTTTGGTTTGGGGTGCGTAGGTGTTCATGTGTGTGTGTGTGATACACAATCTAAATAATCCTAACTGATAGGACAACTTTGCAGCTTTAGATATGAAACAAGTCTAGTAATAATAACACAGAGAATATCTGCAATAAAACCCAGCATCTAAGGCTTTCTGTCATGATGGTAGACCCAGTTGACATAGGAATTCTGCCTTCCCATTTGATCTTCTTTCACATTCATATTCTTCAAACATAAAGTAGGACTATTGTGATACAGGGAGGCCTGGCGTGCTGCAATTCATGGGGTGGCAAAGACTCGGACATGACTGAGTAACTGAACTGAACTGATTGTGATACATACCATGACTCATTGCTTGGGTCTCCTCTCAACTCATAAAGTTCTCATAGTGATTCCTCATGCAACAGTTAGGCGTGTGTGTGTGTGTGTGTGTGTNAAAAAAAAAAAAAAATCTTCCAGTATTGCTTTCTATGATTTCTAGATCCTTGTCAAAAATTACAATTTGGCATTTCTATACTTAAACATGATAAAACACAATTGCTTTGCTTTGGAAACATTGGATTGCGGTGGGTCTGTTTCTGTTATCTATTGTGCTGGGCCATGCTAAGTCACTTCATGTGTCTAACTCTTTGCGACCCCATGGATTGTAGCGCTCCAGGTTCCTCTGTCCTTGGGATTTTTCAGAACGCTGGAGTGGGTTGTCATAGCCTCTTCCAGGGGATCTTCCCAACCCAGGGATGAACCCAGCTCTCTTGCATTGCAGGTGAATTCTTTAGCACTGAGCCACCAGGGAAGCCCTATCTATCGTGCAGAGTATGGCATTTGAAAAGTTATTTGTGGAAATAATTTAAAGTCTTAGAGGATTTTACTTTACTTCTATGGGTGCCTAAAAGCACTAGTGATCTGGTATTACCTTAACCTTAATACATGATGCAATCTGAGTAAGGGTAGATTGACTTCATTTTCTCCTTATTCCTAAAGTTTGCTTCTTGGTCCCAGATCAAAACAGAGAGCAGTTCTTCCTTTCAAGAAATAGCTTGGACACTGATACCTGCTCCTCTAGCTCCACAGGCTATCTGAGTCAGCTTTTTATCTGCTTCTTAAAATGCTGAATTTCCCCAGGCCAAAGCAACTGTGAACATTGGGTTTACCACCTCTGGATTCTGTTCCTTTCCTGGATCTTGATCTGAGTTTATCACTTTTCAGTCTTTTGCTAGTGTCTTAATGCTTTTAAGGAGATTTTGGATATTTTTCCAGCCAGCTTTTAAGGTATATCAGACACCATTTATTGCTCCATTTTGCATCATTATGGGTTACCTTTTACCTGCCTGGCCAGCCCAGTGACCGTTGTCCCCTCCCGAGCTGCTAGCTTCACCTCCACCTCCAGCTGCCACCACTGACTCTCCCTGCCTGGTGTCCAGCAGCGCCCTGTGCACAGCAGTGACTCTCAGGGGGTGTAGGCCCCGGGCTGTGTGTTCTCTCCCCAGGTGGGCAGTTAACCCTGGAGCCGGGAGGGGTGGGCTGACTAGACTTTTAGGGTCTGGGGTCTCCAGCCCCTGAAGTCTCTTCCTTTCATGAAGCCCAGGACCCCCAGCAGCTCCCATTGAGGACCTGGGTGGCGGAGTAGGGGGTATGAACCCCCAGCACCACCCATCGAATGGTGTGTACACTTGCACTTTCATCCCAGCAGAGGGACCATAGCTTTCATGATGTTCTTTAAGGCAGCTGCGCCCCACAGCTGCCAGGTCAGGTCAGAATGAGTTCCCAGGAGGAAGGGCCTGCGTGTGACCCTCAGGCACCCCACCCACCCCTCCTGGTCCAGCCCACCCCCACTGGCTTTAACAAGTGAAAGTTGCTCAGTCATGTCCGACTCTTTGCAAGCCCATGGACTATCCAGTCCATGGAATTCTCCAGGCCAGAATGCTGGAGTGAGTAACCGTTCCCTTTGCTAGGGGATCTTCCCAACCCAGGGATTGAACCCAGGTCTCCTGCATTGCAGGCGTATTCTTTACCAGCTGAGCCACCAGGGAAGCCCAGCTTTAAACAATTAGTTTCACCAAAACCTTTCAGCGCCAGGAGGCGGCTGCTGTCTTCAGGGCTGTGCAGTGACCCCTCGCGGCTCCCTGAGCTGGAGTGGCATGCATGTCCACAGGGGCTGACTGCACCGCAGTCACCTGCAAGGTCTCCAGGAGCCGGTCAGCCAAAATGCCCAAAGCAGCCTGCAAATTAGGCTGGGGGCTGCATCTGTCGGCCTCCCCCAGTCACGGGGGCACTGTGCTACTACCCCACACCCCCAGCAAGTGGCCAGCAGTCCCATATTGCCCTGCAGGGATGTTAATAAAGGACGGTGAAGTGCCGAGTCTGGTTCTGCATCCAAGGCCCTAACTAGTCTGCCTCGCGGTCAGGGCCTATGAGATCCTCCTTTGCACCTTTCAAAGAGAGAGCTCTAGGGTTTATCGAGGGGCAGGCGCCAAAGCAGGGGAGAAGCCACAGCTCTGACTGGATACACTGGGATGGCCTGTGGACAGAGGACTGGGGGAAGAGCAGGGCATGGGGCTGGTTGAGGGACTCAGTGTTGCGGCCCTGGACCCAGGTCACCGTGGACACCCCCCACCCAGGGCTGCCCCTTCCCAGAAGTCACCTGCCACTGCAAGCCCTCCCGAGACAGTTCCTGTGGTGGGGGCAGGGAGGCGGTGCTGCAGTCTGGTCTCCCTGGAGGTGCCCCTTGAGTCAGAGCCCTGGCCTTTTGGATGCTGGCCTATCATCCAGCAAACCCAGACTGGACTGGCAGACCCAGGTTCTGTGGGCTACAGACCCTCAGGCTGGGGCAGGAGCTGGTGTCAACACCACCTGTGACCTTTTGCTGTCTCAAGACAGGTGGGAGCTACCCTGGGACTCCTGCTGCCCCAGTCGGGAATGGACAAAAACGTCCCAGGCGGTTCAGACATCAGTGCCTCTGACTCCGTGCCATGAAGCAAGGAGACAGGTGGAGCATTTCAAGCAGATAAAAAACTTTAAGTCATGGTTATGGTTGCGTAGCTCTGTAACCTGAAAATTACTGTATTATAACAAAGCTCTTACAAACCACCCACATGCCCACCCGAGCCTCAGCAGTGAGTTTTCGCCAGGCCTGTGTTCTCCGAGCCCTACAGACCCTTTCCCACCACTGGATTATTTGGAAGCAAATCCCAGATGTGGTGTCATTTATAGACAAATACTTAAGTCTCTGAAAATGGTCTTTAAAAAATTCGAACATAACTGCAATAATAATTCATTGTACATAAAATGCCCCATGTTACCGTCATCAAATTTCCGGGGTTACCACGTGCATGTCATTAAGTAGTTGGTTTTGTTTGAATCAAGTCCAGCTGAGGTCTACTCACGTCTCTATGGCTCATGTCCTCTCCTCCTCCGTGAGAAGCCAGCTCCTGGATCCAGCTGCTGGCCCCTCCCTCTGGATTTCCTAAAACTGGCAGAGAGGCCTGGGTTAGAGTCATGTTTCTGGGTGATGGTGCTGGGTGTCGAGTGCAGTTTCCGCTGCAGTGTTTGGGCACGCAGCAGCCATTGGTCTGGAAGCACACACGGCTGCAGGCCAGGCGTCCTGAGCCCTGGGCAGGCGGGCGGGTGGCCTCACAGAGCGTCCAGTCCGGTGCCCCAGCACCCAAGCTGGAGTCCCGCTGAGGTGGCTGGAACCCAGGGCCCAGGAAGTAAAGCGGGGGGAGGGCGGGGGCACATGACTGGCCGTGGGGCGGGCTGCCACTTCTCTCAAACCCCTGGCCAGTTGAAAACAGCAAATCTGAGCAACGGCCACACAGGGCCACATTCTCTGCCCTTAAAGCTGCTTTGATTCGAAGCATTGGGATCCTCTTTACTTGCCTGCAAAAGTGCCCAGGCAGCCTGGGAAGATGGCATTTCACCAGCCTCTTCCCAGCCCAGCCAGCTTTCGTGTCGGTTCCTGGACCAGTGTCAGGGGACGAAGGGCCCCATGTGGTTTGGGGAGGATACTGCAGGGCGGGGTGCAAAGGGTAGTGAAGGGATGCAGTGTTTACTGGTGGGCCGTGAGGGTGGGCACAGTGCCTGCCCACCCACCCTGCAGGCCCCCAGCTTCCTGGATGGGGGCAGAGGGGAAAAACGAGGCAGGCAGGGGAAAGCAGGAAAATTGGGGCAAGTCAGGAATGAGGCCCTTCCCGAGGGAGTTCTCCACCTGTGTCGGCTCAGAACCAGCTTGAGAAGGCGAGCAAAATAGAGGAGCAGCCCCACCTGTGGGTCACCTGATGCCAGGTNAAAACGAGGCAGGCAGGGGAAAGCAGGAAAATTGGGGCAAGTCAGGAATGAGGCCCTTCCCGAGGGAGTTCTCCACCTGTGTCGGCTCAGAACCAGCCTGAGAAGGCGAGCAAAATAGAGGAGCAGCCCCACCTGTGGGTCACCTGATGCCAGGTAAGGAAGTGATGGATTTCACGCTGGCAGGGAAGCAAGCTCGGCATTTCATGATCCAATCTCCACCTTTCTTCCTTAAAGACAGTAGTTCACAAAAAGTTACACAACAGGAGTCCATTGTCAAGAAATTTGAGCAAGGGTGCCAAGACAAGGCAGCAGGGAAAGACGCCCTTTTCAACAACTGGACATCCACACGAAGAGTGAGCGTGGGCCCTCCCACACAAGGCAAAGGTTCCTCAAAATGGACCACAGAGCTGAAACTATAAAATGTGTAGAAATGAATGAAAACCATGCAAAGTGAGAACAAGCGGAGCCGTGTGCTCGGCTTGCTCTAGCAGGGAGGCAGCCCCCTCACTTGCATGTTGGCAGAGCCTCAAAGACAGGCAGAGGAGGGGGTGGCTTCATCACGAGGGGGGACTCAGGTGCACTCCAAGTGGGAGCTGTGGGCGTGGGGAAGCTGTGGGGGGCCGACGAGGTGCTGCAACCCCTGTGGTTCGTTAGGGGAGCGTACTTGGCTTTCTCTGGTTGGTGCTGAGTTGGAGGCAGAGGCAGAAATTAGGGAAGCTGGCAGTTATTGGCCAAGTTTGGGCCTATTGCTACAGGGGCTTAGGAACATTTGGCCACGAAAAAACTTGCACAGGAATCTTCAGGGCAGCATTTTACTCATTACAATGAAAAGGTGGAAACAGCCCAAATGTCCATCACCTGATGAGCAGATAAGTCAAATGTGGTATATTTGTATAATGCAATACTATTGGCCATAAGAGGGAGTGAAACATTGCCCCGCTGCAACATAGATGAAACCTCAAAACACACTGAGCGGAAGTCAGTCACTAAAGACAACGTATTATGTGATTCTGGCTACAGTCCATGGGGTCGCAGAGGGTCAGATGCCACCGAGCTTCACTTTTTCATTTGTATGCAGGGTTTAGAACAGGCCGATCCAGAGACAGGAAATATTGGGTTGGCCAAAAATTTCATTCAGGTTTTCCCACATGATCTTATGGGAAAACCAGAATGAACTTTCTGGCCAATCCAATAGATGAANACAGGGGTGGGGTAGGGTGGAGTGGGGTGGGGAAATTGGGAGTGACTACAGAGGAAGACATTTTTTTTCTGGAGTTATGGAACTGTTTCAGATGTAGGAGTATAGGATGGTTGCACAATTCAATGAATAATACTAAAATTCATTGACTTGTACACTTTATCTTTGAAAATATTTATTTAGCTGCGCTGGGTCTTAATTTTGGCATGTGGGATCTAGTTCCCTGAACAGAGATCGAACCTGCACACCCCTGCATTGGGAGCACGGAGTCTTAGCCACTGGACCATCAAGGAAGTCCCCTGAATTGTACACTTTTAATGGAGGGATTGTATGGTATGTGGTGACGAAAATTTTCTCTCCTTGACTAAACTCTAGCCAGGCTTGTCTCAAAGCCTGTCTGCATCAGGCCTAGAAAGACTCGGTTTCTGACAGCTCAAACTGCATCCCTGGGGCAACCCCAGCCCCGTTTAGAGCGCCCACCTGAGGCTGCACATCTCGGGCCTCTGTGAGAACCCAGAGGCTCATTTCGGACAAGTGCTGTTAAGGAACCAGATGGGGTCTCCCAGCCTCCTGCCCGCTTCATTAACTGTCTGCTGCCTGACTCCGTTGCCTGAGCTCCCAGCCCTCCCGATTCCCATGTTCTCACTTTAAAATGCCAGTCACCTCCACACAAGTTGAAATTGAGTTCGGTTCATGCTGGAATTGCCCCACTGGGAGTATAGTGCTGATTAGAACCCATCCTTTGCACTTCGGCGTCTGGCTGTGTTGACCTCTGTGGTCTCTCTGTTGACACGTCGGATTGTGTCTCAGTGAGGCTCTCTAGTGCTCCGTCCAGCAGGCTCCATCCCTCAGTCAGGAAGATCCCCTGGAGGAGGGCATACGTGGGAGTGCCAGTCTTCCAGTATTCTTGCCCGAAGAATGGACAGAGGAGCCTGGTGGGCTACAGTCCATGCGGTCGCAAAAAGTCAGACAGCTGAAGTGACTTAACATGCACTCATGCAAGGAACATATTAAATGAGGAATGCTGTGTGGTGCCTATAGAGGCAGCAGTCAGAGAGCCACACTGATGTGATGGACTCTGGGGACTCGAGGGCATCTTTGTGATGTGCACACTCCTAAGTACCTATTGATCCAGCCCTTGGTGGAATTCTGGATCCTGGAATAAGGCTGCCCGCATTGGGGACAGCTGGAGATGAGGTGCAAATCTTGCAATCAGCCCAAAGGAGCACAGAGGGCCGGACGGGGCAGGTAGGAGTGGTGGCCTGGGAAGGGAGCTGACCACCAGCTGACCCAGGGACAAGGCTGGGCTGTCCACATCTCCCCTGCCTCACTCCCTTGTTACTGAAACTGGTCATTCTGTGTGTTTATAAATAGTTGTTTCAAGTAACCCATGCACCACAATACAAATTTGCACACCCAGCAGGGTTTTTAGGGGACGGATTACTTCCTTCCTGCCAACCCCGGGCCCTGACCCCTTCCCAGAACAACCACGGCCACTAGCTCTTTGGGTATTTTCCCTACTTTGCTTGAATTTAACAGGAAAAAAAAAAACAGAAGTGAGGGGGAGGAAATGCCAGTCTTCAGAAAGTATTTATTTTCCACCAGTGATACTAGTTCCCCAAAGAAGATGGAAATACCAGAAAGTGGAGTCACGTGGTCTTGCTCCCTTCCTACTCCCCTCCTTGTGGCACCACCCGCTCCCCACCTCCTACTTGCTGACAAGCTGGAGGGACTGGAAGGCACCCAACACAGCACTCAGGGGCCCAGTACCACCTCTGGGAGGCCAGTCTGAGCTGGGCTCCCACAGCTGCCCTCCCATCCCCAGGGGTCAGGCAGCAGCCTGGCTGGACCACCCATCCCGGGAGGTGGAGGGGGGCGGTGTGTATACAGCTTGTCCCCACGGCCACATTGCCAATCCTACCGGTGCTACAAGCCGGGAGTCTGTCCTGAGAGCTCAGACCTATGCTCTGTGGCCAGCAGGACCCCTTAGCAGGACCCGTTCTCAGCTGATGGGAGTGGGACCTGCCCTCTCCTTACCCGCACCTGTGACCCTTGAGGACGCCTATCCTGTTGGGTCTCATCCTCACAGCCACACTGTAACTGGGAGGAAGAACCTTGTATTCTATTACAAGTTAATCGCTAAAGGAATGTTGCCTATAAGCTCAAATTATATGCATTGGCCCAGCTCTGGGAACCCTATCTCCCAGGTAATGAGCATTAAGCTAAAATACCTTTGCTTAGTTCACAAGAAACATCCTCACCAGGCCCAACTGTGAATGAGTGCAGGGAGAAAGAAATGAACACACCCCCTCCAGAGGCTGATGGGAACCAGGAAATGTTTGACTTTAACTCCCTTCCCATTTAATATTAAAAAAAACCTGAATTCTAACTCAGGCAAGATGGTTCTTTGTGGGGAAGGGTGAATGAGCCTACCATCTTGGCAATTTGCTGGCTTTCCAAATAAAGTCATATTCCTTGCCCCAACAATTTGTCTCTTGATTATTGGCCTGTCAGGAGGCCAGTAGTACAAGCTTAGACTTGGTAACAACATAATAGTTTTACATCATCAAAGTCTAAACACTCAAGGCTGTGTCTTGTATATTGTCGTACGGAGGGTTTGCCTCCGTTCTGTTTGTAAAACCTGAGCCCTGGTCTTGATTCTGCTCCAGGACACCCAGGTCCCCTCACCCTCCCTGGGGGCCTAGAGGGCCATCCAGTGTCCAGGACCGAGAGGGGCTATCCTGGCCTCCTGGAGGAGGCTTTTGAAGACCCTGGCCTCTCTAGCAATCTTCTTGCTTGTCTAGACTGCCAGGGTTTCTTTTGTGGGTGGTCTTTCCCAGGAAGGCTGGGTGGGGTTGGAGGTCTGGGTCTGCTCATCAACCACAGCTTAACTTCTGTAAGCTTCCAGATGCCACATCCCCTGTAAACGCTGACATGATTCCCCACCCTCTCTGGGTGACAGCCTCGTTCTGGGTTGAAGCCTAAATAGTTCTTTGGCCCTGAATGTCAGTAACAACCAGGATCTATTTGTCTCAGGGTCAACTTGGCAAAGTTCCTGGAGCCAGGCGTGCCCTTGGTCTGTAATACCAGCTCCTCCACATCCCCGCTTGGCTTCTGCTGTGCCTTTAAGAACATTCTGCCTCAACTTAGGGTCACCTCTGACCTCTTCTCTGCTCTGTCTGGGTGCTTTTAGTGTGTGACCTGCTGTCACACCCCATGCCCTCCAGCCCTTTGTTCCCTCTGCCACCTCCTCCCCCATGGGTGTGTCCCCTCCTCTTTGAGAGCAGATGGTTAATTGGAGTGATTCCTCCAATTCTCTCTGATGCCTTTTGCCCCACTGGTTTAACTCCCCAGATTGGGTGTTTGGTGTGCCCGACCCAGGCTGCAGACTTCCTTCTTTCCTTTCTTTTTCTGCACCACCCCTCGCCTTTCTTTCTTGTTTCTGGCACCCTGTTTGAAGGTCAGTCTGCCCCTTGTCTGGACCCTGCCTTATTTCTGGCCCCCCTGCTCTGATATAGTTCAGTTCCTGGGCTCCTGGGTGACTGACCTCCCTCCCTCCTGGCCCAGGGCCTCCCAGCGGACCTGCCCAAGACAGTGGAGCCAAGGGCAGAACTACCTGGCTGCCCAGTCCCAGGCTGGTGCCCAGTGTGGGGAGTTCCTGGGCAGCCTTGTGAAGCAGGGCTGTGGCTATGGAACCCCCGCCCCAGAGGCTCAGGGCCTGTGACCAGACTCCGACTGCCAGGAGCAGTGGCCTCCCCACCTTCTGTGAGTCAGTTCCTGCTGGCCAAGGTGTTCCAGCTGCTAGCCCTGGGCCTGCAGTGACACAGCTGAGACCTGGCCCCCATGAAGGGGCCAAGGGAGGCCAGTCGCTGACCATGGGGCCTCCCAGGGGCCTCCTTGTGGTTTGGGCCTCTTACAGCACAGCTACGGGGTTCCAGAAGAACTTTCCCAAGAGCCGATGTTCCAGAAGGCCACCTGAGAGGTCAACAGTTTCACTGTCGTGTGATTTGTCCTAACGTGATGAACCGTGTGCAATCGCAGCACACAATTTTAGACTTTTGTGCAGACAACACACCCTGAAACTGTCACCCCAGGCCAGATTGCAAACATTGCCCCCAAATTTTCCTCTGGCCCCTCTTTGCCCTCCCCATCCTCAAACAATCACTGACTGGTTGTAGATGTCTAGAGATTCATTTCATGGGTTTCCTATGGACTTCTATACTCTGTACTCTCATATAATGAAAACACATAAGATGCTTTCTTTTTGTCAGATTTCCTTTCTCAGCATAAGAACTCTGAGATTCATTTAAGTTGCTCAGGATGTTTCACACCAGGGACCATGCCACTGCATGGGTGAAGAGACCTTAGTGTGCCTGTCCACTCACCCACTGACGGACGGTAGGGCTGTCTCCAGTTTGGGGATATTACAAACAAAGCAGCTATGAAGATTTTTGCAGCGTTTGTATGGACATATATGTACTTTCATTCCTCTCGGTAAAAATCACTAAGAAAGTGACAAACTGTTTTCCATAGTGGTTGTACCATTTTCACCCACCAGTAGTAAAGGAATGTCAACTCCCTCCAGCGCTTGGTAGAGTCAGATTATTTTTTTATTTTTCATATTCATTTTGTGGATTCATTTTCATATTGTGCAGTGGGATCTCATTGTAGCTCTAACTTGCATTTTCCTAATGACTAAATATGTGGACCATCTTTCATGGGCTTACTTATTTGTCATCTATGTATTTTCTTTGGTAAGGTGTCTTTTCAACCACTTTGACAAAATTTTTTTTAACAATTAAATTGCTTTCTTATTATTGAGTTTTTAAAAACATAACCTCACCAAGCAATTTCAGTTTTCTTTGTGGGAAGATTTTTATTTTATTTTATTTAAGTCTCCACTACCCCCCGCCCTTTTTTTTAGCCTCTTGGCATGGAGAATATTAGTTCCCTGATCGGGGATTGTACCCTCTTACCTCAAAAGTGAAAGCACAGAGTCCTAACCACTGGACTGCTAAGGAATTCCCAAGGGAAGATTTTAAACCAACAGTTCCATTTTTAAAAGAGACATAGGGCTATTCAGGTTATCTTCTTATTTGGTGAGTTTGGCAATTTGTTTCTCAAGGCATTTGTCAAAGGTATTGGCATAGAGTTGTTCATTATATTTCCTTAATATTCTTTTAATCACTAGATTGATTACTAATCATTTGTGTTTTCTAAGTTATACATTTAAGGCTATAAAGTTTTTCCTCTGAGACTGAATTGGGCTCTATTCCACAACCTTTACACCAATAGTGTTCTCTCATATTTATTATATAAAATTTGTCATCTGCTCTTTTACTCAAAAGTTAGTCATCTGACAACTCTTATTTTTAAAACTAAGACAAATCCATAATTATAGCTGGCAACATCACCACCCCTCTCTCAGTAGTTGATAGAAATCTAGAAAATCAGTTGGAATGTTAAAGACTTCACTATTATCAGCCAACAGAATCTAACTGCCATTTATTGGACATTCCACCCACAAGAGCAAGACACAACATAGAGTTTTAATTGCCATATGATCATGGTCACAGCAAGCCACCAGGAGTCACCTGAATGTACCTTCTGCTAAAATGCCCAGGGAATATATTCCATGGTAGCCAGAAAACAAGCATCAGCAGATTTAAAGGACTGAAATCGTAGAATTTGTGTCTCTGACCACAGTGGAATCAAACCAGAAGTCTTCAACAGAAAGATAATAAGAAAATCCAGACACTTGGGAAAAACACATGTCAAAATCATCAGTAGATCAAAAGAGGACATCTCAAAGGAACTACGAAATAAGCTGAACTGAATAAAAATGAAAAAATGAAAAAAAAAATGTCTGGGCAGCAACAAACACAGGGTTTAGAGGGGAACTCATATCATTAAATGCTTATATGAGAAAAGACTATATAAGAATGCATCTTTCAAATGAAAAAAAAAAAGTAAGCTTCCACCTTATGAACTAGAAAAAGAAGAGCAAAAATAAATCGAAAGTAAACAGAAAGAAATTCTAAAGGCAGAAACCAATTAAGTTGTAAATAGACAAAGAATAGAAAAAATTCAATGAAACAGAATGTATTTCTTTGAAAAGATTCATCAAAATGACAGACTCATAGCAAGACTGATAAATGGGGACATCACTACAGACCTTGCAGACACCAAAAGGGAGGTAAGGAAATATTACAAACGACTGTGAAGCATAGTGGGTTGATTCAGATGAACTGGAACAAGTCCTAGAAAAAGCACAAACACCACAACTTATCCAGTTTAGAGTGGATCGTGGGAATAGCCCCATAACTATTATGGACAGTGAATCCATAATCTGCCAAAGGTTTGGCAAGACCCAAACAGCCCAGGTGGTTTCATGGAGAATTCTACCAAACATTTAAAGAAAAAAATTACATAAAACAAGAGGAGGAAATACCCCTCAATTTATTTCGTGAAGTTAGTATCGTCCAGATACCATAACCAAATAAAGACAACACAAAATAAGAAAATGGGAGACAAACTTCTCTTATGATATAGATGCAAAAACCTTCAGCTAACATTGTATACTTAATAGTGAAAGACTGAATATTTTCCCTGTAAATTAGAATGATGCAAGTCTGTCCACTCTCACCATCCTTATGCAGTGTAGGATTGGGTGGAGTTTCTAGCCAGTGAACAAAGGCAAGAAAATATAAGGCATTCATACATGAGAAGGAAGAAATAAAACTGCCCCTATTTCAGATGTTACAACTCTCAATGTAGAAAATCCCAAGAACACTACAAAAAAAAAAAAAAAAAAACACCCTCCCAGAGTTAAATTTTCTTTTTGTGTAAAAAGAGTTTGGATTTTTTTAAAGAGTGCCATATTCCTAGAAATTAAAACGTGCACTCTCTAAATAACAGCTGCTAAAGAGATAATCACAATGGAAACTGAAAATTTTTGAATTGCCCAACAATGAGAATGTGACATGTAGAAAGTTGCAACACTGAAGGGAAGCTTATAGCCTTAAAAGCATTTATCACAAAACTGAAAGGGTTAAAAAAAAGTATCTAAGTATTCAATTTAAGCAATTACAAAGAGAGCAGAGTAAATCCCAGAGAGCAGAAGGAAGTACCACAGGTAAGAACAGAAGGGAACGAAGTGGAAATTGATTAACAAAAACTCAGAACTGGTACTTTAGGGGACTTCCTTGGCGGCCCAGTGCTCCCAATTTAGGGGATGCACGTTCGATCCTTGGTTGGGGAATAAAGATCCCACCGGTCATGCAACATGGCCAAAATTAAATGAATAAATTAATTAATTTAAAAAACTGATACTTTAAAAAGACATGTCATGTCATCATACCACTAACATGTCCAACAAGGCCAATGAGAAAAGACGTGAATCTGCAACAAAAGAGAAAAACACATAAAATAAATATTAGATATTGAAATTATTAGTGAATCCTACAAACAACTTGATACCAGTACATTTGAAAGGGAAAAAGAAATGGGTAACATTCTACAAAAACACAGACTGAATATACTGGGACCATGACTACTAGCAGGCTTCCTCGGTGGTGCAGTGGTAAAGAATCTGCCTGCCAATGAAGAAGATGCAAGAGACGCAAGTTCAGTCCCTGGGTGGGGAAGATCCTGTGGAGGAAAAAATGGCAACCCACTCTGGTATTCTTGCCTGGGAAATTCCATGGACAGAGGAGCCTGGAAGGCCACAGTCTAGGGGGTGGCACACACACACACACACACACACACACACACAGCTACTAGATACGCCAACGGAACTCAGCCAGCCCCAAACGGCCAGGACTTGGCCAATACCTGCCAGCTTCCCTAATTTCTACCTCCACTTCTGGCTCAGGACCAACCAGAGAAAGTCAAGTATGCTGCTGTAACCAACCAGATGGGTTGCAGCACCTCCAGTTGGTCGCCCACAGCTTCCCCAAGCCCATAGCCCCTTTTGGGGTGCACCTGAGCCCCCCTGAGCTCCCTTTCACGAAGGAGCTGCCCCCTCCTCTGTCTGCCTTGAATCTCTCCAGCATGCAAGTGAGGGGGCTACTTCCCTATCAGAGCAAGGTGAGTGCTTAGCCTCTCTTGTTCTGATTTACATAGTCTTCGGTTACTGCCACAATGTTTGACCAAAACTCACACACAAGCACATCAGATATGGCTGGTTTCACAGGTGAGTTTTTACTGTGATCGTGGAACAGAAAACTCAGTGTCTTAAAAATTTCAGAGACTTCTGGTGGTCCAGTGGTTAAGACTCTCAACTCTGAGGGGGAATGAAGAGGNGACCAAAACTCACACACAAGCACATCAGATATGGCTGGTTTCACAGGTGAGTTTTTACTGTGATCGTGGAACAGAAAACTCAGTGTCTTAAAAATTTCAGAGACTTCTGGTGGTCCAGTGGTTAAGACTCTCAACTCTGAGGGGGAATGAAGAGGGAGAATGGGTTTGACCTCAGATCGGGAAGGACCCCTCATGCTACCTGGCACAGCCAAAAAAAGTTTTTTAAAAAAAAGGATAGCATGGAAGGCTAGCATGATCTCAACCCCAAAACGAAAGTTAAAAGACCAATCTAATTCCTGATGGTGAATGCAGAAAACTGAAAGAAAATTTTAATAAATTGAAGTCAGCTATATAACAAAAAATGTTAGACCTCTGACCATGTTGGGCTTACAGTGGGTTTTCAATGTCAGGAAACTGATTAATGTACTTCCCATTACAGGTTAAAGGAAAACAAAATCCACGATCATCTTAACAGCTGCAGAAGGAGGACTTGAAACAATTGAACACTCATTTGTGATTTTTTTAAAAATCATCTAGCAACCTAGGAGTAGAAGAACAACTTGTTGATCTGATAAAGGGCATTGCCTTAAAAAGATACAGTAAAATTAAAGGCCATAAGTTATGGGAGGAAAGACAGACATTTGATCATACAACAATTTTTGGTATTATGCATGGCAAAACCTTCTATAAAGAAATACATACAAACATGCACACACAGATCAGAGAAAACATTTGCAAAGTATATGGTAAAAAGTTCCTAATATACTAATTGCTCTTACAAATCACTAAGAAAAAAATCCACCTGATAGGAAAATGGGCTAAGATTACAAAACTTTTCTGGGCTGTAGACCCTGCATTGGGCTTCCCCGGTGGCTTAGCGGTAAAGAATCTGCTTACAATGCAAGAGACACGGGTTCAAGCCCTGAGTTGTGAAGAGCCCCTGGAGGAGGGCACAGCAGTCCACTCCAGTATTCTTGCCTGGAGAATCCCCATGGACAGAGCAGCTTGGTGGGCTCCATAAGGTCACAAAGAGTTGGACACAACTGAAGTGGCTGAGCACACACACATGCAGAGCCTGCATTAATCAGCAATCTTTTGATTACATAGTACGGAAACCCAGTTCAGACTGGTTTATGCATGGGGGAACGTGTTGACTCACCTGGACATAAGGCATGACTTAATCCAGGTGTGTCATCCATCTCTCTTCCTGTTTCAGTCTGACTTTCCCCCACATGGGTTCATTCCTGGGCAGTCTCTCCTCAAATCCTGGCCACATTGCGCCAGCTCAGCGTCTCCATGGAGAAAATGAGAGCGGGCCTGGGTGACTTCTCATTGCCCCCACCTGAGCCATTTGCTTCCGTGAATCAACTTCAGCTGCCAAAGACAGACTGGCTGGCCAAGTCTGGGTTTCTAACCTCCCCTAGACTAAGAGTGGGGAGAGAGACCCCAAAGGGAAACCAAAATACTCTTACCAGAAAAGAACCGAGGACTGCAGAATGTTATGCAGGCAAAAGGGAGCTCAGCCCATCCCAATCCTATTTAGAAATTAAAACAGATCTGGATGGCCTTTTGCTCAAAGAATTTCTTCTTCTACCGAATGATTTGAAACATCTATTGTGTGCTTTTTTTTTCCATGAAAAAAAATTGTATTAGGTTTTGTAATCATTACCACAATCTATTATGTACTTTAAAACACAGAGTGCTCACCCTTCTGGTGCCTCCAGACGTGGATTCTAATTAACTAATTGCATAAACGCCATGGAAGCAAAGTAGGAAAGGACTTCTGGGAGCCTGCCTGTGTTTCTGGGAGGATTCTGGGAGGAGCAAAGAAAAGCAGGAGGGAGGCAGGAGAGCTCCATGTGGAGAACCTGGTGCTTGCCAAACCCATGCAGTGGGCGGGAGCCTGGGGGCTGAGTCCCAGGATGGAAGCCAGTGGGTGGAGAGTGGAGGGTGGAGGGTGGAGGGCAGAAGGTGGGCCAGCGGGGCCTGGTCTATGAGATCAGACACTGTTAGAGGGCCTTGATCAGGGCTGTGACTGGGTCAGGCCTGGATATTAAAGGATTTTCAGGGCTGGCAGTTCATCAATTAAATATAGAGTCAGCACTGTTGTCACTGTTTAGTCACTAAGAGTTGCTATGAAAGTATTAAGTCACTCAGTCGTGTTCAATTCTCTTGGACCTCATGGACTATAGCTCGCCAGGCTCCTCTGTCCATGGAATTCTCAAGGCAAAAATACTGGAGTGGGTAGCCATTCCCATCTTCCTGACCCAGGGGTTGAACCCACATTGCAGGCAGATTCTTTACCAGCTGAGCCACCAGGGAAGCCCTAAGAGTTATCATGTTACCAACAATTCCTCTTCTGGGTTTATTCCCAAGAGAAATGAAAACGTGTGTCCACACGAAAGGCTGTTAAATGGGTGATCACAGCCGCCCTATCATAGTCGCCAAAAGTCCGTCTGTTTATGAAGGGATAAACAAATCATGGTCCATCCATTCAATAGGTGGACCTACCCAGCTTTTAAAGGGAATGAAACCCTCACACCTGCTAAAACACAGCTACACCCTGAAGACATTCAGTTCAATTCAGTTCAGTCACTCAGTCTTGTCTGACTCTTTGCAACCCCATGAATCGCAGCACACCAGGCCTCCCTGTCCATCATTAACTCCCAGAGTTCACTCAAACTCATGTGCATCGAGTTAGTGATGCCATCCAGCCATCTCATCCTCTGTCATCCCCTTCTCCTCCTNAAAAGAAGTGGGGACTAAGAATGAACACAAGTGAAAGTGAAAGTTGTTCAGTCGTGTCCAACTCTTTACAACCCGATGGACTATAGAATTCTCCAGGTCTGAATACTGTAGTGGGCATACTTTTCCTTATCCAGGCGATCTCCCCAACCCAGGGATCAAACCCAGGTCTTCCACATTGCAGGTGGATTCTTTACCCGCTAAGCCACAAGGGAAGCCCAAAAATACTGGAGTGGGTAGCCTATCCGTTCTCCAGCAGATCTTCCCCACCCAGGAATTGAACCAGGGTCTCCTGAATTGCAGGTGGATTCTTTACCAACTGAGCTATCAGGGAAGCCCAAGAATGAACACAAAGTGCTAAGTAAAAAGAGACAGGGAAAAGTCTGACAATTGCCATGTGTTAAGAGACAGGTAAAATTAAAGATTGATGAAACAAAACTAAAGGTTCGAAAAGAAAGGCTCAAGAAGAAAAGGAAATCTGGCCCTGGCTATCAAGGTGCCAGAAACAAACGTGACTAAACATCAGACTAAGCAAATTAGTCCTGTGTGGCTGGAATGAGCCATTCCTACGAAACATGGGAATAGTGGCAAGTTAACCTGAACACAAATACCAAGGACATCTTGGTCAGCCTTGAACTCATTGCAAAGGCACTAAAAACATTTCAAGAGGGAAGTTAACCACGTCTAAACTTTCACATTAAAGTGCATGTTTTAATAAAAGTATGAAGGATGGACCGAAGCAGGCTAAGAGAACAATTCAAGGTGCTATGAAAATAATCTACAGAAAAAGGTATCAGAATATGAAATGGAANGCGTTTCTCATGATGTACTCTGCATATAAGTTAAATAAGCAGGATGACAATATGCAGCCTTGACGTACTCCTTTTCCTATTTGGAACCAGTCTATTGTTCCATGTCCAGTTCTAACTGTTGCTTCCTGACCCGCATATAGGTTTCTCAAGAGACAGGTCAGGTGGTCTGTCTTTCAGAATTTTCTTTCATCTCTTTCAGAATTTTCCACAGTTTATTGTGATCCACACAGTCAAAGGCTTTGGCACACATTAAGCTCAGTGAAAAGAGCCAGACAAACTCAGAGACAGAGTGTATTAGCACTTGCCTAGGGCTGGGAGGGATGGAGGGCTGAGGGATGGGGACTAGAAGGCAGGAGGTTTCCTTTTGAAGTGATGAAATGTTCTAAAAATTAACTGTGGTGACAGCTTCATGGCTGTGAACACACTAAAAACCACTGAACTGTATGCGTCGGATGAGTGAATTATATGGTATATGAACATCTCAACAAACAAACAGGGATTCAAAAACAAAACCGGGACTTCCCTGATGGTCCAGTGTTTAAGACTCTGCCTTCCAATGCAAAGCACGCGGGCTCCATCCTTGGTCCAGGAAGATCCCACAGGCCACGAAGCAACTAAATCCATGAGCCCTAAAACCCACACGCCACAGTGAAGAGTAACTCNGGTCCAGTGTTTAAGACTCTGCCTTCCAATGCAAAGCACGCGGGCTCCATCCTTGGTCCAGGAAGATCCCACAGGCCACGAAGCAACTAAATCCATGAGCCCTAAAACCCACACGCCACAGTGAAGAGTAACTCCCACCTGCCACAGTTAGAGAGAGCCTGCGAGCAGCAACAAAGACCCAGTGCAGCCAAAAATAAAGAATTATTTACCAAAAAAAAAAAAAAGGACAGTCCTCGCAGGTAAGTTAAAAAACAGAAGCTGGGTGGAGTGGGGGACCCCCTGGAAACAGATGCAGTCCACTGCTGACTCGGGCCACATCCCGGGGGGAGGAGGCCACTGCTCTCACAGAAGTAGCATCGTCTCACCCACAACATAGCCCCAGGCAGAATGACAGGTAGAATCCATGAGGCTGGGACAGAAGAGCCCTCCCACTTCTGCATCCCACCTGCCATCTGCCCGATTGCTTTTGTTTTTTCGGTCTGATGGGTTTAATTTTTATTGTGAGGTAGTTCAACCCATCTCAAGTATTTTCTGACATAAATTCAATGGAAGTTTCAATCTTGCCTCTTTTTTGTGTGTGTGGAGTATGGTTTATTAAGCTGTGCCTTAGTACAGATTGCTGGGGCTTGCCCATGGTGCTTTTAATGGACAAGGCCCTGATGTGCTGCCAACTTTTCTTGAGCAATGACACCAGGAAGTTGACAGCTAAGTGGATGTTGTACACAGCTCCTCATCTGTCATCTTCATTTGGCCAACAGCCGCTGCCAGACACAGCAACTTCTTCATCTGGAACTTGATTGTGGATTTCACCTCATCAACTTCGGCCACCATGTTCCCACTGTGTTCAGCAAGGATGGGAACTTGCCAGTCTTGTTCAGGTCTGGGCCCAGGATTCGTGGGATCTGCTTAATCACAGAGAGACCCTGAAGCCAGAAAGACATCGCACTTCTTGGCCAGCTTCTTGACCAGCTTCTTGCTCTTGCTGAGTTTCTTCAGCACCTTGCTGTCCATGTGGGGGATATCCAAGCCTTGGCCTTATCGCAGTGCTGCTGGTCCCCAGGACACATGCTTGGGGCGGGAAGTGGACACCACAAGCGGGGCATTAAGCCTGACAGTGCCTGGGAAGCACTTGTCCTTCTGAGGGTCACAGTTCTTCAGGCTGCTCTGAAGCTCTACCATCTCCAAACACTTCCAGAGCTTGTGCTGTTCCCAGACACGACTTCCTGCACTGCCTTATAGAGGGTGTCTCAGGAGACTGCTGCTCATGGTTCCTTGAGCTGTGAAAACCAGAAAAGAGTTGCCTCTTTTTTTTTTTTTTAATTGGAGTATAATTGCTTTACCATGTTGTATTAGTTTCTGCTCTACAATGGATTGAATCAGATATATGTATACATATATCCCCTTCCTCTTGGACCTCCCTTCCACTGCACCCCCCACCATCCCACCTCTCTAGGCCATCACAGAGCACTGAGCTGAGTTCCCTGGGCTATACAGAGGGTTCCCACTACTATTTTACACTTGGTGGTATATATATACGGGGCTTCCCTGGTAGCTCAGATGGTAAAGAATTACCTGCAATTCAGGAGACCCAGCTTTGAACACTGGGTCGGGAAGATCCCCTGGAGAAGGGAAAGGCACCCACTCCAGATTCTTGCCTGGAGAATTCCATGGACAGAGGAGCTTGGCGGGCTACAATTCATGGAGTTGCAAAGAGTTGGAAATGACTAAGCAACTAACACTTTTTCGCTTTCAGTGTATGTATATCAACCCCAATCTCCCAGTTCATCACACCATCCCCAATTGTTGGACCCCATTTGTGTTCCACCTAGAAAGTCAGCCCCTCAGGAGGAGGGCTGAGCGCTTTCTCTGGCTGTGTCCTTCCAGCCATGAGGTCCATCAGGACCTGGCTCAGCTGGTCTCCCTGTGGTTTGCTAAGTGAATGAACAAGTGAACAGATGAGTGAGTGGGTGAGGGAGAAAATAGATGGGAGAAGCGGCTGGGCCTGGGTGGGTCCACCCAGCAGGCCGTTTGCCAAATGGAAAGCTGGCCACTCCCTGAATGGCCGCTGGGTGGCAGCCTGGTGACACTATGGCCAGGAGAGCTCGGAGCCGGAGGTGCTAACGGGGCTCCCCTTTGCCAGGCTGCCTTCCAAGATGAAAGGAGGGTGACCAAAGGAAAAGGTGGCTGGAATGTTTTCCAGGAACAGCAGTGGTCTAGAAGGTATTAATACAAAACTCCAAAAGGCGAGGGTCTAGATCCCATCAAAGCCAGGGTAAAACCCAGCGCCTTCAGAGAGAGGGCAGCAGCCTGGCCCAGTTGGGAGGAGAACTCAGGTTTCCGGACAGGGTCTCCTCCAGACCCTCAGCCTTCCTGGAACTCAGCCAGCCTTAGGGAGAGGGGATATGACCCAGGTCCATGGCCGGACAGTCCACAAGCATCGCCAGTGCCCGCTGTGGGCTACTGGGCTGATGGGAGAGAGGAGTCAAACATCAGAGCCTTACTTATGGAGGAGGGGGCAGGCAGGATGGGGGAGGCAACCCACGAGGGCTCACAGGGTACCATGATCAAGCCTGGAAGGGCCAGCGGGTGACTGGGTGGAGAGTGCAGAGCCATTTCATGTGGTCTGAGAGCTGGCTGGGAAAGATGCAAGGGGGCAAGACCAGACCCTGTGGCCAGTCTGTCCCGCGGGGAGTATCTGTCTTTTTTTCAATGTTGCTGGGGACAGTGGGCATTCTGCAGCAGGGTCTCGATTCCAGCTGGCTTGGGGGCAGAGTGTGGAAAAAAGACCCTGTCTGCCTTTGGTGAATAATTTTAGAATGTGACGGTGGAGTTCCAGTGGAACAAGGGAGGGCTGGGAGGAGAGAGGGCTTCAGAGGAAAGACATTACTGTAGGCCCTGGGGGCGTTGGACACGTGGTGCAGTGAAGGGGTGCTGAGGGGCCTGGTCAAGCTTCCGGTGTGGTCTCCCAGGTCTTTGCATCCTCCCTTCACCCTCCAACCCCCCTCTCTGCCCTGTGGGCGACCAGCTCCTTCCTCAAATAAGCCGACTGGGCCCAGCTTTATTTTCCAGACTCTAAGAGGGTGGCCAGGAAACCCAGGACCCTGGTGGGGCTTCCTCTCTTCCAGCAGCCAACACAGAGCCCCCAGGGAGAACTGGAGGCCTAGCCGCCCTTGCCCACACTGCCCACAGGGCCACTACAGGGGCCACACCTGGCAGCAGCGGTTGGCTATCTGGGGACACTCTGCACCCTGGTGGGGGCGGGGGCACCCACCTCCCACAACGGGTCCCAGTGGCCAGGCTCAGCCCCGGACCCCATCATCCCTGGAGGTCTGGTCACTGTGGGCTCTACAGGCCACCCCCTCCAGAGGGTCCACCAAGCCCCAGTGAAGGTCAGGGTCAGGCTGGACCCTAAAGCATTTTGTTTTTTCCATCCATTTATCCTTCCAGCCAGCTAGTTGAGTTTCCAACAACTCACAACCAGAAACATCTTTCCTGTTTCCCAATATTAGAGTTGGCGGCAGCAGCCGCTGCCGCAGAGACAGGGCCCCAGGGCAGGGGAACATGTCGCCACTTCCCCTCTGATGAGGACGCAGGAAGCACGCTCCCTGGGTGGGTGCCTGCAAGACGCAGTGGAGGCGGAGGGAGGAGCTGGCCTGTGGGGCTGCTGCGCTCAGGCCCCTGCTTGGTCGAGTTGGTTGTCCGGTTAAGTTCACGGCTGGTGAAGGCCACAGTCATGCCCCAGAATTAAACTGGGGTATGAATTTGCTGTATGGCTTAGGAAACTCAAACAGGGGCTCTGTATCAACCTAGAGCGGCGGGATGAGAAGGGAGAGGGGAGGGAGGTTCAAGAGGGAGAGGATATATGTACATCTATGGCCGATTCATGTTGAGGTTTGACAGAAAATAACATTCTGTAAAACAATTATCCTCCAATAAAATAAATAAACAAATAAAATTTTTAAGTCAAAAAAAAAAAAAAGGTATGACATGNTGAGAAGGGAGAGGGGAGGGAGGTTCAAGAGGGAGAGGATATATGTACATCTATGGCCGATTCATGTTGAGGTTTGACAGAAAATAACATTCTGTAAAACAATTATCCTCCAATAAAATAAATAAACAAATAAAATTTTTAAGTCAAAAAAAAAAAAAAGGTATGACATGTACAAGCCTCCCTGAATCTTAAGACTTAAAATTTTTTTCATTGTGATAAAATACAATCAAATATAACAAGTAACATAAAGAGAAAGCCCACATGCAGCAACCAAGACCCAGCAGAGCCAAAAACTAAAATAAATAAATAATAAATTTAAAAAAAGTAGTGATGCTATAAACATGAACATACACATATCTGTTCAAGCCCCATATTCAGTTCTTTTGGGAATACACCCAGGAGTGGACTTGCTGGATCACATGGTGATTCCAGGTCTAACTTTTTAAGGAGTCTGTGTCTTAGGTCTTTAAGACTCTGGATGCCCCCACCCAACAGAGAGGCCTCATGGTTCCTTCGTGTCTTGGTCTCAGGGTCAACACCCTCATCTGCAACTCTGGAGATGTTCTGAGTGGTCTCCTCTGTCCTGGGTTGAGGCTTGGGTCTGGAGTGTCAGGGAAGGGTCACCAACCCTTGACCTTTCTAGGGGATAAAAGTGAAGCAATGCCCTCACGGGCTGCCCACCCCCACTCGCTGAGAGGGCTCCTCAAACTTCCCCAGGACCCTACCCTGTCATCCACGCCCTCATGAAGTCCCCTCTCCTGAGTGCAGACTCAATTTGCCTCTAGAAGGTGACAAAGTGACAGGATGTCCGTTGTGAGACTGGACATTAAAGGCTGGCTGCCATCTTGCTCTGGCCCCAAGGAAGGAGCCGCTGTGTCCAGCCAGCACCCAGCAGAGACCTAAGGACGTGACAGCCACGCCACGGGGCCTGGGAGCGCCCTCCCAGGGCCTTCCTTATTGTTCTCCTCAGCTGCAGGTCCTCTTGCAAATACATCCCCCAGCTCTCCTGTCATCCTCAGTCTCCCACGAGCCATTCCGACAGCATCCTAGGACCCAGTCCAGGTATCCTTGCCAGGATTTGGAAAATACCCTTATCAATACCTTCCCCCTTCCCCAGGCAAGTTCCACCCCTCCCCGCCCAGATCCTCAATATCCACTTCCACTTCCCCTGCTTCAGGGGCCTGCTGGTACCTGCCTGCCTGGCCACAGGCGTTTCCTCCCTGGAAAATGCTCCATCTCTGCCCATCATCAGGCCACATGAGACTCGCCCCTCATGACGGTCAGGGGCTTGGAGGGGAGGCAGGCGGACCTGGGGAAGGATACCTACCTGGTGACGCCTGTGTGGCCTGGGCAGGGGGAGGCTGGTCTCCTCCAGCCAGGCTTGTGGCCACTTCTGCTGCCAGTAGTTTCGGGAGGCCTGAGTTCCGGGGCTGAGGGTTCCCACCCTGACACCCGATCTGGGTTGCAGGGTCCACCCTCTGCTATGGCTCCTGACATTGGCCCAGGAGACGGTGAAGCACAAACACCCTTTCCTTTGCGGCCCCACACCTCCCCAGAATCAAGTCTTCGACCCGACTACCTGCAAACCTGCCCTCTGGCTTTAGGAGCTGTGACTCTATGTACTGTACTGCACGATGGCCCTCTGAGTGTCTTGGGGCTGCCACAGCGGCTGGACAGACTGAGTGGCTTGAACTACAGAGTTTCATCAACTTACAGTCTGTGGGACTTCCCTTGTGGTCCAGTGGCTAAGACTCCGAGGGCAGGGGGCCCGGGTTCAATCCCTGGTCCCCCACGTCACAACTAAGACTTTGAGTGCCACACTGACGATCACACATGCTGCAATTAAGACCCAGTGCAGCCAAATAGATATATTTATATATTAAAATTCACAGTCTGGAGCCCGGATGCCCCAGACCAAAGTGTACAAAGCTGGTTCCTCCTAGGACCTCTCCTGGGCATGCAGGCACCACATTTTCCCTGCGTCCTCACATGGGTGACCCTCTGTGTGTGTCTGTGTTCTAATCTCCTCTTCTTATAAGGATACAGTCAGATTGGGTTAGTGTCCACTCTGAAGGCCTAATTTTACCTTAATTACCTCTGGAAACCCCCATCTCTAAATACAGCCTCATCCCAAGGTGCTGGGGGTTAGGACTTTAACATGCACATTTTGTTGCTGTTGTTTTACAGTCGCCCGGTCGTGTCAGACCCATTTCGACCCCATGGACTGCAGCACTCCAGGCCTCCCTGTCCTTCACCATCTTCTGGAGTTTGCCCAAGTTCCTGCTCATTGTATCAGTGATGCCGTCCAGCTGTCTCATCCTCTGACATCCTCTTCTTCTGCCCTCAATCCTTCCCAGCATCAGGGACTTTTCCAATGGGTTGTCTGTTCTCATCAGATGACCAAACTACTGGAGCTTCAGGAACAGTCTTTCCAGTGTGGTCCTTCCAGTGAATAATCAGGGTTGATTTCCCTTAAAATTGACTAGTTTGATCTCCTTGCTGTCCAAAGGACTTTCAGGAGTCATCTCCAGCATTACAGTTCAAAGGCATTAATTCTTTGGTGTTCTGCCTTCTTTCCAATCCAGCTCTCACAACTATATGTGATGACTGGGAAGACCAAAGCCTTGATTATATAGACTTTTGTCAGCAGAGTAATGTCTTTGCTTTTCAACACACTGTCTAGGTTTATCATCGCTTTCCTGCCAAGAAGCAATCGTCTTCTGATTTCATGGATGCAGTCACCATCCATAGTGATTCTGGAGGCAAAGAAGAGGAAATCTGTCACTACTTTCACCTTTTCCGATTCTATTTGTCATGCGGTAATGGGGCTGGATGACATGATCTTTGTTTTTTTAGTATTTAGTTTTAAGTTGGCTCTTTCACTCTCCTCTTTCACCCTCATCAAGAGGCTCTTTAGTTCCTCTTTGCTTTCTGCCACTATACACATTTTGGGGGGATACAACTCAGCTGGAAACAGAGAAATCTGGATCTCACTGCGGCCCTGAGCTGACTGACCAGAGATTTCTTTGAGGCTTCAGGCCGCTTGATGTCCAACCTTTAAAACTTCTGTCCCCCACCGCCCCCATCTCTCCGATGCTGAAGACAAGGCTCAACCAGTGTGCCCCTGCCCACCCGTGGCTCAGGCCAGTCCACACTAGGTGAGCAGCTGTCACGACCCCATCACTAGCTGCCTCGAGGAATGGGAATGGTGGATAAAGCCCAGCTTTGTTGCTCCAGGGTTCCATCAATTCCCACCTCTCTGAGGTTGAGGCTGTCACTCAGAGAAGGCATCAGATTTTTCCTGTAGGAAGTCCGTGGCACAGAGGAGCCGCTGCAGATGAGCTCTGGGGCCAGCTGGGAGGGTGGGTGACAGAAGACTGGGGAAGCTAGTTAGGGAAGACCAGCTGGGCCAGCCTGCGGACCAGTCTGCACCGCTGGGAGGAGGCACAGCCCTGGAGGCAAAGGGGAACCATCGGAGGCTGTAAGAGCACGGTGTGGTGGGAAGAAGTGAGGACAATCCATAAATGCTTACTCTCTGGGGCGAGTCTGACGCAAGCAAAATTCCAGGCTTCATTCCCTACACTCTGGCCCCCAGCCCTGCAGGACCCCTCCGCATCTTTTCCAGCCTCTTTGTCACCCCCTTCTCCATTTCACTTGGCCTGGACTCATTCTGCAGGAGCCCTTGGGTCCTACCTCCTCCATTCCCACCTCACCTGTGCTCTGCATCCCACCCTGATGGCCCAGATGGGAGCCTGGGCTTGTCTGCCCCCCTCACCCTGAGCATCTGGGTCAGGGGCTGCAGCCCCAGGGCCCCTTCCTGTTGCTCCCATTGCGCTAAGTGATTTGATTTGATTGAGCCATGCCGGATGCCACCTAATGTGACTTTGCTCAGCCTGATGACCTTGATGGTGGCTCAGGGCAAGAATCAGCCAGCAAGACAGAGGCCAGGACCCAGAGGGCAGGAGTCACCTGGGGAGAGAATGACGGCCGTGCAGGGAGGACACTGCAGCCCTCAGTCAGCCCAGGTTGGAGTCACTGGACTGGCCGCTTGGCTTGCAGAGCCGCAAGCTCCTCATCTGCAAAATGGGAGTGGGGATCCCAGTCCTCTGAAGAGACTATTCTCTAGGTCCAGTGTCCCATTTGGTCAAGACAGAGGGTTCTGGGCCTCCTCTGCCCCCACCTTGGCTGAGGGTCCCCAGGTTGGCTCAAGTTCTTCAGTTACCTTTTCTTAAAGAGGCCAGATCCCCACCACCACCCTCCAGGGAGAATTCAGAGAGGCCATGTGGGAGATGTAGAAAACAAACTTGTCCTTACCAGGGGGAAAGGAAGGAGGGAAGGATAAATTGGGAGATGGGCCTCCCTGGTGGCTCAGATGGTAAAGAATCTGCCTGCAATGCAGGACACCCGGGTTCAATCCCTAGCTCAGGAAGATTCCATGGAGAAGGGAACGACAACCCACTCCAGCACTCTTGCCTGGAGACAGAGGAGCCTGGGAGGGTACAGTCCATGGGGTCACAGAATTGGACACGACTGAGTGACTAACACTTACTTACTTGGACTATTTACATCCTACTATATATAAAATATACAGAGCCTACCGCAGCACAGAGAACGCCACTCAGTGCTCTGTGAAGACCCGTGTGTGCTCAGTCACTCAGTCGGATCAACCTCTTTGTGACCCCATGGATTATAGCCCACCAGGCTCCTCTGTCCATGGAATTTTCCAGGCAAGATATTGGAGCAGGTTACCATTTCCTTCTCCAGGAGATCTTCCCAATTTGCATCTCCTGCATCTTCTGCATTGGCAGGCAGATTCTTGACCACTAGCATCACCTGTAAAGATCTATATGGGAATAGAATCTTAAAAAAAAAAAAAAAGTGGATATATATGTAGGTATAACTGATTCATTCTTCTGTACAGCAAAAACTAGCACCATGTTGTAAATCAACATTACTCCCATTAAATTTTTTTTTCTTTTTAAAGAGGGCATGTGGGTGGGGATTGGCCCAGGGCCTAACCTGCAAAGGACCTGGGTGAACACCAGGGGTAAGCTGACCCTCCCAGAAGATGGGCAGTGAGTGGGGACAGGTCCTGGGTGCCCTAGAGGCTGTCTAGACTTGGGGGTGACTGCGGCTGGTTATGGTGAGCCTAGCTTCTCCCTGTTCCCGGCTCCCCTACACCTTTGAGCATACCCCCTGCCCTCTGGAGGTGGGGTCTGGGCATGCACATGTGTACAGTGACCACCCCAGCCTCAGTTTATTTGGAAGTCACAGATGGAGACTGGAGGTCATTTAGGAGTAGGGTGGTCCGAAGGGTGGTTTCGGAGTAGGGTGGCAGCAGGAGGGCAGCCATGGTGTCCAATAGGCAGAGGAGGCCTGCGTGGAGGGCAAGGAGAGGCAGCCTCTACCGGATTCATGACTGTGCGAATGGACAGGCTTGGAGGGGCGCTCAGGCCAGTGACCACCTGCTACCACAGCAGTGAGACCTGGGAAGACCGCTGAGGCCAGAGAGCAGCAGGGCCTGCAAAGTCCACTTGCAGGAGTTCTCTTGTAATCAAAATCAAGATTAGGGGAGGAGGAGCTGGCAGGTCAGCAAGGTAGGAGGATGAATAGTGGGGAGGAGGCTTGGGGAGGAGGGGCCTCAGCTCAGACTTGCCCCAGGAGGAAAGCTTCACTCCATTCCAGACATGTTTCCACCAACAGTGACCCAAAACCTTTTTCCTTTACTGTAAGAAAATACTGGGAGTTCCCTGGTGGCCGCAGTTAGGATTCTAGACTTTCACTGCTGTGGCTGGGGTTCAACCTGTGGTCAGGGAACTGAGATCCCGAAAATGCAGAGTCCTAAGCGCTGGACCGCTGGGGAATTCCAGCAAAAGAAAGTCTTAAATCCTGCCTTACCATCTGAGCTACCAGGGAAACCCTAAATCCTGCTAGAGATACTAAAAAATCGGCACAATAATTTCAAACAGCAATGGGGGCAATAGCTAGGGAAATAGCACTATGTCTATTTTAAAAAGTGAATGTGTAGTTAAAAACCTTCCTACAAAAAAGACAGTCTGGACCCAGATGCTTCAGAAATGAATTCTATCACTGTCTAAGGAAGCAATGGGCTTCCTGGTGGCTCAGGGGTTAAAGCGTCTGCCTGCAATGCGGGAGACCTGGGTTCCCCTGGAGAAGGAAATGGCAACCCACTCCAGTATTCTTGCCTGGAGAATCCCATGGACAGAGGAGCCTGGTGGGCTGCAGTCCACGGCGTCGCAAAGAGTTGGACATGACTGAGCGACTTCCCTTCACTTCACTTCAAGGAAGTAATAATACCAAATCTACACANCAGGCAGCGCTGCGGGGGCGAGCGGCTGCGGGCCCCCGACCTGTGCGCACGGAGGACGGCGGAGAGCGCGGAGAGGCCGGAGCGGCGCGCGGTGAGCACCTGGGACTGGCCCGAGGGCAAGTTCCCGGCCGGGGGCCGAAGGCTGGAGCGCGGGACTGGCTGGCGCGCACCCCTCTCGTGGGTGGGCGGTCTCGAATCCCGGGTATCGCCCTCCTCATCCGTCGGACACCCCCTTTCCAAATCCAGGATGAGCCCTTCCAGCTCGGACGGGTCAACCTGGTTCCGAACTACCCAGAGGGCTGAGGGTCTCAGCGCTTCCTCGCTTCCTTCGTCCTCTCCTCCCCGGGGAGCGCGTCCCGGGGTGAGGGAAAAGAGTGGGGTGTCTGTGGCCGCCGGGCGCTCTGTCCTGCTGCCCCCTCCACTCCCGACTCCTCCCTCCAGCACCCCCTCTTCTCACCTCCTCGCGCATACACAGAACCGCGGAGACACCCCCAGAAGCGTGGGGACGGGCGCTGGGCAGCCCTGCTTCACTCCAGCAGCGGCTGCTCCCCAAAGCTGCCCAGCAGCGTCTTGGTTACCCGGGTTTCCCCGGAGGGGCCGAGGGGCGACAGCACCCAGCCTGACACAGTCATTTGCGGAGCCTACACTTATCACTCTGATCCGCAGGGAAGGCAGGGCGCTGCCCAGTCCGCCCCTTCCTCACCCAGCAGCCCCCACGCACAGGCAGGCCCACAGGGTTTCTGCCCCTACCAGGAACCCACTGACTCCTGCTGTCTGAGCACCTGCATTCTCCCGGGACCCCTCGGGATGCTGTCCACCCTTCTTGCTGGGAGATGAAGGCTGGTGAGGCAGTAGCACCCTGGCCCACTTCCAGGCCCGCCCTGCCCCCACTGAGTGGGAGAGGACGCAGAAATCAGGCTTTGTCAACAACCTGTGGCCGGTGATCTGATCTCACCCTGGGGCCATGACCTTCTGCCACTTGCTCTGGTTTCACAAACACCCACCAAGCCCATTCTCATCAGAAGCTGGCAGGCCCCATTCAGAAGCTGGGGTGACCAGTGCCCACCTCATGGAGCCCAACCATCCTGGGGGTGGTGATGGTGTTTTCCCCAGTTCCAGGTCTGGGAGTCTGGGACATCCCCAAGGGAAACTGGGGAAACGGCTGAGCTTTGAGCCCCCAGGAGTGGTGCATTCTGCCAAGCACGAGGCAGAACACATGCCCCCTCCCGCCCCAGTCTGTGGAGTGGGGGAGGCTGGGAAACAGAGGAGGGGGTGAGCTGGGGCTGGGAGAAACCTGGCCTTCCGTCCCACCTCATCAGTGTCTGATCCTGAGCTACCTGTGCTGGGCAGGTGCAGTCCAGGGCCAGAGAGGGGGCCGGGCCTCCAGGTCGGTGAAGGGAGAAGGCTTGGGCCCTTGCCGTTNGTGAGCTGGGGCTGGGAGAAACCTGGCCTTCCGTCCCACCTCATCAGTGTCTGATCCTGAGCTACCTGTGCTGGGCAGGTGCAGTCCAGGGCCAGAGAGGGGGCCGGGCCTCCAGGTCGGTGAAGGGAGAAGGCTTGGGCCCTTGCCGTTAGTCCCCCACCCCCCACTGGCTCCAGGGCCGTGCCAGGAAAGTAATAAGGTGGAAGACAGCAGCCCTGCCTGATGCCACAGCCAATGGGAGGCATGGAGGGGCACCTCTGCATCCAGGTCTCAGTCCTCATTCATTCAACAAATATTTATCCCTGGGCCTGGCAGGCTGCTTCTGGGGTTGCAGTGCCCCCCAGTGCAACTGTAGGGAGGGGGCCTGGACCTGATACTCTGTCCTCCTCTTCAAGTGGCAAAGCTCATTTACTCTTTGGTGATGCAGAGCCAAGGATTTTACAAGTAGGAGACCAAGGCTTTGAAAAGTTAAATTATTGCTATTTGCCCTTGGTCCCAGGACCAGAACTGGGCCCCGCATTGTCCCCCTCTCCTGTGGGGTCAGCCTTACACCTGGGCGCTCAGGGCCTTGCACACAGCTGAAAGTCATCCCGTACACAGCCCTCATGCAAAGAGGTGCCTTGAAATCTTGCCCTACTCCCCCTGAAATGCACGGGGGGCCTCATCCGTTTCTGCCGCTTCTTGTGTTTCTATCAGAGTCTTAATGAGAGCGGTCATCCTCCTCTTAGATTGGTGGCGGGGTGCTGATGCCCTGATCCCTAGGGCCCTGGGGCCTGGGTGCCTTGATCTGGTTACCCAGCCTGGGATCTGTAGGTACTGAATTGTGTGGCATGAATCTTCAAGGATTCCCAGCCCCATGTGCGAGACCAGAGTAAAGGGTATAGAGAATTGCCCCCCACCCTCCGCTGCCCTGGCTGGGGCCCCAGGGCAGCCCATCCTTCCCTCCCCTCTACCCTGGGGCTCTGCTTCTCTCTGCGGTTCCCAGACTGACTGCCTCCTACCTGGAAGGCAGACTGGCCCAGCTGTTGCCCTGCCCACCTCGAGCTCTCCTAACAGCCCTAGGAAGTCAGCCAGGTGAACTTCCACTTTTCAGATGGGAAAGTCAAGACACAGCTGGGCCCCCCCCGCCCCCCCGACCCCAAGCTGGGCTCTGAGGGGGCCAGCGTCTTGCTTTGGAGCTCCTCANGGAAGACAGCAGCCCTGCCTGATGCCACAGCCAATGGGAGGCATGGAGGGGCACCTCTGCATCCAGGTCTCAGTCCTCATTCATTCAACAAATATTTATCCCTGGGCCTGGCAGGCTGCTTCTGGGGTTGCAGTGCCCCCCAGTGCAACTGTAGGGAGGGGGCCTGGACCTGATACTCTGTCCTCCTCTTCAAGTGGCAAAGCTCATTTACTCTTTGGTGATGCAGAGCCAAGGATTTTACAAGTAGGAGACCAAGGC
Organism: Neotragus pygmaeus; assembly: GCA_006410875.1. Taxonomy (NCBI): domain Eukaryota; kingdom Metazoa; phylum Chordata; class Mammalia; order Artiodactyla; family Bovidae; genus Neotragus; species Neotragus pygmaeus. Next base: position 290,990 of record SJYV01015770.1, on the reverse strand, counting down.
TTTGAAAAGTTAAATTATTGCTATTTGCCCTTGGTCCCAGGACCAGAACTGGGCCCCGCATTGTCCCCCTCTCCTGTGGGGTCAGCCTTACACCTGGGCGCTCAGGGCCTTGCACACAGCTGAAAGTCATCCCGTACACAGCCCTCATGCAAAGAGGTGCCTTGAAATCTTGCCCTACTCCCCCTGAAATGCACGGGGGGCCTCATCCGTTTCTGCCGCTTCTTGTGTTTCTATCAGAGTCTTAATGAGAGCGGTCATCCTCCTCTTAGATTGGTGGCGGGGTGCTGATGCCCTGATCCCTAGGGCCCTGGGGCCTGGGTGCCTTGATCTGGTTACCCAGCCTGGGATCTGTAGGTACTGAATTGTGTGGCATGAATCTTCAAGGATTCCCAGCCCCATGTGCGAGACCAGAGTAAAGGGTATAGAGAATTGCCCCCCACCCTCCGCTGCCCTGGCTGGGGCCCCAGGGCAGCCCATCCTTCCCTCCCCTCTACCCTGGGGCTCTGCTTCTCTCTGCGGTTCCCAGACTGACTGCCTCCTACCTGGAAGGCAGACTGGCCCAGCTGTTGCCCTGCCCACCTCGAGCTCTCCTAACAGCCCTAGGAAGTCAGCCAGGTGAACTTCCACTTTTCAGATGGGAAAGTCAAGACACAGCTGGGCCCCCCCCGCCCCCCCGACCCCAAGCTGGGCTCTGAGGGGGCCAGCGTCTTGCTTTGGAGCTCCTCACTGGACGAGTCCGGCCGCATCGCAGTCCCCTCCCCACCGGCTGCAGGGAATCTGGGCGGGGACAGCTTATCAGGCGGTATCTTTTCTCCCCTTGTCCTCTGCTTGCTGTGCACCTTCCGCTCCGCCCCAGCCATCCTTTGTCACTCTCTGCCTCCCCCCACTCCAGCTTCTAGTTATCCAGGCTGCCTCTGTCTCCCTGGGCCGGCCCACCCGTCTCCCCTTCTCCTGCAGCAGGGCCTCACACAGCAGGCTCTGTGGCCTGGGTGGGCAAGGGCAAGGCAGCAGGCTGTTTGATAAGAATCAGGAGATAAGGCCCCTTGGGCTAGGGACACCTGAACCACCCCTGTCTTCCACCCGCCCTGGGGGGCTACTCCCTCGGAAAGCCGTCCGGTCCAGCTCCTCCAGAGCAGCCCTAAACCTTGGCTCCTCACCTAGACCAGGGCCTGCAGACCAGCGACTCCTGGGCCCTGCCTCACCAGGCCTGACCCACACCCTGGCCCAAGGGTGAGGAGCCCCACGGCAGTCTGTGTGGACCCACCACATGGCGTCCCATGCAGGGTGAGGAGTGAATCACAGGAGAGTCCACGTGAGCTGGCCCCCTGAGGGCCCATCTGGACTCCAATGGGAGGAGACTGAGATCCAGGGTTGTCCGGGAACCCTCCACCTTCCGTCGTAGCCTGCGTCCCTCCTCCCTACCTCCTCCCTGGCTTCTCCCAGGCACCACCTTCCAGCCAGCCAGTTTCGTCCATCTGTCCATCCATCGGTCCACCACATGCTCACTCTGTGGCAGGGTATCTGGTGGGAGGGGCCCATCCACAGCTCTAGAGGGGCTTGTGTGAGGGAGCCCCTCGCTATGCCCTTGTGGAATTCAGTAGAGCAGAAAACGGACTCTGGAAGCAGTGACCCAATGTCTGATGGGGCCGCTGATGCCTCAAGCACGGCTCTGGCCAGGACCGGGCACCTCGGGCCCCCCACTGTAGGAATCATGAGGGCAGCAGTCCTGTGTCTGGGCCCCCGGGAGCCCAGCAGTGCTCATCTCAAAGGAACACGCTGCGGCTGCCTGCATGCTATGGCCCAGGGAACCCAGGAAGCCCGTCTTGATTCTTAGGCAGGGCCCAAGGAAGCCCCTGGACACCCCAGTCCTGGGCAAGGGAGTATGCCTGTGCCAGGGACCACCTTAAGCATATGCCTGGCACTTCTGGCTCCTGGCAGGGCTGGAACCTGGCCCAGGGCCACCTCAATAACCACATCCCTGGGGACTAAATGATGATGGATGGTCCCGGCACCCTACCCGGGCCTGCCAAACTGACTTTCCCAGGGGCTAAGAATAGTGGGAAGGATAGCAAGGGCTGAAGGAGGAGGTGGGCAGCTGAAGGAGGGGAGGCTGCTTCCCCTCCTGGCATCTTTGGTACCAGGCAGGACTGCGATCACTTAGCTAGCATGGAGGGGAGGGGCTCTGGGGCTGGCCCAGCCTCCAGACAGACAGTCACGGGCCGTGAGAAAGCAGCTCCCCTTGAGTGATGGCGCCAAACACCCAGGCACGGGGCCAGACCCCAACCCCCAAGTGGCAGAGTGACCCCTTCTCGCATCCCTTCCCTCCCAGCTCCCACTCCATCAGTAGGATTTGAAGACTCCGAGGGAGGGGTGGTTTTAGGCGAGCAGGACACCCTGCTGATCACGAGAGAAACCAGCTGCGCCTCTTCACACCAGAGCCTGCCCCCCACCGCACAGACCCTGCTGCTCCGATACTTGCAACCCCAGAGGAGCGTGCACCCGTGAGGACCTCTTTGTCCCAGCTGTGCAACCCCAGCCAGATGTGGGGGGCAGCTGCCCAGAGGCATGCCCCCCATCCAGCCACGCTACCCCCACCTCTTCCTTTTTGAATTATANGCCCATTCTCATCAGAAGCTGGCAGGCCCCATTCAGAAGCTGGGGTGACCAGTGCCCACCTCATGGAGCCCAACCATCCTGGGGGTGGTGATGGTGTTTTCCCCAGTTCCAGGTCTGGGAGTCTGGGACATCCCCAAGGGAAACTGGGGAAACGGCTGAGCTTTGAGCCCCCAGGAGTGGTGCATTCTGCCAAGCATGAGGCAGAACACATGCCCCCTCCCGCCCCAGTCTGTGGAGTGGGGGAGGCTGGGAAACAGAGGAGGGGGTGAGCTGGGGCTGGGAGAAACCTGGCCTTCCGTCCCACCTCATCAGTGTCTGATCCTGAGCTACCTGTGCTGGGCAGGTGCAGTCCAGGGCCAGAGAGGGGGCCGGGCCTCCAGGTCGGTGAAGGGAGAAGGCTTGGGCCCTTGCCGTTAGTCCCCCACCCCCCACTGGCTCCAGGGCCGTGCCAGGAAAGTAATAAGGTGGAAGACAGCAGCCCTGCCTGATGCCACAGCCAATGGGAGGCATGGAGGGGCACCTCTGCATCCAGGTCTCAGTCCTCATTCATTCAACAAATATTTATCCCTGGGCCTGGCAGGCTGCTTCTGGGGTTGCAGTGCCCCCCAGTGCAACTGTAGGGAGGGGGCCTGGACCTGATACTCTGTCCTCCTCTTCAAGTGGCAAAGCTCATTTACTCTTTGGTGATGCAGAGCCAAGGATTTTACAAGTAGGAGACCAAGGCTTTGAAAAGTTAAATTATTGCTATTTGCCCTTGGTCCCAGGACCAGAACTGGGCCCCGCATTGTCCCCCTCTCCTGTGGGGTCAGCCTTACACCTGGGCGCTCAGGGCCTTGCACACAGCTGAAAGTCATCCCGTACACAGCCCTCATGCAAAGAGGTGCCTTGAAATCTTGCCCTACTCCCCCTGAAATGCACGGGGGGCCTCATCCGTTTCTGCCGCTTCTTGTGTTTCTATCAGAGTCTTAATGAGAGCGGTCATCCTCCTCTTAGATTGGTGGCGGGGTGCTGATGCCCTGATCCCTAGGGCCCTGGGGCCTGGGTGCCTTGATCTGGTTACCCAGCCTGGGATCTGTAGGTACTGAATTGTGTGGCATGAATCTTCAAGGATTCCCAGCCCCATGTGCGAGACCAGAGTAAAGGGTATAGAGAATTGCCCCCCACCCTCCGCTGCCCTGGCTGGGGCCCCAGGGCAGCCCATCCTTCCCTCCCCTCTACCCTGGGGCTCTGCTTCTCTCTGCGGTTCCCAGACTGACTGCCTCCTACCTGGAAGGCAGACTGGCCCAGCTGTTGCCCTGCCCACCTCGAGCTCTCCTAACAGCCCTAGGAAGTCAGCCAGGTGAACTTCCACTTTTCAGATGGGAAAGTCAAGACACAGCTGGGCCCCCCCCGCCCCCCCGACCCCAAGCTGGGCTCTGAGGGGGCCAGCGTCTTGCTTTGGAGCTCCTCACTGGACGAGTCCGGCCGCATCGCAGTCCCCTCCCCACCGGCTGCAGGGAATCTGGGCGGGGACAGCTTATCAGGCGGTATCTTTTCTCCCCTTGTCCTCTGCTTGCTGTGCACCTTCCGCTCCGCCCCAGCCATCCTTTGTCACTCTCTGCCTCCCCCCACTCCAGCTTCTAGTTATCCAGGCTGCCTCTGTCTCCCTGGGCCGGCCCACCCGTCTCCCCTTCTCCTGCAGCAGGGCCTCACACAGCAGGCTCTGTGGCCTGGGTGGGCAAGGGCAAGGCAGCAGGCTGTTTGATAAGAATCAGGAGATAAGGCCCCTTGGGCTAGGGACACCTGAACCACCCCTGTCTTCCACCCGCCCTGGGGGGCTACTCCCTCGGAAAGCCGTCCGGTCCAGCTCCTCCAGAGCAGCCCTAAACCTTGGCTCCTCACCTAGACCAGGGCCTGCAGACCAGCGACTCCTGGGCCCTGCCTCACCAGGCCTGACCCACACCCTGGCCCAAGGGTGAGGAGCCCCACGGCAGTCTGTGTGGACCCACCACATGGCGTCCCATGCAGGGTGAGGAGTGAATCACAGGAGAGTCCACGTGAGCTGGCCCCCTGAGGGCCCATCTGGACTCCAATGGGAGGAGACTGAGATCCAGGGTTGTCCGGGAACCCTCCACCTTCCGTCGTAGCCTGCGTCCCTCCTCCCTACCTCCTCCCTGGCTTCTCCCAGGCACCACCTTCCAGCCAGCCAGTTTCGTCCATCTGTCCATCCATCGGTCCACCACATGCTCACTCTGTGGCAGGGTATCTGGTGGGAGGGGCCCATCCACAGCTCTAGAGGGGCTTGTGTGAGGGAGCCCCTCGCTATGCCCTTGTGGAATTCAGTAGAGCAGAAAACGGACTCTGGAAGCAGTGACCCAATGTCTGATGGGGCCGCTGATGCCTCAAGCACGGCTCTGGCCAGGACCGGGCACCTCGGGCCCCCCACTGTAGGAATCATGAGGGCAGCAGTCCTGTGTCTGGGCCCCCGGGAGCCCAGCAGTGCTCATCTCAAAGGAACACGCTGCGGCTGCCTGCATGCTATGGCCCAGGGAACCCAGGAAGCCCGTCTTGATTCTTAGGCAGGGCCCAAGGAAGCCCCTGGACACCCCAGTCCTGGGCAAGGGAGTATGCCTGTGCCAGGGACCACCTTAAGCATATGCCTGGCACTTCTGGCTCCTGGCAGGGCTGGAACCTGGCCCAGGGCCACCTCAATAACCACATCCCTGGGGACTAAATGATGATGGATGGTCCCGGCACCCTACCCGGGCCTGCCAAACTGACTTTCCCAGGGGCTAAGAATAGTGGGAAGGATAGCAAGGGCTGAAGGAGGAGGTGGGCAGCTGAAGGAGGGGAGGCTGCTTCCCCTCCTGGCATCTTTGGTACCAGGCAGGACTGCGATCACTTAGCTAGCATGGAGGGGAGGGGCTCTGGGGCTGGCCCAGCCTCCAGACAGACAGTCACGGGCCGTGAGAAAGCAGCTCCCCTTGAGTGATGGCGCCAAACACCCAGGCACGGGGCCAGACCCCAACCCCCAAGTGGCAGAGTGACCCCTTCTCGCATCCCTTCCCTCCCAGCTCCCACTCCATCAGTAGGATTTGAAGACTCCGAGGGAGGGGTGGTTTTAGGCGAGCAGGACACCCTGCTGATCACGAGAGAAACCAGCTGCGCCTCTTCACACCAGAGCCTGCCCCCCACCGCACAGACCCTGCTGCTCCGATACTTGCAACCCCAGAGGAGCGTGCACCCGTGAGGACCTCTTTGTCCCAGCTGTGCAACCCCAGCCAGATGTGGGGGGCAGCTGCCCAGAGGCATGCCCCCCATCCAGCCACGCTACCCCCACCTCTTCCTGCTGTTGCTGCTGGCCTGCCAGGTGAGCACTGCCTGTCCCTCACCCAGCCCCTGACTCCCACCAGGCTGCCTGCGCCCTGTGCTGATGCCAGTCTGTCCCCTCTGTCCATCCATTTGTCCCCTACCTCCACCCCAGCCAGAGACCCCCTCTGCTCAGGTGATGGATTTCCTGTTTGAGAAGTGGAAGCTCTATGGTGACCAGTGTCTCCACAACCTGAGCCTGCTGCCCCCGCCGACTGGTGAGCCCTGCCTTTGGCCCGAGTCCAGTGCTCTCCTCATGCGAAAGCCCTGTGTCCCCAACCCCCACCCACCCATTTACAAGTGAGGAAACTGAGCCACAGAGGAGCTAGTGACTAGCCCAGGGCTACAGATCAGGGTGTCTAAGAAATGGAAGAACAGCCCCAGAACTGGGGTGCTTCACCACCCTCCTCTGCTGCTGGGCCCCAGCCCTCCACGCCTGAGGCCTGGACAGTCTTCACTCCCATGGAAGCAGTGTGTGGGGGAAGTGAACCGGGAGGGGCAGGCAGAGGGCATCGGGCCTGGTGACGCGCAGGGAGATGGGCCATTATTTGGAGTGCGCCGGCAGACCCGGCACCAGTGTTCTGGACAAGTTCTGAAGATCACTCAGGTGCAGAGGGAGAGAGACTAGGGCAGGAGAAGCGGCCTGGGAAGCCAAGCCATTGTCTGGATGAGGAAGGGGGCTGGTGTTGGGCCCAGAAGGATGGCCACAGAATTGGGGTTCAGCCTCCAGGGACAGTAGTACTGCCAGAGGGGCACTAGCAAGAGGGGAGGCTCCCAGGGTGAGAGGCGGGGCATCCAAGGGGAGATGGCCAGGCACAGCTGGAGCTCCAGGCCGGGCTGGACAGAGGCTCCGGGGCAGGCAGGATGGTCAGCACGCACTGGAGGGAGCAGAGAGCGTGCCGCAGGGCCCGTGGGTGCCAGGCCCTGCTGAGGAGCAACCTGGCCCCGTCTCTGCAGAGCTGGTCTGTAACAGAACCTTTGACAAATATTCCTGCTGGCCGGACGCCCCTCTCAACACCACGGCCAACATCTCCTGCCCCTGGTACCTGCCCTGGTACCACAAAGGTAATCGCAGGAGGGATGTGGGGGGTCGGCCGAGGGGGTCGAGCGCAGGGGCAGGGCGCTGACCAGAGCCTGCCCCTCCCAGTGCAGCACCGCCTCGTCTTCAAGAGGTGCGGGCCCGATGGGCAGTGGGTGCGTGGGCCTCGGGGGCAGCCGTGGCGAGACGCCTCCCAGTGCCAGATGGACGACGAGGAGCTTGAAGTCCAGGTCAGTCCGCGGTGGGTGCCACGGGGTGGGGTTGGGGTTTGGGGTCGGGCGAGGCGGCCCTCTCCAGCCCCTACTGGCCACTGCCGTTTGCAGAAGGAGGTGGCCAAGATGTACAGCAGTTTCCAGGTGATGTACACGGTGGGCTACTCCCTGTCCCTGGGGGCCCTGCTCCTGGCCCTTGCCACCCTGTTGGGCCTCAGGTACACCCACTGACCCACACGGGGGTGGCGGGGCGGGGCCACAGTGGCCAGGGGGCAGGGACTAACTCGCCGTGCCCACAGTAAGCTGCACTGCACCCGCAACTACATCCACATGAACCTGTTCGTGTCCTTCATGCTCAAGGCCAGCTCCGTGCTGGTCATCGACACGCTGCTCAAGACGCGCTACAGCCAGAGGATCGGGGACGACATCAGCGTGAGCGTCTGGCTGAGTGATGGGGTGAGTGCCCGGGCCCGGTTTCTTGGCCTCCGGGCCCCAGGGTGGTAGGCAGCTGGGAGGCCTGTGCTCACGCTGCCCCCGTGGCCAGGCAGTGGCCGGCTGCCGGGTGGCCGCGGTGTTCATGCAGTATGGCGTAGTGGCCAACTACTGCTGGCTGCTGGTGGAGGGCGTGTACCTGCACAGCCTGCTGAGCCTCGCCGCCGTCCCCGAGAGGAGCTGCTTCCCCCTCTACCTGGGCATCGGCTGGGGTGAGTGGGCTGGTGTGCGGGGGTGAGGGCCGGCAGCCCAGGGCCCTGGGACCAGAGCTGCTCTTTCCCCGCCACAGGTGCCCCCATGCTGTTCGTCATCCCCTGGGCCGTGGTGAAGTGTCTGTTTGAGAACATCCAGTGAGTGGCAGCTGGCTGAGGGTGGGCTGGAGAGGGGCTCATCTCTGCTGGCTGGGAGGCGAGCCCAGCCCCGCGGGGAATGGCCACGCGGCTTCAGAGTGTGAAAGCGGCTCGGGGGCCTCTGGCCAGCATCGGTGGGGGGTGGTAAGCAAACCTGGCGCCCGGGGTGGAGGTCACTGGTCATTATCTCCCTTCTTTTCCTGAGGCACTAATTAGATCCCACAGAATCTATGGGATGGCGGTGGGGGGTGGCAGAGTGGGAGGCTGCCAGGACACAAGCAGTCCCTGCCCTGTAGGTGCTGGACCAGCAATGACAACATGGCCTTCTGGTGGATTCTGCGCTTCCCTGTCTTCCTGGCCATCGTGGTGAGGAAACAGGGCACCTGCTGGCACCACAGGGAGGGCTGAGAGGCTGCTGGAGTTGCCCCCCCAGCCTCCCGCTTCCTCCATCGGCCTGCAGCAGCCCGAGGAGACAGACAGCACGCTGCCTGGGTGGGCAGGGAGGGAGACCTGGCACCCTGTCTTGGGGGGCAGGGAGGGAGACCTGGCACTCTGCCTCAGGCCAGGCTTCTCATCCTTGAGTGGGTGCCCACAGCGCTAGGCCCCGGAAGCCAGGGCCTGGCTGGCTGCCCAACCCGCCTCCTGAGGGATGGGTCGGGGCCAGGGGCTGCCCTGAGCTGTGTCCCCCACACGCAGATCAACTTCTTCATCTTCATCCGTATCCTTCACCTCCTGGTGGCCAAGCTGCGAGCCCACCAGATGCGTTACACTGACTACAAATTCCGGTGGGTGTGGGGCTGTGGGGGGTAGGCGGCGTACAGACCTGGACACCCCTGGGGGCCAGAGGGGGACAGGTGGGTGTGGGGCCCCAGGGCCCTGGTGAGGGCCTGGGCCGGGTGGCTCAGGTCCCGCCCCCGCAGGCTGGCCAAGTCCACACTGACCCTCATCCCCCTGCTGGGAGTCCACGAGGTGGTGTTCGCCTTTGTGACCGATGAGCACGCCCAGGGCACCCTGCGCTCCGCCAAGCTCTTCTTCGACCTCTTCCTCAGCTCCTTCCAGGTGCCTTCCCGCCCCATAACCGCCCAAAGCCCAGGCCCTGAGCGGCCCTGACCGCACCCCTCTCCCCAGGGTCTGCTGGTGGCCATTCTCTACTGTTTCCTCAACAAGGAGGTAGGTGCGGGGGGGGGGGGGGGCAGGGGGGGGGGGCAGGGAAGAAAAGCTTAAAAAGGCAAAAGAGATGTTATGAATAGTATTATTGCATTATGTATGTCATAAATTTTTGAGACACAGACTTGTGTCCTAAAGTGATAGTGGAATCTACATAAGGCAAAAGAATAATTTGCGAGTTTTCAGACTTCTGAGACAAAAAAAAAAAAAATCCAAAGTGTAATTTGGTTCGGTTTTCAGATGTCTGCAGCTCCTTTGATCCATAGAATGGCAGCAGAAAGATTTAGATGACTTTAGTTTCAGGTCATAGAAGATAATTTTGCTGTCAGAAAAGACTTTATTCTTCCCAGGTTCATTTCATCATACACATAACAATACATGTGGAGATAGCAAAATCCCTTATACATTTATAGGATGTGAACTCAGAATGCAGGTNAGCCCCTTGTGTCCAGCTGCCGGGGAGCTGGGTGTCAGGCCTGCCAAGCTGGGTCAGCCTCAGCCCTGCACCTAGAGAGGGAGAGGTTTCCAGATGTCTCCAGCTTTCTGTGGTGACAGAGCCTCCCTGGTTCTATACCCAGGGCACCACACTGCCCTTCAAAGCTGGCAGCTTGGGGATCCTGGGAGGGTGGCAGGGGCAGGCCCTGGGTATGGCCCGACCCACCTGCCCACTCCAGGTGCAGTCAGAGCTGCTGCGGCGCTGGCATCGCTGGCGTGAGGGCAAAGCACTGCAGGAGGAGCGGCACGCTGGCAGCCACACGACCAGGCCCAGGGGCCCGCCCAGTGAGAAGCTGCTGCTTACAAGGGGCAGTGGCAGCAATGGGACTAGCCAGGACCCCTCTACCGAGACCCGCTTGGCTGGTGGCCTTCCTGGATCGGCCGAAAACCCCCAGTGAAGCCCCCAGAACTCCAGCTGGGGCTGAACTCAGAGGCCCAGAGAGGCCATCACTAGAAATCTGGAACTGATGTCCAACGAAGGCTAGAGTGTAGAAGCAAGACAGCACCCCTGTCCACACATCCCCCAGTGTAGTGGTCTGAGGGGCACCTGCTCTGTGCCCAGGGGTGGGGGATGGCATGTGGTGGGAAAGCTGTTCTGCGAACGTGTGCCCCTTTGTCGTCCTGCGTGTCAGCATGCCCACGTTCAAGGAAACGTGTCCTCCAACAATAAAGAGCTCTGTGTACACCCTGGGTAGAGAGCTGGGCTGGAGGAGAAGGGCTGGCTGAGCCCAGGCGTTCCCCATGAGAAGGGAGTGGCCATGGACAGCCCATGCGGGCTCATCCCCTCTAGACTTTTCCTCGCTACCCCATCATACTGGTGAATTGGAGCTGGAACCCCTGAGGGTGTGACTGGTGGCTGGAAGAGCCCCACCTGCATGTGCTGCCCCCAGTCCAGTTTAGGTGGGCTTACCCCCACCCCCAGCCAGAGTGGACAGTCCCCATTCAGTCTTGGCTCCCCCACCCCTGGAGGGTCACCATTCGCTTGTGGAGGGAAGTGAAGGGCATTGATGGCCTAGGGGTGAGCCACTGACATCACAGTCCTACCAACCCCACATGAATACATCTGGCTCCCTGCTGGAGCCGCAGCCAGGGCTGGACTCAGGCCCAGTGAGGGCATCACTGGACAGGCCAGAACTGGATGTCCTCTACTAGTCTCTGCTTCCACCCCAGCATCGCAGTCCACCTTGCCAACTGAAGCAGGGAGAGATGAATGGAGACCATCCAAGTGCAGACAAAGCAGAGTTTTCCTGACTGTGGCACAACACGTCAGTTCACAGGAAGTCCCTGCAGTCCTTGCTACTCCAGGACAGCTGTGCACGAGGGTGTTGTCTGTCGTGTGGTGGGTGGGCACGCTGCTCAGTAGTCAGTGAGGGCTGACGTTCATGAAGTCAGATGGGCACGCCCTGAGTGCAAGCTGTGGACCCCTGGGGCACAGTGCACCGGATGCAGAGGGTAGAGGCAAATGCAGGAGCATCAGGACTGTGGTCATGCCTCATGAGCTGCCCCTGTGGCTGGTGCCATGATGCCCAGTGCAGGGAGGTGTGGAGAAGGGAGGCGCAGGGGTGCTGTCAAGAGAGGAATGGGCAGCAGGAGCCAAGAGCAGAAGCCAGATGGGCCAGCCAGGTGGCCCTGCTTCTAGGAACTGGTGGGAAGTGACTGCTGGTACCTGGAGGAGGGGGTGTTCACAGTCCCTGCCCAGCCACGTGGGCTGGAGCTGCTCAGGCAAAGCTGGGTTAATTGGGGCAAATGAAAGGACAGGAGGCCTCTCAGGAAAGGTAAATAGAATTACTAACCTCCCAGGCACTGGGGCCCTCCTGAGGGGGACCCTGACCTCCTGCCATGGGATATTGCAGGGAAGGAAGGGCAGAAAGTGAGTTGCAGTAGACTGGGCTCTCCTGTGGCCCAGGTGGGATGAGATGTTGCTATGATTGGTGGGGGCTGCAGGGCAGCGTGGCTGGCTGCACCTCTGAGGACCTGAGACCCCTGACCTCGAGGCTTCAACCACTTCCTGTCCCAGGCTCCCCAGGCCCTAGCACGCCTCTGAGCCCCTGTCCACAGGGGCACCCCTACCCGTCCTCCGTGCCCAGAAGCCTTGGGGGCACAAGCTAGCACAGGGAGGGCACAAATTNGGCTTCAACCACTTCCTGTCCCAGGCTCCCCAGGCCCTAGCACGCCTCTGAGCCCCTGTCCACAGGGGCACCCCTACCCGTCCTCCGTGCCCAGAAGCCTTGGGGGCACAAGCTAGCACAGGGAGGGCACAAATTCTTCACGCCAGCTGAGCTCAGGGCTGGTGACTGCCCTACGGTGTGCCGCTCACCCAGGGGCCTACTGACGGCCCTCCCCATCCTGATTCCCTCTGCCCTTGTCCTCCTTCACCTTGTCCCTGTCCCCAAGGGAACTGGAACAGGCTGGTGAAGTCAAGGGTGGAGATGGGGTGGAGGCCGGGCAGGGGCTGGACTCATCCAGCCAATAAACATCGATTCTGACCAGGCTGTCCTGCAGGTGGGGTGGAGGGGCTACCGGTGAGTGAACCCACCTTCTAAAACAGGGCCCAGCACCCACACAGCATCACCCTGCATTCAGGAGGATGAACATTCCAGGCTCTCTGCCCCTTCGCCATCTCTGCTTCCCTTCCCACCTCCACCTGAGCCCTTCATCTCACGCCCTTCTCCCCCAAAAAAGCATGGGAACTACCCAGCACGCATGCACGTGCACGTGTGTGTGTCACTCAGAGGGACTACAACAAACAAGAATCACACCTAGGGGAGTGATGGGCACCCCCAGGATGGCACTACTGTGCCAGGCAGAGTGGGTCGCTGGGGGAGGCCGCCTTAAGCAGGGCAAGTTTACAGGAGAGACACCTCAAGGGGATTAAAGTGACTGAACACACTGAGAAAAGATTTAGATAACCTGGTGGAGAGTTCAGGTCTTTGGTGTTAGTACACAGAAAACTAAGCAAATGAAAAAAGGCAGCAATTAATAACTTCAAGAACAGAAAGTTGAGCAGAAATCACATTTTACCACATGGCTCAGCTCTGAACACACAGACATCATAATTTAAATACTCAACACTGATGTAACCAAAGTTATGACAGGAAAAAAACCTAGGGAGGACAGTGGATGGTAAAAACGTGTGTGTAGTGCCAGTGGTAAAGAATCCTCCTGCCAATGCAAGAAACCTAAGAGAAGTGGGTTTGATCCCTGGGTCGGGAAGATCCCCTGGAGAAGGAAATGGCAATCCACTCCAGTACTCCTGCCTGGAGAANGTGGATGGTAAAAACGTGTGTGTAGTGCCAGTGGTAAAGAATCCTCCTGCCAATGCAAGAAACCTAAGAGAAGTGGGTTTGATCCCTGGGTCGGGAAGATCCCCTGGAGAAGGAAATGGCAATCCACTCCAGTACTCCTGCCTGGAGAATCCCATGGACAGAGGACGGGGCTACAGTCCATGGGTTGCGAAGACTCAGACATGACTGAGCACGCATGCAAATAAGTTGGGCTGAGTAAGAAGGAAAGGGGAGAACCAAGAGGCACAGTTCATGTATGCTATTGAAAAGCAGAAACACAAAAGTATCAGCAGAAAAGCTGAAAGTGGTTGCCTCTAGGTGAGTCAGAGAAGTCTGAGGGCTGCGCTGGCCAAACTCTCTGCCTGCCTGGGCCACCTCCTGGACACTGCGGCAGCCTTGTCCTGGGCCCTCCCCTGCCTGCCCTTTCTCTTAGCTTGCTCTCCACTGCTCAGTCCCCTATCCTGCTTCCTCCTCCCTTCCCTGAACGCAGGGACCCGGTATCAGGTCCCTGCCTTCTCCCTTCTTCCTCAACATTAAAATTACCCCCAACCTTTATCTCCAACCCGTGGCCCCTCCAGATCCACACTAGACTTAGCTTCCCACTTGGCACCTCTACATAAGACATCCAACGGCATCTCAAATTCCACTGCCCACGTTACGCTCCCTACCTGCCCCTCACCCAGCTTCTTCCTCCTCCAATTCACCAGAGGTAGCCCTCCTAACAGGTCTCCCCACTGCTACCCTGAGTCTCATGGCCTGTTCTCAACAGCAGCCAGAGCAATCCCTTTACACCCAAAGTCTGCTCCAATGAATCCCATCACGCCTGTCTCACCTCAGCTTACAGAAACCCAGGGAACAGAGGAGCCTGTTAACACTATAATGATGCAACCAGCCAAAACCGGAATTTGGGAAACTCCAACATCAGGTATCCAGGGAGTCTTCAATCATAAATGGAGGGAAAATGTAGGAGGCAGTACTGTGACTAAGACAGACTGAAGGGATACATCAAGCTGATGCAGCTGATGCACTTGGCCTTTCTGAGTCTATAACCCTCGAGGAATACATTATTGTTGACAGTAGGGGACTATGGTATTACATGACACTGGGGAATTGTTTATGCTCAACACACACGAACATGCTCAGAGTACATGCTCACCAAGTACGTGCTAAACTCAGATTTTGATAAACAAGCTTAAAAATCAGATATGGCCAGTCTCCTACAGCAGGTCACCATTCCCTCATATGGACGATCAGGGTAATAAAATCATCCCCTCCCTGAGGTTTCATGGTAATAACCCCACTCCTGACCAAGTTGCCAGCACAGAATAAAAGCAGACAGAGATGTGTGCGGCACTGCCAAGGGTAGAACATGATGGAGATGTGGGTAACCCATCCACCAGGACACTCCCTCCTCTCCTCTGCCTCACTGTCTGAGGGTAGGGGAGGTGTCTCCAGCCACTCAGGGTCGACCAGGCAGCCCACCGTGCTGGTGAGGAGTCTTATCACCACTGCCCCAGAGTTCAACACCTGTCCCCCGCAACCCCGGCATGGCCCATTAACCACATTCCCACCTCTGAAGACTCCAGGCCTAGGCCTCTTTCTCAGAAAACCTTAAGTTGGCGGGGACAGCAGGAATGAAAAGGCCTCGAGGCTTGTCCCAAGGGCCCACCCACACAGGGACAAAGTATCAGTGCTAGCAGGTGAGGCTGAGGAAGGTGGCTATAGACAGGGGAGACCCAGATGGGGAGCCGGGGTGCCACCATTCCCACCAATCCAACCCCACAGGAGGGATGATGACGCAGAGAGGGGTGGGAGTAAAGTCAGGTCAATTTTTAACCAACGCAAGGTATTAGATGTTTCCAGTGTGCTGCCAGGGGGCCTGAACACTCCTTCAGGGGGAGGCCTTCCAGTCACTACAGCCCAGATCCCCACTTTAAACGGGAAACAGGCAGCTCAGCAGTGTTACATGCTCCGGAGTCACAGCAAGGCCAGGGCCGTGGCTGTAGGGCAGACATCCAGGCACCCCCAGTCTTGTGGGCCAAGGGCCCTGTCAAGAGCATCCATGAGGTGACTGTCGTGGCAGCAGGCCCTAATACTCGGCAGCCACCCAGAGGAAGGCGCTAACCCCCACTTCAGAAAACTAAGGCTTCGAGACTCAGCAGTTTGCTCAATGCCACACGTGCAGCAGTGGCTTGGCTGGGTTCAGGCCCACCCCTTCCCTTCCCAACGGGGGATCTGTTGGCTGACCATCACCCCATCCTCAGTGGTCTTGGACATGCTGGGTGAAGGGTACGTGTGCCCGTGCGCCCACTCAGCCTCTGGCCACAGGGCCCTGAACCCTAGCCAGGCCACACCCACCTCCTTCCCGCCACAGGCACGGGGGCTGCTTGGGTGACCCAGCCCAACAGGCACTCAAACCCTTGGCAGGATGCCCCGTAAGGCCCTGGGGAGCAAGCAGGCCTGTGTGGTTACAGGAACTTGGCTCAGGGCCTGGCACCAGCCAACGCCCACTGGCTGCTGCTTATTCCATGAACTATCCTTCCTGCGCCCTCATCCCTGGGGAACCCCCTCCAGGAGAAGACATCTCCCAGAGCCACCTGTGGGGCCACTGGAGTCCCAGAATACTCTAACAGGAAAAGCTGTTCCCGAAATAAATTCCGGTTTGGCTTGTCCGCCAGGGCTGTGTCCAGGTCTGAAGGTCAAATGCACTGGGGCTCTCCAAGGCTCATCCACCCTCCCTGGACAGCAGACAGGCCACCCCCCAAGGACCCAGTGCTGCTGAGGGATGTGTTACCTCCAGGGCCCCCAACTCCACCTCCCACTGCCCTCCAGAAGCCCAAGCCCCCTGGTGAAGCCCAGGGACCAGACGGAATTTCTGGGCCTTGGACTTCCAGCCCCGTGTGGGCAGTAAAAAAAGGGGCCTCACAGACCAAGTTGCCAAGCCAATGCCACCCCACCTTTATTTACTGGTCCTCAGGTTGCAGTCAGACACCTGGATCTGCAGGGCACAGGAAGAAAAAAAAGGCCCTGAAGACCCTCCCAACTCACCACACAGAGCAGGACCCACTGGGTAGCCTCGTCAGCTCAGGCCAGCCCCACGCCCCTTCCCAAGGGCGGGCCAGACCTGGCTGCCTAGAACCCTTGGAGGGGGCACCCAGCAGTGTGCCAGGCCCGGAGAGCTGGTGTCATCCTGAAGCTGACAAGGAAGGAAGGGGCCAGGCTGGACGGTGGGGTGGGGGGGTCAGATGCTCCCCGTGCCCCGGCCAGCAGGGGTTGGTGAGGGACCCATGCTGCGTGTGGGTGGGACCACCCTGTCCTGGTTCCTGGCCACTTCAGGACAAAACCAGCCCAGTCCCACAGCACAGGAGACAACAAGGAGGCCCCTCATCTCCCTCCTGATCTTGGAAGTGGCCAGGGGTCAGGGGTGGGGGCAAGAGAAGGTGACAAGAATCAGAGTTGAGGCCCTGGGGGCAGGCAGGACCAGCAGTTCCAAAGGTCCAGCCAGGCCCTGGGGGCCGGGGGGGGAGGGGGCGGTGAGCATGGGCTGGCAGGGCCGAGGCCCTCCTAGGGACGGGGGTAACCTGAGATCCCCCGAGAGGAAAGGAAAGGCTCGGGGAGGAGGGGCAGGCTTTGGCCATCAATCATGCCTGTCCTGGTCCTGGGATTTTCGGCCCACTGGGAGCAAGGCCCCCTCCCCCTCCCAGGAGCTGAGCCCACAGGAGAGGCGGCGGCCAGCGGCAGGCTGCACCCAGATCTCCCGGAGGCCAGGGGAGGGGCACTGGCGCGCCTTAGGACTTCTTGGCGTCCTGCGTGTTCCGGCGCTTCAGGTCGCTCAGGTCAATGGGCTTGAAGGCTGCCGAGGGACAGAATAGTCAGTGGTAAGTGCAGGTGGAGAGGCAAGGTCTGTCCCTTGTCCTGCCCTTGCCTCTGAAAGCCCTGGGACCCAGGCCACCCCACCAGGCTGTCTTGGAAGCAGAAGGTGGGTGGGCCTTCCTGCCCCCTGGTCGGTCCCTCCCGCCCAGGGCAGCCCCACTTACTCTTCAGGCTGGGGTTAGGGACCTTCTCCACATACTCCTCCACCAGGCCCCGCTCACTGCCCGACATCTGGCTGCGCAGGTCCCGCTCCACACCCTGCCAGGCTGCAGGAAGCAGGGGTGGTCAGGGCCCCTACCCCTGGGCCTGCCATCAAGGCCCCGTCAGTGTCCAAGCGGACGGCACCTGCTCCTGCCCTGTCCCTCCCCTCCGAGTGGCCCCGCAAGCCCCCCGAGCCCAAACTCCCACTTCAACAGTTTCTGGCCCCTGAGTCCAGCCTGTTCCTAACCTGAAGTTTTCCTCAACAAACCTGCTCCCTCGAGGAGCCCTGCCCAAGCCATGCCCCTTTCGGCCTCATGGTACCATGACCAGAGCTGCAGTCCCAGAGGCTTATGAGACCCACTAGGGCACAGCACTTCCTCCAGATGGGCGCCCCATCGTTCCCACGCCCTCCGTCCCCCACCTCCCAGCAAATGCTGTGCACACGTGCTCACACCTCCACCACACCACTTCCAAGACACCCCAGGTTCCCCAGGGTGCGCCATCTTCCATGGCCCCCCTCTTCCCAAGAAACCACCACTGACTCCAAATATTGCCTCTTCTGGGGTGTTGCCATTCAGGAACACCGTAGTGCTGACCATATACACCCATGAGCAGAACTGGGTCTCCACACCCCACACAAGTACGGCGGGGGAGGGGCTCAGGGCGGCTGGCTGCGGACACCCCGTGTACCTTCGTAAATGAAGCGCACATTCTCCTCATGGGCTGGGGTGAAGATCTCGCTGCTGTTGTGGGGAGACCGGGGGCTACTGTTCCTCTTGCCGTTGTAGACAACTCTGGAGACGGGGGAACTGGGGGGAGCCCAGACTGTGAGGAGGGGCTACAGGGCAGGACCCTCCCACACCTGGAGGTCACTCCATTACCTAAGACCCACCTGGTCATCGCTGGGGCGTCTGGTCCTCGCACTCCACTGCCGGATCCCCTCGGCCTCTGGAAGGGAAGCCCCACGACATAGGAGTGGGATAGAGACCACCCTGCCACCCTCTCCAGAAGGGGTCCAGGGATGGGAAGGGTGTGGGGGCATTTGCCTCTTCCCTTTAACTGTGATCTCCCTGCCTTCCAGGAGATAGGGTCGCGCCACAATCCAGCTGGCTAAAGGTATAGTACTGTTAGCCAAATGCAGCCAGGGGCCACCAACAGGCCCGAGTCAAGCAGCCTGAGCTCCAAGTGGACCCCG
>SJYV01015770.1:239853-265020 GCA_006410875.1 Neotragus pygmaeus | reverse complement strand
TCTCGGCCGCCGCCGCCGCTGCCAGGGGCCCGGCCGGAAGTGATGCGTCGCCGCCGCGCACGCGCACTGGCGCGGGTCACGTGACCGCCGGCGCGCGGAGGGGCGGAGACTGACGGCTGGGGCCGAGAGGCTGGGGTCTGGGGTTCCTGGAGTTCTGCCAGCCGGGGACGAGGGATGTCGAGGACAGTCTCCTGGGCCAGCAGGATCGGGGTTCTGGGACAGATAGGGCCTGGGGGTAGCGGGATCGATGGACGGCAGGGACTGGCGGTCGGGAGCCGCGAGACTCCAGCTCCTTGCTCCGACACTGCAGGATCCGCAGACCAGAGTGGACGGCGGTTGTCCGCGGACCACCAGAGCAACCGGAGCCGAGACTCGGACAGGACGATCCCCAGTAATCAGGCCATCACCACGGGCTTAGGAATCACGTTTATTGAAAAAGTAAAAAGTATAGCAAAAAAAAAAAATTCACCCGAAGAAGAACCCAGGCCGCGGTTGGGAGAGGGGAGGGGTTTTGCCCAGGTGTGGGGTCCTGGCCAGCCTGGCCGGTCCATAGCCCCGCTGGTGGGGCACTCCTGGCTTCTCCAGGCAGGGCTAGCGCCCTGGGAGGGCAGGGCTGGGCTCAGTCCATCTTAGTCCCTTTGAATAGCTCCACCAAGTCCTTGAATTCCGGGTCAATGAGGTCTGAAGGCAGATCTCCATCGTCGTTGGCCGCTTCTCTGTCTGCCCCCAGGGAAATGAGGTACCTGGGTGCAAAGGGCAGCCCTCGTTGAGGAGGGAATGTGGCCCGGAGAATGCTCACCTCTGCCTGAAGGTAGCAGAATGCGGTTCTGAGATCTACCTGTTTTTTCTCTTTCCAGGTGAGGTGAGGAGAAAGAAACCGACCCTTTGGAAGTTTCGCTAACTTTTGCAGTTTGCTCTTGGGAGGCAACAGGGCAGAAAGGAGATTACAGAAGCCCTTAGGGTTTTTAGCTACACTAGCAGGGCCACCTTTTGGGGGACTACATCCTGGAGGCCACCTTCTCACCTGGCTATATCAGGGTATCCGTCACTGCAGGCGATGTGCAGAGGTGTCCAGCCTGTCTCGTCTCGCTGATGAATGTCTGCCCCATATTTGACTAGCAGCTTCACGCACTCAAGGTTTCCAGAAAGCACCGCTTCATGAAGGGCAGCCAGGCCTGGACAGGACAGGAGGGGTCAAGGCTCAGGCCTTCCTCTGCCACCCCACAGAGACTCACTGGCCCCGCAGGCACTCACCCGAGGGGTAGATGGTGTCCAGGGAGACTTTCCGAGTCCGGATGAAGCGCCCCACCTGCTCCAGGTCGCCCTGGCGGATGTGGTCCAAAAACAGGACGTCATTAGGGAAGTGCACGCTGCGATCAGCCAGGAGCCTCCGGCGCCGCTGCCTTGGACTGTAGCGGGCATAGCGGGCTGTTCTGCTGGGCATCCTGGCAGCTATGGTTTGGGCCACCCCTGTGGGGACCCTCCTGCTCGGGGAAGGAAGGTGCACGGACCCGAACTGTGTGCAGGCTCTTCTGACTGACGGTGACCTCCAGCACTGCTGCCACAATGCTCTCCGTGCTCCCGTTGGCCAGGGCACCTTCTTCTTATATAGGACCGGCAGAGCTATATAAAGCTGCGCAGTCATGCTCGCACCCGAGGGGCTGAAACTGAGCCGCTCCAGCCCTGCCCTCAGGATCATGTTTAGTGGTTCATCTTTCAGCCCACCTGTCGCTGTGCCTGGCCAAAGGGGTCAGATCCTTCCTGGCCACTGCTCCCTGCCCCACAACTGGACCTCGAAGGTGCTTGACAGAGGGCAGGAGAAGCACTAGAAGGGCAAGGTCCCTAAGCAAGGCAGACAGATAACCAAGGTCATTGAGGACCGGGGTCTCCCTCCATATCGAGAACTTGGGGAGAAGGGCATGATATGTGATAAGCACAGCTACCTCTGCCCACTGGGAAGGCAAGGGGATGCTTCCCGACACCTGAGGAAGCACAGAAGAAGCTGTACAGAAGAAGGCCCAGCCCAACCCATCTCCCTGTCATTTGTCACTTTCTGTTCATGGCTTGTATCACTCTCAGGGCAGTTTTCCCAAAACGTGGGCTTCAGTGGCCCTGCCCTTTTGCTTGGAAACCTCCCGGATTAGAATCAAAGTGCAGAACTTCCCTGGTGGTCCCGTTGCTAAGACTCCCCGCTCCCAATGCAGGTGGCTGAGTTTATCCCTGGTCAGGGAACTAGATCCCACATGCCATGAGGAAAGATCCTGCATCCTGCAAGGAAATAGAAGATACCACATAACACAACGAAGACCCGGTGCAACCAAATAAATATTAAAAACTTTTTAAAGTTTTATTTATGTATTTATTTTTGGCTTCACTGGGTCTCTGTTGCTGCTCGCTGGCTTTCTCTAGTTGCAGTGAGCGACGGCTACTGTTCATTGTGGTGTACAGGCTTCTCATTCAGAACATGGGCTCTAGAACTCATGGGCTCAATAGTTGTGGCTCACAGGGCTTGTTTGCCCCTCTGTGTGTGAAATCTTCCCAGAGCAGGGGTTGAACCTGGGTCTCCTGCATTGGGAGGCAGTTTCTTAACCACTGGGCCACCAGGGAAGTCCAAATTTCTCTTTTTAATAAGGACACCAGCCTACTGGTGTCCAGGGAGTAGGGCCCACCCTACTCCAGTTTGACCTCATCTTAACCAGTCACATCTGCAGTGATTCCATTTCCAAATAAGGTCACATGCTGGAGTACTGGAGTTAACACTAAAGCGTATAAATATTGAGGGGCGCAGTTTGGCCCCTAAAGCTGGCAAGATCCTCCAGGCAGTCACTAAACACCTGGATGCTGGAGATGGGCCAACAGTCTAGTGGGGGCAGGAACTTGGTTATGAGAAGCCCTTGCCCCACCATGTTGATCTTGTTCCACCAAAATCAACAAATTCATCAACACACCAGGTGCAAAGCCTTGGGCCAAATGCTGCAGAGAATACTGTGCTGCCCTGATGGGGTTTCTCCTCCTGCCTCTGCTGCTGACGTTACCTGGGAAACTCCACCCGGCCCAGGCCCTGCGGGGGCCCCAAGGGAGGGGTGGTTCCCAGGGCTCCTGCATTTCGGGCTCAGAGTGTAGTGCTGGGCGATCCTAACTCTTGGTCACTTGTGTCATTTACGAGCAGCTACAGTTTCTATCAGCGTGTTTACACGAAGCCCAGAGACAGAGTACCATGCTGTACACAGAGACAGAATTTTCCTTTGATGTGAAGATTGCCTTTTCTGCTGTTGTGGAAAGTTCTGTCTGCCTGCCATGCTCAGAGGATCAAATGAGAGAACTCTGGATAAAGAAGCTACCACCAACAGCCTGGTTTTTCCCGCCAGTGATAGGCCTCAGGCCAGATAGGGCAAACCATAGGCCCAACCAGGGTGGGCCTACTAGTGACCCCAAGAAGGACCCTCCCACTCTATCCTGCTAGAGGTGAGCTGAGAGAGCTCAGGATCTGGGCTGTGGGGTTTCTGTTTGGATATTTGGATCAGAGAAGGGACAGATGCCTGAAAGGCATTCTGGTGACAACTTGGGAAACATGTCCTCAAAGCCTGTAGCAACTTTTGGCAGAAGCCAGCCGTGAGCAGTCTAACCTGCTATTCTCACAGCCACACCAGCACCAAACCTGTATTTACACAGCTTTGTCCCTGAGCCTCTGCCCATGTGAACTTGTCAAGTGACCTGGTTTGCACAACTTGAACATTCTGCTTTCAGGAGAACTGATGCAAACCGAAACAGTTAATGGAAAACGCTCACTTTGAAAAGTCCTAGGAAACTCAACTAGCAGAGGTCTGCCTCCAGTAGAAAACAAGCCAGGGGCCTGGAGGGGAGTCTGTGCAGGCCCACTCGGCCGCCTCCCGGCAGATCCCGAAGCCAGACCTTCAGGGTCCAGTACACAAGCCCAGCAGCTGCTTTTTAGGTTCCAGGCCAATCGCTTCCTACCACCTGGAGAGAGGAAGAGAGAGATTGGGACGCCCTAGGCTGTTAAGCCCTGACCGCCTACCCCAGAGCCCACAAAGTTACCTTGCTAATCCACCAGCCCTGCCTGGTCTGGGACTCCAACCGCCGCCTCCCAGCAATCCCAGACCCAGGAATGTGCTAATCAGCTGCCTGGGCAAAAGGGGAAAGGTATCAGTGACTCACTCCCCCTGCTAGGAGCACATGACATGGCGACGTGCTCTGGGCAGCAGTGCCTCCTCCGACTTCTGCACGGAGGGCCAGGCTCTGCAGAGCTGGTCAGCGGGGTCACCAACATCCATCACTGGACGTAGCCCACCCCTCACAGCTGGGACTCCGGACAGCACGGCTCTCAGCCCATCCTGAATTCCCTTCTCCGGAATCCACACGTGTATCTCTGGGAACCCTCTCCCATTTTGGAGAGCAGGGCTGACATCTCCCTGGAAATCTCCCACGGAACCTCCAAGTGCCCGAGCTCACTACTTCGCGAATACATGTCTCACCGTGTCAGCAGGACCGGACCGAGGCACAACATACACAGACCCTGGAACAACAGCCCCAGCACAGGCCACCTGGAGCCAGGGAAGGGAGCCCCACGGTGGGCTGAGCTGGGGAGGAGCACTCGGATGACGGGAGCGTATGGACAAGCTAGGGCTTAGCTGCTGCCGCCCAAGGTGCTAACACCAGGTTGTTGCTGAACACCAGCTGTATACCACGTGCCCAGGTGGGAGAAGGGAGCAGCCCTGGGGTTTGAGGACACAGAGTAGACACACAGGCCTCTGGCTGGAACGTAGCTGTGGTCATGGGGGTAATACACACACACACACCTCCCCACAGACTGAGACCACCGAGGGAACCACATTCACAGCAAGTCTCACAGTCACACCTGCCAGACATGCCCCAGCCATCTCCAAGGCCCTGGCAGCATCAGAACTAGAGGCTGCAAATCGGGTAAGGCACGCATCCTTCCTACTTGGGCAGCATGTTGGAGGGACTGATGGAGCATGTGGAGTGACAGCCTGGGCTTCTTGGAGACCTAGCCACATTTGCTGTTCTTGACCTCCCAAAGTGGGCTGGGTCTCCACCCCTGTTCCCTCCAAGAATATCAGTGTCCCACTGCGCCTACAGACATGAGCACAGAACAGACAGGAAACCCTGCCCTGGGATTGATGCCCACCCGAGCCCTGCTGGCCCCTGTGGATGTCCCACTCAGAGCCCTCGTGGAACCCCAAGGCCCAAGAGGTGTCCCCAGTTCAGGTTCAGGTGCCATCAGCCACTGTAACCAGGATGACAGCTTTGAGTCATAGTTTTTGAATTTTGGTTTTTTAGTCTGGGGGGGCGGCCAGGGGAAAGGAAAGGTCAGCTGAACTACTCTTCCTTATACAAACTATGCATAAGCAGAGGCTCTAAGGAGTCAAATTACGTTTTAAAAACTAAGAGATTGGCTCTCTTAACATTGGATTCTTTTCTACACAAAGGTCTAGTGATGAGCAGCACTTAAAAAAAAAATTATTTTTATTTACTCCAGCTATGCTGGATCCTAGTTGGAACAGGCAGGATTTCTTAGCTGTGGCTTGTGGGAATCTAGTTCCCTCCCCAGGGATCAAACCCAGGCTGCCTGCATTGGGAGCTCGGAGTCTTAGCCACTGGACCACCAGGTAAGTCTGAGTACAGCATTCTTGAAGTCTGAACACCACCAATTTCTCATCCAAAGCTGCAGTGGTTCTAGGCTGCGGGGGCAGGAGGTACTCTTGCACAACAGACCTGTGCTCCCCTTGCTGCCGTGTCCTGACATGGCATGTTGGCAGAATCCATGCTTTGACCATTGGGTGCCCACAGCAGGTAAAGCTGCAGACCCCCATCACAGGTGAGCCAGCCGGATAGCACAGGAGCAGGGCCAGAAGGCAGCCCTCCCTCTACCCCGACCACATGCACTGGGTGACTTGTGGTGTCAGCTCCACACCCATGGGGTGTGTACATGCTCCTGAGTATCTGCCACGCTCCAAAAAGGATGGCTCAACAAGAGCAGCCCCAAGCTCACCTCCTCTCTCTAGAATGTTGGAATTCCAACCCCTATCCCTGTGCCTAGAAATTGTAAGGCAGAGACGACAAAAGGCAGAAAATTTTAACTTTATTTGGCCAATGTGTCCAATTCCAACATTGTGGTAGAAATGCCTGAAGAACTGTCAACATGTGATTCAGCTCAAGCATCCTTGGCTGTCTCTCAGCCTGGAAACGAAGGGTCCCGGTTCTGCCTGGTGCAGGCCTCAGGCCACCCTGGACTTCACAGAGCAATAAGGACCCTGGCTTGGGGAAGGAGGGGGCTGCTGGGCTTGTCCTGGGCCCAGCCACACCCTCCACTCATGGTGGGGGCGCCGCCTGCGACAGAGACCGGAGTCTCCATTTAATCAAATGATGCAGGAGCCAAGCTCCACCATGGCAATACCGCATGAGGTGAGGGACCGGTCCAGCCTTGCCTGGTTCTGCCCCACAGAGGGCAGGAGTCCCAGGGAGGCCCCAAGGTGGAGCAGACACCCTGACGTCCAAAAATGTCTAAAAATCCCACAGACAGAATTTTTTTTTAAGTGATAGTATAAACCTAACAGGAATGAGAGACATTGCCAGCGTGAGATTCCAAAACATTTTAGCGAGCACTCTGGACAAAACCATGTACAAAAAAAGTACATCACAATTTAAAAAAAAAAGGCCCACCAAGATGGGCTGGGCTGGGCTGGCCTGGAAATAAACCCCTTTCCAAAAGTTGAAAAGCAAAGGAAGACGGGTTTAGATTTGCACGTGTGTTAGAGTGAAGTGTGGCTTCAGAAAAGTTCCCTGCATTTCCGATCGACGCTCCCTCGCCGGGAGGGTCTGCGGGCGTCCGGAGGCTGTGCTGCTGGGTGTGCAGCCCACTGGGAGGTGCCGGGTTCGGTGCCCAGGTCTGGCTCTCTGCGTTACAGTTCATCTTTCACAGCTTTTTGATCATCATCTTCCTCCAGATCAGGCTCTTCTGCTTCTTCGAGATCTTCTAGATCCTGGGACATACGATGGAAAGGAAGGGATGTGAGAAGTCCAGGCCGGGTCAGCTTGCTGAGGCCTCCAGGCCCACGCTGAGGACGCTAGGGACCAGTCTGGCGCTCAGACACAAGCAGCCAACTTTGGTCTCTATGAGCAGATGCGTGGATGTGTGGGGCCGGCTTCTGGATGACAGCGAGGCCTGGGGGCTCCTGCCCACAAGACAGGGTAGCAGCAGAGCTGGTGCCCTGGGTGTTCACCCCATGCTGTCGAGCGGGTGAGTGCTTGGACCCACTCCCTCCCTGGCACAAGCAGGAAGGCTGAGCAGGAAGCCACCTGTGTGTCATGTCCACCCCTCAAGTCCTGGAGCTCAAGGGGCTGGTGACAGCCCACCAATCACAGCAGCACCCGCCACCCTGGCGGTCCTCACTGCCCCCACTGCGCCCTGCAGCTGGGTCTGCCCCTCGTCCCACATCCCTGCACTTCCGGGCGGACCCTGTGGCCCGAACTGACTATTCCCTCCACCACCCGACCCAGCCCCACTCTCTTGGCCCAGGCGCACTTCTGCTATCCCCTCCACTCCCCTCAGCTGATGTGGAGAGGGCCGAGCTCATGCCAAGCAGAGCACCTCCACCGACAGAGAACGTGCTGGATGTGCCTGTGACGATTCCTGAGCAAACAGTGGCGCCTGAAGACCTTTCCAACCGCCTACCCCGTGCAGCACTGCGTGGCAGCACGCCCCACAGCCCGCCAGGTCCAATGACTACTTACGTCATCATCTCCAGCCCCATCCTGGCCACCACTCTCCAGGAACTTCTTAAAACCGTCCAGTGTCCGCTCCCCGTTGTAGTCGATGACCTGCAAGAAGTGGGGATGGAATATGAGATGCGGTCCCCCCGACAGCCCCCCAATGCATCCACACTCCCCTCAGTGGTGGGCGCACCGTCCTGTCAGCGCTGGCGGGGAAGAACTTGAGCGTGGGGAAGCTGTGCACTTTCACTGCCTCCACCTCATTGGCCGTGGAGTCCATCTTGGCGATGACTATATTCTCGTGGTCCTTGTATGTCTCTCCCAGCTTATCCCAGATGGGGGCCAGCTGCTTGCAGTGACCGCACCATGGGGCATCTGAAAGAAAGCCGCTCTGTGTCTCGCTGGGCTGGGAAGTGCCCCGCCCCAGCAAGCCCGGAGGAGTGGAGGGCCTCACTTACAGAACTCTACGAAGACATTCTTTTTCTCATCAAAAGCAACCTCTTCAAAGTTCTTTCCAACCAGCACTTTGACAGGCTGCTTGTCCCAGTCGTCAGGCAGCTCCTGGCTCATCAGGTGGGGCTGGAGGGTGAGTAGAGAAGAATCAGGCACGCACAGTTGCCTGGAGACCCCTCTGCCACCTAGTTGCTCTTTGCGCCCCAAGGATCCTCAGCACCCCCACCCCGGACAAGGTGCGCACCTTAATCTTGCCCTCCAGGAAGTGGTGGCAGAACTCGGTGATCTTCTCTGCCGTCAGCTCATCTGACTCTGGCTTATATTTGGTCATCTCCTCCTCCAGCGTGATGAGGCGCACGGCCGGGCACTCCTCTTTCTTCAAGCCGAAGAATTCCAGGATGCGCTGGTTGTCAGTGTGGTCGCTGTCGATGAAGATAAACAGGATCTTGGGAGAGAAAAGGCACGTTGACGGCACTGCACAATGAGGGCTCCCTATACTTCCCTGCTGCCCACTCCCCAACCACCAGGACCCCACACTAACACAGGCTGTCCCAAGGCGGAAGGAAGCCTCCGATCAGCCTTTGATCCGGGGGTGCTGAGCTGCTTGCGGGCCCCAGGGAGCACACACCTTGCCCTTGAAGCTCTCAGCCGCTTTTTTGAAGTTGCTCAGCTTGCCCTCATAGTCAGACACGCTTTTCGGCAGGAACAGCAGGATGTGAGTCTTGATTTCCCCTCCGAAGATCTTCGGGGCTGTCTACGTTGGAAACACAGGTTACTTGGTCTGAGACACAAACCAAGCTATCAACACAGGTATTCTCTCCTTGGCTCCCAGGCCACCACACACCTGGTCTCTGTAAGCCAGGGTCCCCAGGACCAAACGTCAGGACCCTCCCCAACTGGGGCAAGATCAGCAACACAGACACACCTGCTCAGTGAACTCGATGACCAGGGGCAACTGGTTGTGCTTGATGAAGTCCAGAAGCTTCTCCTTGGTGACTTCCCCCTCAAAGTTGTTCCGGCCTTCGTCAAACTGTGGACAGAGAAAGGCGTGGGTGCCAAGGCTCTCCACAAAGCCCCCTGTGGCCCTGGCCAGCTGATCATGGCCAGGAAGGCAGTCTACACCCTCATTTTCCTGTATGGGTTGTGATAGCAGTCAGGGCGGGGGATACCGGCAGGACACACATGTCTCCATTCAAAGCAAAAACCAGGTGATGGCTGCCGGAACACATCCTCTGGGCACCAGGACAGTGAGGTCACCAGGAGTGGCTCCCCACGAACCACCAGGAGGAGGCTCCCCATGAACACCAGCAGGCAGCCTCCCGCAGGCTGAGACCGCAGCAGCTGGCTCAGACCCTGCCCCGGCACGTTCCTGACAAGCCATGAGAGCCCACGTCCTGGGTGGGGTGCCAGAGGATTCCCTCATTGCCAAGCCCCTAAAACTGCCGCCCTCCAAATGTGGGCCTCACCCCTGTGGACCCAAGGCCCTTCCAGGGTGGCCGCAAGGTCAGACTGATTTTCACAACCACGCTCAGACGGTAGGTGCCGTGTCATGCATTCCCCCCCCCAGAGTATGCAGTACGGCGTGTGACATTGCGTCAGAGTGAAGGCAAACAGGAGAACCCAGCTGTCCTCTGTTCGGACAGACGTTAGAGACCAGCAGAAATCTAAAACACCAGTCTAACCACGAAAACATTGTCTGGGAAAAAATTAATTTTCATAAAAGTGTTTATTGGCCACACCATGCAGCTTGTGGGATCTTAGTTCCCCGACCAGATGGATTCCTAACCACTGGACCATTAGGGAATTCCCCCCAAAAATGTCTCTTTTGATAACATTAATATTTATTATTGTTATCTTAGAACGAACAGGGTTTTTAATTTCTCAGTTCTAACATGTCTGAANAGAGATCTCTAGTCTTTCCCATTCTATTGTTTTCCTCTATTCCTTTGCATTGATCGCTGAGGAAGGTGTTTTATCTCTCCTTGCTATTCTTTGGAACTCTGCATTCAGATGCTTATATCTTTCCTTTTCTCCTTTGCTTTTCACTTCTCTTCTTTTCACAGCTATTTGTAAGGCCTCCTCAGACAGCCGTTTTTAATTTTTTGCATTTCTTTTCCATGGGGATGGTCTTGATCCCTGTCTCCTGTACAATGTCATGAACCTCCATCCATAGTTCATCAGGCACTCTGTCTATCAGATAATACTCCCTTAAATCTATTTCTCACTTCCACTGTATAATCATAAGGGATTTGATTTAGGTCATACCTGAATGGTCTAGTGGTTTTCCCCACTTTCTTCAATTTAAGTCTGAATTTGGCAATAAGGAGTTCATGATCTGAGCCCCCAAATCATTGAGTTGATTTGTCTCTGTATTGAGTCATAGAAAACTGTGAGCACACTTCACCTAGACCATTCGTTTCTACTCCTCAAACACAATAAAAATATTAGCACTCACATTTTACGGGTTTTCTATGTTCCAGGAAAAAAGAAATGTTGGGAGCTTGACATACATGTTAGTTCATTCAGTACTCAGTGCAACTCTATGAATGGATGTTAAGAGACTTAATTTATAGATATATAAATCTATAATTAAGTCTGAAGTTTGGCAAAAACTCCTCAATAACTAAAACGTAATATTACTTTCATAATTGTTTGAAAATGTCCCCACAGCATGTATCATATGCACCAATGCAGCTTTGGGGTTTGGAAGATATACATTTGAATCTTCACCCTGCCATCACTTTACTGGGACTGTGGACAAGTCGTTTTTACTCTCCTAAGACTGTTTCCTGGTGTGCTGGGTAGGGCAGTGGGGACCAGGCATTCCCACTGGTGTGTATTGAGAGCATAAGGGAGGTGCTATAATGAAGTGTCTAGTTTTAGGTCAGCTACCCCCATCTCCAGGACACTCTGAGAAGGACAAGTTCATGAACTCCCCAGAGTCTCAACATGCCTAAGAAACCTCTTCCTCAAAGTTGGGGTTTGGTCAGGACTCCCTAAGACCATCTTGAGTTCTAAGAGAAGGTGAGATTCTCATGAATCCTGAAGTACTTCCAGGGTGGGTCTACAAGGCTCACCTCAAGCAAAATGTGTTGGGAAGTTCTGTGGTTCCTCGATGTTAAATTACAATAGCTTTAGTATCTCCACTGCTTATCTGCAACCTACCTCTTTGCTGGAGAGTTACCCCTGTATTTTGAGTGCATCCCAGGCCACTGGACCCCTGGCCACATTTATAGTATTACTATACGGTATTTACTAAGGTGACCCGGGAATATCTAACCATTATTTTTAAAAAGGTGTTGAATGGGTTTGCAGAAAGATTTAGCCAAGATCTCTTCGTAGTTTGCAAAATTCTGTCAGAAAGGTTTCTGTAAGAACATTATCCCCACAGGTTCCCGGTTATAAATATTTAAAAGCTGGAGCACACAAAATGCCAAATTTGTCTATCAACTCTGCAGATAAAACTACCTATTATTTTTTCATGTAGTACAACACATTTCCTAATTTATACATGCCCCAAATCAAGCCGTTCCTGCCTTATACAGAGGTTTGGCTTCTCCCTGGGGTTGGTCCCGTGAGTCAGCTGCTAAGAAGACTGATGTTTTTATTTGCAGTTTGTTCTCAGTCCTTGACCTCAGAGAGACTGTTTTCATGAGAGGTTAGGACTCTGCTTGGAGGGGACAGGGAGGGGTGGGGTGATGGTGGTGAGGGGGTAACTTTTTCCAGAACAAGACCGTCCAAGGCACCTCTGCTCTGCACCATGAGGCCTATGAAGAGTAAGGGCCTCCTTTCTTAGGAAGACTTTCTCCTCTCTTGGCAACACCTGAGACCACTTGCACATCAGTATTAACACATCTTGGGGAGCAATAGGCTAAAGGGAATCAAATCTGCCTTTGACTGAGGACCTGAGAATTTTCTGGCCGTTTTTTACCCACAGTCTTATGCCAACTTTCTAGCTCCTTGTGTAGAAGGAAGCAGAGCAAACATAATTAGCTGATTATTGTTTAAAAGTGAGACAAGGGACTATATCAGCAGTTTTAAAAATTAAGCCTAAAGGGAGTTCCTTGGCAATCCAGTGGTTAGGAAACCATGCTTCCACTTCAGGGGTCGTGGGTTCTATCCCTGGTCAGGGAACTAAGGTTCCACATACCATATTGAGTTGAGTTGCTCAGTCATGTCTGACTCTTTGCAACCCCGTGGACTGCAGCACGCTAGGCTTCCCTGTCCATCACCAATTCCCGGAGCTTGTTCAACCTCAGAATGTTCAAACTATCGCACAGTTGTACTCATCTCACATGCTAGCAAAGTAATTCTCAAAATTCTCCAAGCCAAGCTTCAACAGTTTTTGAACTGTGAACTTCCAGATGTTCAAGCTGGTTTAGAAAAGGCAGAGGAACAAGAGATCAAATTGCCAACATCCACTGGATCATCAAAAAAGCAAGAGAGTTCCAGAAAAAACATTTACTTCTGCTTTATTGACTATGCCAAAGCCTTTGACTGTGTGGGTCATAACAAACTGTGGAAAATTCTTTAAGAGATGGGAATACCAGACCACCTGACCTGCCTCTTGAGAAATCTGTATGCAGGTCAGGAAGCAACAGTTAGAACTGGACATGGAACAACAGACTGGTTCCAAATAGGAAAAGGAGTACATCAAGGCTGTATATTGTCACCCTGCTTATTTAACTTCTATGTAGAGTACATCATGTGAAATGCCAGACTGGATGAAGCACACACTGGAATCAAGATTGCTGGGAGAAATATCTATAACCTCAGATATGCAGATGACACTACCTTTATGGTAGAAAGTGAAGAAGAACTAAAGAGCCTCTTGATGAAAGTGAAAGAGTGAAAAAAGTTGACTTAAAACTCAACACATACCATGATACAACCCCAAAAAATCGAAAGAAATTCTTAAAAAAAAAAAAAAAATTAAGCCAAAAAAAGCAATCTGATGTGCTGGTTAAAATGCATATTCCTGGGCCTCATTTCCAGCAATTCTGATTCATTAGTTCCAAGCCCACTGCCAATGACTTCCAGAATAGTTACAGGGTAACCTTGGTGATCACTTAGTCCGCCCCAGCTGATACATCCTAAGACTTTAGACTTCTTTGAGTCCCAGCTGGGGGCCAAATATCCAGTCTTCATCATCCGCTTAGCCAGTCACTGCTTCACTGCTATTTGGTGTACCTGAACACACGGTCAAATACCTGAACACACGGTCCTTCTATATAACAACGTCTCAGAGTTTCTGTGTTCTTCTTCTCCTGTAGTCAGGGCCACCCCAATGCAAGGCAAAGAGAAACAAAAGCAGCTGTTTTCCAGGGGAGTGAAAGGACTCTCTGGTCCATCTTTCTCTACCAATGCTTGCTCCCTGGACCCACCCCCTCCTCTCACTGGTACACTGGTCATTTCTTATGTATTTTTAGTAAATTAACAGAAGCACAGTCGTGTCAGGGTAAGCAGCACCTTTGAAAGGACCTGATCCCACTTCCTTACTTTCCAGGTAAGGAAACTAAAGGAGAGAGGTTAAAAGACTTGCCCCAAATCACAGAGCCAGCAGGGCCAATGGTGGGATTCAGATCCAGGCAGTGTGGTTTCAGAACTTATGTTGTAACCTCCATGCTCTATGGTGCATAAGTTTTTTTAATTAAAGGAGTTCCCATTAAAAAAAATTATTTACTTAGGTCTTGGTTGCAGCACGTGGGGTCTTTGATCTTCACTGTGGCATGTGTGATCTTTCATTGTGGCATGAGAACTCTTGGTTCTGGCATGGGGGGATCTAGTTCCCTGACCAGGGATTGAACCCTGGGCCCTTTTGCATTGGGAGCATGGAGTCTTAGCCACTGGACCACCAGGGAAGTCCTATTCAGTGCAAAGATTTAGTGAGAGAGCTGAGCTGAGTGGAAAGTAAGCTGGCATAACTGTTGGGAAGACACGGGCAGAGTTCAGGGAGGGTATCCTGCTATTCTTGTCATTTTGTTCTTCTGGCAGGGTGTCAGGTTGAAACAGGCAAAGCTGCACGCTGTCTTGACCATTTGGAAGCACTGATTACATCAGAGAGGAGATTAAAACCCAAATTGTTGATCCCTCTTAAAAGCGCCTTGGTCGGTGTTTTATCATGCCTCTCACCTGAGAGCATTTCCAGAACCCTGTGTTGGATAAAGATGATTCCTACTTGGGAAAGTCGCAGGCTTCCAAGAAACTGCCATATAAGAATCCAACTCACCTTGCTCAGCAACAGGAAGCCTGGTGTCGACTCAGCTCAACTCCCACAATTACCTCCATGAAACGGGATGTTTGTTTTTTTTATTCAGAGATGCCGAAGGATGACCTGGATTTCCGCTTAGCAGCCTTGTACAACCACCACACAGGGACATTCAAAAACAAGAGTGAGATACTGACACACCAGGAGACCATCCAGGATACCCACAGTGTCCCCTCACACTGTAGCCACCAATGGAGGGTACTCCCGAAAGAATGATGGTGGCTTCTTCTCCACATAAGTGTTGACAGGCCCCTGGACTAATCATTGTGGAACATCCCGCCAACCACCTCCATTAAATAGATTTGTGTAAGCTGAAAAAAAAACCAAACAAACCCAAATTGTTGGATTATTTGGGTCTATCACTTCATTCTTTCCCATAACTCACAAGAAGAGGTAGGTACCATAGACAGGACAGATAGGCCTGGTCAGCTCCAGCAGCTCTGTCTCTTCCTAACTCTCCTGGGTGCAGAACTTCCCTTCTTTGGGTACTACTCTTTCATCTGTAATTTGGAAAGAAGATGTTCAAGGTGACTGCTGAGGCTGCTTCCAGCTCTGCAATTGAATGTGTGTCCCACCAAAGAGCTGGCAGGGGTGTGTGTGTCATCTCTGGACAGCTGAGGTTGAAGGTAAATGTCTTGGTCACTTGCATTTCTGTTGACTGGTTTGGGTCAATTCATACCCTTAGGAAAGGTGAGCCTTCACAGGCCTCCCAACTCCCCTCAGAATATTGCCAATGACAGGTGTTCAGTAATACTGCTGAATAATACAGGCTGTGCATAGGACCAGAGCCAGCTGGGGACTCCCGGAGTCTTGATAAGGCTCCCTTCTGTAGAATCTGCCTACTTTCCTCCTCTTGAAGAAGTCACTCTGGAGTTTGGGGGGCTCAAAGACTCAACAAACAGGTCTGAGTGACCTTCTGACCCTGTCATCTCATGGTGACTAGGCAGGCAGACAGCCTATCTCCCTGCCTCTTGTGAGGCTACTCTCCCAACCTGTACAGATATCTGGCTGGAGGCAAAGGATCACTCATTTTGCTTCTTGTTTGGGTTGTCTGGGGTGCCTTGGGGTGTTTTTGAGGAAACAGAAAGTATTCACTATCTTAAAAGTATCCCCCTGTCCCTGCCTCCTTTCACCTACAGTCCCTTCATCACCAATAGTTAGTCAATTTCATCTCTTCTCCAGTATCCATCTCTCCTACCTCCTGGGGTAGGGAGACAAATTCCATCCTGGTTTCATGAAGGAAGAGTTATGAAGACCTGTGTCAAAGGCTAAGGCTGCATAAAAAACAATAAATTATTTGCTCCAGAGGAAAGAACTTTTGCATTCTCATTATGCTATGGCCAGGTAAAATTCACTTCAATAAATATCACTGTAAACATGCAGGTTTTTTTTTGCATAGTCCAGCTTTTTTTTTTCATATTTCTCTGTTGACTTGGTACAACATGCCTTCACAAAGCATTGTCTTGAGTTAATTCAGGCTGCTACAAAAAAATTCCATATACTGGGCAGCTAATAAGCAACAGAAATTTATTTGGAAGCTCTTGGAAGTCTAAGTCCAACATGCTAGCAGGTTTGGTGTCTGGTGAGAGCCATCTTTGTGGTTCGTAGATGAACATTGTTTTTTGTTCTTTTTTCTGTGTCCCCACATGGTAGGAAGCGTGAGGATCTCTCTGGGGTCTCCTTTATCAGGGCACTAATTATATTCATGAGGGTGCCATTCTCATGACCTAAGCACCCCTAAAGACCCTACCTCAAAATACCATCACATTGGGCATTAGAATTTAACATATGAATTGGGGCAGGGAGACATAAACATTCAGCCTGCAGCAAGAGTCATTTAGTCCAACAAACTAATTATATCTCCCTTTTAGATCAAATACATCCCTCTCTCACAAAAGTAACCAATTGATAGAATCTACCTTTGTAAGAAGAGTAGATAAGAGTTCAGTGTAGTTATATCTGACTTTAGGGCATTCTTATCTCCAGAAAGCAGCAATTCCTGTTAACTCCTCTTTTGTCTCTTTTCACACTACAAATCCCACTGAAAGTGAAAGTGAGAGGTGCTCAGTCGAGTCCAGCTCTTTGAGACCCCATGGACTACCGTTCATGGAATTCTCTAGGGCAGAATACTGGAGTGGGTAGCCTCTCCCTTCTCCAGGAGGTCTTCCCAACCCAAGGATCGAACCCAGGTCTCCCACATCACAGGTGAATTCTTTACCAGCTAAGCCACTCCACTAATACACCTAAAACCTCAAATAACACAGTCATACCCTTGACCATCCATGCCAGCATGCTTTCTTTTACCAAGAGATGGAGCACAGAATTTTTCATTCCCTACTTCTTTCAGACTTCCCTACTTCTTTCTTCCAGTAGTGTCTGGTGGTGAATTCTATATACATTTCAACAAAACAAGCCAACAAAAATGGAATGAAATTTGCTCATTATTTTGCTGTATGGATTCCAGAAACTTCCTTCACATTCTTCCAAAATGGAGAGGCAATGGTCACAAATCTAGATGGCAGCATTATGTAGAGGAACAAGTGTTATCAAGACATAAATGTGGTTTTCTCTTAACTTTACTTGTTAGCTGTGCGATCTTAGTAAAGCAAACAGCCTCTCTGAACAGAGATCTATGGGCTGAATTATCTCTTAGGTCTTCCAGGCTCACTGATCCTGTACCTTTGCTTCCTTGCTTATTTTTAAAGTTTACCTTTTAGTGTAGGATGTCTTTGTTCTTCTGCTTTTCTGATACTTTAAAAGAGTAAAAATTATTTTCAAAAAATATTTAATTTCACAGTTTGCCATATACATTACTTAAAATGTCAATTTCCCTCTCCAGAATTGAAAACGTTCATTGCTATAGTCGACCATTAATTGATGTTATTTCTTTCCACTTGGCCTTAATGTGAAGGACCTAAATTTAGCTCATGAGGAAAGAATGATTGTTTCTAAAATTTTGGGAGAAGAACGGAGGAAAGAAGATTTAGTGTTGGCTTGCTTTTATTTTTGTTTTTCCTCTGGAAGAACTTCTATAGTAACTGCATCAGGATGCATCAGAGGGAAATGGGTCCTCACACCTACATTCAGATGCATGAAGGGTTTTCTGCACATTATCCCTCACCTTCTTTCCACCCCAGATCCTCACTGAGGCAGGTAAGTTATATCCTGCATGAGAGAGCTCTTCCTATACCCCCACCCCCTGGCTCAAACCCCTCCATGGAGCTGTAGTTGCCACCTTGCCCCAAGCCCTGGGCTCTAGCCAGGCAGGGCATTTGGCTCACCAGGCAGAACCAGCTGGATAACAGATGGTCCCAGCTAAGGTGTTATTTGATCACAGTAAGGTGTGAACCTCTTCAGCACTATTTTTATTTTGTCTCACCTACAGGAGGACAGAGTGGGAAAGTGTAAACAGGCGGTGAGGTTGAAATGTTCAGACAACCCAGTGCCCCCCACCCCTCCTGTGCTGAGGCATGTGTGAAGGCTACCCAGGAAAGGGTGCCAGTCTGAAAACAGCTGCTGGCTGGAAGCCGAAAATCCCCATGTGATAATGTATAGCGTTTGAGTGCTTAACTTGAAAAGGGTGGGAGGATCCCCCAGAGTTCTGCCCACCCGTTACCCCCGCAGTGGTGCCAGGGGTACTTCCTTAGGTGAAAATCGTCAGAGGTCACTTCTGAGGGACTTTCCAGCTGGAATAGTTCCAGGAAGCCTCACCACTGCTGTGTGGTGACCTTGATACCATTTTCTGATAGAAACAGCCAGAGGTAGGCAGGGGGCTTCTACCTCCTCCATAAAACCCTCTACAACCCACACTTCACAGTCTGTACCTTAGCATCCTTCCATCCTCATCCTAGAGACCGCACCGTCACACCCCACCCCCGCATCACATCAAGGCATCCACGTCTCCTACTTCCTTTCACTACTCCATCACTGGGACGGACGCCCTTCCCCTGTCAGCCTCTTCTCAGCCTTTAAAATTCAGCTCAAATCATACCTGCTAAAGCATAACCTTCTCATACTGGTCTCAGTTTCATGTTCACTCCTGAACATGATACTTGTCAAAATCACTTCTTCACTTCTCTACTTGATTATCAGCTCCTTAAGGTCAGGGACAAGGTTATATATACATCTTTCAGCCCCAGTGCTAAATACAGTACTTTTACACATGATGGTTACATTTATGCTAGCAGCACTTCCCAGGTGGTGCTGGTGGTAAAGAACCTGCCTGCCAATGCAGGAGATGCAGGAGACATGGGTTTAATTCCTGGGTCGGGAAGATCCCCTGGAGTAGGAAATGGCAACCCACTCCAGTAATCTTGCCTGGAAAATTTCATGGACAGAGGAGCCTGGTGGGCTGTAGTCCAGGGGGCTGCAGAGAGTAGGGTACAAATAAGCACAATAGGTCGTGGCTAGCTACGGGGCACAGTTGTTGGTCAAAACCCATCTAGATATTGCTGTAAAGATATGTTAAATTTGTGGTTAACTTTTAAATCAGTAAAGTTAGAGTAGAGCGGACTACTCTCCATGTATGGGTGGGCTTCCTCCAATCAGCTGAAGGCCTTAAGAGAAAAGACTTAAGTCCCTGGAAGAGGAGTGAATTCAGTCTCCAAACTCCCTTTAGACTCGAGTCGCTACATCAAACTCTTGGAATTTCCAGGCTGCCAGCCTGTTCTGCAAATTTTGGACTTGCCAGCCCCAACAATCACGTAAGTTCATTTCTTAAAATAAAACTCTCTGCCTTTCTCTGTCTCCATTTCCCTCTGTGTCTCTGTCTCTGTCTCTCTGTTTCCCTTGCTCTCTGTCTCTCTATCTCTCTTCCTGTCTTCTGTCTGTCTCTCTCTTTTTCTATACACACACACACACACATATAAAATATTGGTTCTGTTTCTGTGGGGAACCCTAATAACACAGTCCTTGTTTAGACCTCAGACTTAATTGCAAAAAAAGGAATATGGCAAGTGGGCAAAAAGCTGAATTAGGAAAGGGAAAATGGCTGAAAATGTGTGGAAAGGTAGGCAGATTGCATGACCAGAAAAGAAACTACATGCCACTATTTCTGAAATAATGATTTCTACATTTATTATGCACCTGGGTACCATATGTGCATAGAAATATTTTAATGCAATTGGATATCTTTAAATTTTAGAGATTCCCATGTAAACATCAAACTGTAAGGTAGAATGAGATTAAGATATGGAAATGGGGATTTAGGCCAACATAAAGCACATATAGCAAAGCATATTTATATTTTGTAAGGGATTTTCTGGAATCTTTAGAGTCTTTTGGGACTGGATTAAGTCTTTGGGATTCCTAAACCCTTAGGAATCTTTAAGTTATTTTTCAGTGTTTTTAGAAGTCACACTGCCTGCTAAGCCTGCATAGGCCCATTAAAATATCAAAGTTTGTTTGCTTTTACCCAGAATTCTCTTAAACCAATGTGATGACATTGATTATCCTTTGTTGCTCAATATCTCTATTTGTTCATTGTAATTATCTTTAATTTTTTTTAAAAATGGAAACATAGCTCAACTAATTAATAAATATAAGATTTCGACAGCAAAATCTTTTGAGACATAGGGGACCTAAG
Source organism: Neotragus pygmaeus (assembly GCA_006410875.1). Taxonomy (NCBI): domain Eukaryota; kingdom Metazoa; phylum Chordata; class Mammalia; order Artiodactyla; family Bovidae; genus Neotragus; species Neotragus pygmaeus. The sequence continues at coordinate 244,963 of SJYV01015770.1, read as the reverse complement.
AGATGAAGAAAATGGTGATGGAAAGGCAGGAAGCCTCAGACTGGATGGCTGCTGAGCTCCCTCAAGCCCCCAGAGCCTAGTGAAGTCAGCCCAGTAGCTTATTAACCACTAGCTTATGGTGGCCAAATGCTAAGTGCCTGTCCTCAAGTTCACACACAGGTGGCACGAGTGAGATGTCCTAGACAGCCCATCCCAGCTAGCCAGTGGGTCTAGACGAGAGGCAAGGCGCTAGAACAGCAACTGTGGTGGTTCTGCTCCTTAAGCCTTGGCCTCGGGATGTTGAAGCAACAGCCCTCAGCCCAGAATGCCTGACTCTGAGTCCCAGTGCTGCCCCTCACTAGGCCTGTGGCATCTTTGTGCCTCACTTTGCTCATGTGTAAAATGATGCTGAAGTGTTCTAGAGGTGTTCTAAGAATCGCACACGTGAACATACAGAGCACCTGCAACAGTGCCAGAAACAGAGGAAGCCTCCAGAAAGAGTGAATCCTTGTTATAGGTCAGACATTATAAGTAACATTTGGTATATACTTCCTCTTAGTCTCCAGAGTAATCCCTCAAGGTAGGCACTATTAGAGAAAACGGATGCTTAGAGAGCTTAGCAACCTTGTCCAAAGTCACCCAGCTCATCAGTGCCAGAAGCTGGACTCAAGCAAACCTTGATATTCCTGACTACTGTATACCTGCGCAGTGGGGTGTGAGGTGTGCCTGTGGGGGCACCAGATTACCTCCCTCACCATGTGCCTCTGCGGCAAATCCAGCCTTCCCAAGCTTCCATATTTTCATCCATAAAACTAGAGGGTTGTTTCCCAGTTTTGACAATGTATTATAGCTATGTATATGAAAAAGACTCTGATGCTGGGAGGGATTGGGGGCAGGAGAAGAAGGGGACGACCGAGGATGAGATGGCNACCAGCATCAATCCAGTGTGACAAGTGCCACTCCAGATCTCAAGAGTAATGGAAAAGGGCAGTGTGGATCAAGCTGATGAAAAGGGGTTTGCAAGCATCACAGGCCTAAATCTCCCCCATCCTGCACCCAGAACTGCAGGACGCACCCAAGACTTTCTATTCAAGGCCCCAGGACCTTCATTCCACTCAATTCCATCCAATTTGGCTGGGTCTTCTGCTAATCAGCTATTAGTAACAGTTTCCTGGGTACCCTTGGGAAGACAATTAACTAATTGAGCAATTCTGTTCCCTTTAAGGAATGGGGTGAGGATAAAGGGAATGTATATAATACCTCTTGTTTTGAGGAAGATTGAGGAAGAGGAAAGGACTTCAGAAACAGCTGAAAGCAAGCTACCCCAGAACCCAGTGCACCTGGGAGGGCTGCCCTCCCTAGAGGCTCAGGAGTGCACACAGTGGGGGGACTGGGCCCCCCAAACACTGTGTCCTTTCTGATAACTCGGTTTACCACTTTGCTGTAATGCTACAACTACCTTCTAACCCTGGGAACAAAACAGGACAGGAGTCCAAGGCCTAGCCCCTCTCCCTGAAGATACACCTCCAGCGCCAGCTCCCCCGGTCATAGCCTTCCCTCCTCCTCCACTCTGTACCCAATCCAGGGATAGCTGTGTCCCAAGGGCATGCATACTTGGCCAGCCCCAGACCCACTATCTGGTGGCTAAGATAAAAAAGAGACCCCGATCACCCACCAACTGCTGTGCACGCACACCAATCCCAGCTGTGTCCTAGCAAGAGTGTGGATAAGTCAAGAGACACACAGCCCCTTCCTGACCAAGCATAACAGACATGGGGCCAGGGGAGCCTGCAGGAGCCCAAAGCAGCCCTGAGGCCCAGCTCGCAGCAGAGTGGGAACACATGCCACTAATACCCCACCGTGGAAACAAACAGAAGTGACAGATGCACGATACCACAAATGTAATTAATGCCACCAAAAACTTAAAAGTGGTCAAAATGCTAAACTTTACCACGTCTGTCTCACCATAGCTTTCCTTTAAAAAGCTAACCCTCTGAGGCTACTTGGCTTGCATAAAACATCACAATGGGGCCAACACAGAAGCTGGACATAGGGCCCACAGCTGAAGGGCTGAAGGCCACAGTCTAAGAGGCTCCTACTACCTGACGTTGCAAAACGGGCCCTGATAACAGGCAGGCCGCAGTCCAGCAGCCAGCGCCGCCTGGGCAAGGTCCTCAAAGGTGACACCAGCCCGGAACTTCAACTCCCCACCCCAGGGGGCGGGGGAGTAGCACACTCACCTTCTTAAAGAGGACAACCCCATCCTTGTCCAGCTGGTATTTGGAGAACACGTCACTGTTAGATGTGATCCCGAACGGGATGTCATCAATGGCCTCTGCTGCCAACAAGAACTGCTTTGTGGAGTCCGATTCCACGTCCTGGAGAGAAGCAGCAGAGGTAGCCACCGGCCCAACACTGAGGATCCCTGCCCTGGTCAACAATGGGGGACACCACAGGGCCCAGGTCACGGCAGGTGGGAGGAAGACCCAGGGTGAAGTTAACGAGCCTCTACCTTGAAGAAGCCAATGACGGCCACCTCACTGGACTCCACCAAGGCCTCTGCAGCAGCCCCGTCAGACAGCGTGCTGGCAGCGGGGCCCGTGCGCTTCTTCAGCCAGTTCACGATATCATCGGCTTCTCGGCCGGCTGCGCCCAAACACAGGCAGGGTCCACTTGATATCAGGATACACCCACCCTCCCCACCTATCCTTATTCGAGCTCTCTGCCAAAACCAGAGCAAAACACCACCTTACCATAGGAAAGGCATCTTGTCCACATACCTACCCGAATTCCAAGGTTAAAAAGACTTGTATGTGTATATGGCAAACCGTGAATGTGTTTAAAGGGGAAGGCAGCACTGACCTCTGGATACAGATCATAAATCACCTTTTTTTCCCCTCTAACACTTTTGCATCTTGCAAATTTTCCTTGATATTTACGTTCACTAAACACACGCGTACTTTCCCCCCAGTGGTCTCACACTAGGCTTTGTCTTACTTAGCGGTGTGGTAGGGTTGAAAGAAAGGGCTGCTTGGCAAGATAGTCTCAAGACCAGCTTTCCCCTGAAAAGCAGGTTGGGCTCTACTGCCTCGTGCACCCAGACTGGTCAGGTGTCCTCAACCTACACACCTCCTGGACTGGCAGGAGATCAGCCCATACACACCATCACGGCAGATCAAACGAGAAAGAAAAAATCTGCTCCTCCCAAGACTGAGACCAGTTGCCCTTTATCCCCTTGTGTGACTACATAGTCTGACCTGGAATAGGGTTGCCAAATCTCACATTTAAAAGGACTCTGCCTAGAATTAATAAAAGCTGTGCTACCAGTTACAGGCGGCGTCCGAAAAGGTTTTCTCATCTACAAGACCTCCGTGTTAGTGTCAGGATTGTGGTAACTCTGCATATGGCACTCTCATTCCAGAAGTGAACACAAGTAAAAGTGGGAGCAACACAACAGCAGCCTACTGAGATCAGAGCTGATGTCAGAACGAACAAGACGGGCTGCTCGAAAGGATTCGGGCGGATAAGCCATGGAACCAGTTTCATAGACAAAGATTCCCCTTTTGTCACCAATACCAACTGGGCTACACAGGGGAGGTGGCTGAGCAGCAACTCAGGGAGGGGCAGTGCAGCTGGGCTTGGATTTGAGCTCTACCACTACCGCCACAAGCCCCAGCTTGGTACCTGCTGATCTCTGTCTGCCCCTCCTCAGTGAAAGGCGCTCACACTTGCCCTGGTGGCAGGCACACAAGAGAGTGAGCAAATTCTGAAACGTGTTGCTCCACTTGCTCAGCCTCCCCCCACCCCCATACTGGTCAACCTGAGGACCAGCTTCAGCCGGCTAAGCACCTTGTGGGATGACCCTCTCCACTTGAGAGAATGTTCCTCACACAACCCTGAGGCTGAATTAGACCCTAGACCCCAGTTGGAGAACAACTTCTCCTCTGTGTCTGTTATCTTCCAAGACCCTGTCTACCAGCAAGGAAAGGACGGCCCCACGTTCTCACCTGTGTACTCTTTGGGGGAAGCTGTGTCTCCATTCTTGAAGAACTTGATGGTGGGGTAGCCTCGGACACCATACTGCTGGGCCAGATCAGACTCTTCAGTGGCATCCACCTTGGCCAGCCTGATCTCAGAACCTTCGGCCTTCAGCTTCCCAGCTGCTTTGGCATACTCCGGGGCCAAAGCCTTGCAGTGGCCACACCATGGGGCGTCTGGGAGAGAAAGCAAGACCTAGAAAGCAGCACCGACCCACTCCACCGCCTCCCTTCCCTTTTCCTTTGGTACCTCCCTCCATGAAATCTTTGTTTCTGCACCAGAATAACCTCTCTGAATGCAGGGGCTATGGATGCTCTTGAGCAGTATCGGATAGAGGGCACAAAAGACAAACCATTAGCTCCTACTCTCCCTCATCTTCAATGGTTAATAACTTCCTACTACCTGCAGGCAGTTAACGCAGTCGGGTCCTAGATTTTCCCTTTCGGAACCAGAGAAGTTAAGAAGCTAAAGCCATGGCTGCTGTATATTTACTGACGAGTCATAACTATGAGACACACATCTGTGCACACCAGCCAGAGACTCACATCTAACACAAGTTCTTTAGACTCTCTCAACTCAGGTTAGCAGCTGTGATTTCCACCTGAGATAGTCAGGGCTCATACACTTAACGAGCACAAAGGTTTTGAATTCTGGTGGGCAACATTGCTCATCAGAAGACAGCTGTCCCTGGTGAACGGTGGTGTGGGCAGGGGCAGGGCTCTCCAGAAACTGGTCCAGGTGAGCAATTCAGAGGCTACCCCTTGCATAGTCCTTCGTATTTGTAGCAGTTGGGGATCCTGCCATGTGAACGTCATGCACAAAGGCACATCCAGGATGTCTGCCCTCGGTCATCAAGGTCCAGCCGGGCACAAGGGATGCCTCCGGGACACGGGCAGCGTAGGGACGCTGACAGCAGGTCTGTGAGCTGTTTCCGCTTACAGACGGGCCTCTCCAGGGGATAGAAGTCAGCGCGTCTAGGGATGGCCCGCTGACACCCCTTTAGACTCCAACTCATCTCTGGCAGGGCCAGGAAAGGAAGCGTGGGGAAGGGCGCCCAGGTCCCCCATCCTCCAGCCCCACTCCGTCCCCCAGG
>SJYV01015770.1:179404-230965 GCA_006410875.1 Neotragus pygmaeus | reverse complement strand
TATAAGAGACAGGAACTCATACTCCTCTGCCCGGGGCCCATAGCTCCCCACCATGTAGTCGGTCTTGTCAACTGCGGGGTGTGGGGAGGGCGTCCATCAGGGAGCTGAGGCGGGCCTTTCCCCACTCCCTCCCGGCGCCCCTTGAGACCCCAGTGGCCACCTCCCTCCTTGTGCCCACCCTCACTCACTCTTCACGCCTTTCCTGTACGTGTGCTGGATGTACTTCATGCCGGACACAATCTCTCGGTTCACCTGCAAGGAGGCACCCAAGCGGGGCTCAGCCAGACTCTCCAGTCCGAGCCCCCAGCATCCCCTCGAGCCTCCTCCTTACCCGGAAGGAGATTTTTATCCGATATTCCACACCCTCCTTCAGCACAAAGGACTGCTTCTTGAAGCTCTCCAGATCACCTGTGTTTTAGAGCAACATCACACTAGGAGGTTCAGGTAGGGGAAGCCACTCAGGCCCTGGTAGGGTGCCCCGTCTGCCCTCTACACACCCCACCTGGGCATCCCAGGCCACACCCCAGACACCCACACACACCCCACCCCACAATCCCAGGCCACACCAAAGCCAGAGCCTTATTAAAACCACTTGGTTGCAGTTCCTAGGCTCCCCACAAGAGGGAGCCAGCACCTCAACAAATTATTTTTAGGGGAATCAGCAGGGTGCCAGGCAGCCTCAGCCAGGAACCTGGAGATGCCACTCACCTGTCAGGTCCAGCTCCAGGGGGCCGGGGGCAGTGCTACACACCAGGGTCAGTCGGGTCACCACAACATTGGGGACATTGGGGTCTGCAGAGTGACAGCACGTTAGAGCTCCACTGGCAGGGGAAATAGTGGACACCCAGAAAAGCGACAGGTGTCCACACACCTGACCGGGGCCCACTTACCGGCAGACACAGCCACACGGCCCAGAAGGGCCTCCTTGTATTTGCGCAGACTCTCGTCGTCCTTGTCCAGTTCCTGGATCTCCTGGATGCTCTTCTGGGCTGGGGGCTTATAGTTGACCGAGTGCTCGTCCTCCTCGTTCTCCGCCGCAATCTGTGCCAGCTGCTCGGCTGTGGGCTCCTGCTCAGCCATGCTCACCTCTAACTGGATGTGACACCTGTGACCAGGGTAGCAGGGGCTGTGGCAGCCTGGAGGGACCCAGTGTGTCCCCACCTGCCCTTCTGCAGGACCTGCAGGGGATCTGCACTGGCTCTCTGCAAGTGGCCAAGCCCCCAGCCTGGGCCCAAGAGGAGGTGCATGTTCTGTAACAGGAAGGCAGTGACAGCCAGAACTTCATAAAGGGCCCAGACACAGCCTCCTGAAGCCCAAAGGGGCCACTCACCTCCTCGCCCTGCCCACCTCACAGGACCTCACCCCAGCATCCAGAGCTACATGAAAGCTGCAGCCTGCTCTCAGAGGAAAGTAGGCACAGCTTCCCTGCTGCCCAGGAAGCAGCAGCACCTGGGTCCAACGAGAAAGCACCATGACCAAGTGCTGCTTCCTGTTCTAAGCTGCCTAGGCCCTCTCCTCAAGGAAACCCTCTTGCTGGGTTCTCTCTGACCAGCCTGTTCCTTCAAAAACGCCCCAGCTACAAACCAAGGCCTTTGTGCAGGACATAGGTCAGTCATGTCTCACTCCAGCCCAAACACAGGGCTCCCCTAGAGCTCCGATGACGGGGCTAGCCTAAGTCCCACAGGTAAGTCCTAAAATGGCCTAAAAGACCCTACCTGTCCGACAAACCAATCTCTAATTGTGAGGGTCTGTGACCTAGAATTTGGGAACTGCTGCAGCCATGTGATGGGTAGTCTCAAGATCCTCCTTCCGCCCGGGCCCCAGAAGAGCCCAGAGCAGTGCTGTCAAAGCGGTAAGTGATGGGGCACCCACAGGACTTCCTTCGCTAAGGACGACCGGCGCACCTCATAGAATCCCTGAGGAGTATCTGAAACCGACTCAGACTAGACCCGGCGGTGTGGGAGGTGGGTTAGGGCCACCGATTGCCAGTAAAGACAGACAATGCCGGGACGTGCGTGAAGACCAGATCTTACAAAGGGCCGCTGGGGACCCGCAACCGCCCGGCCGCCACAGGCAGGGTGGGGCCGGCTCGTTTTTTCCAAGCTTCCCTGCAGCTTCCTCTGGAATTCCTCTAGAAGGCTCACGCCTTAATGTCACTCAAGCGCGGCCGCAGGCGACAAAATCATTTAAGTGCGATGGTGAGGCCCGCACTTCCGCAGGGCCTGCAATCTGGGCCAGGCGNGCCCCAGCTACAAACCAAGGCCTTTGTGCAGGACATAGGTCAGTCATGTCTCACTCCAGCCCAAACACAGGGCTCCCCTAGAGCTCCGATGACGGGGCTAGCCTAAGTCCCACAGGTAAGTCCTAAAATGGCCTAAAAGACCCTACCTGTCCGACAAACCAATCTCTAATTGTGAGGGTCTGTGACCTAGAATTTGGGAACTGCTGCAGCCATGTGATGGGTAGTCTCAAGATCCTCCTTCCGCCCGGGCCCCAGAAGAGCCCAGAGCAGTGCTGTCAAAGCGGTAAGTGATGGGGCACCCACAGGACTTCCTTCGCTAAGGACGACCGGCGCACCTCATAGAATCCCTGAGGAGTATCTGAAACCGACTCAGACTAGACCCGGCGGTGTGGGAGGTGGGTTAGGGCCACCGATTGCCAGTAAAGACAGACAATGCCGGGACGTGCGTGAAGACCAGATCTTACAAAGGGCCGCTGGGGACCCGCAACCGCCCGGCCGCCACAGGCAGGGTGGGGCCGGCTCGTTTTTTCCAAGCTTCCCTGCAGCTTCCTCTGGAATTCCTCTAGAAGGCTCACGCCTTAATGTCACTCAAGCGCGGCCGCAGGCGACAAAATCATTTAAGTGCGATGGTGAGGCCCGCACTTCCGCAGGGCCTGCAATCTGGGCCAGGCGAGGCCCGGCAAGCAGGGTGGGGCGCAGGGACCTCACCTCCCAGGGGAGGAGGCGTCCCGCCTGGCCCCCGTCCGCGCGCACCCGCAAGCAGGGGGCTGCCGACCACGAGCAGCGACCACAAAAGAGATCTGCACAGACCCCGGCTCCCGCTCCCGGCACACGCGCCCCCGCTTCCAGATCCCCGCGCCCCCGATCGCACGTGGGCCCGCCCTGCGCCCTGGGCGCCGCCCGCTGTCAATGCCGCCCCCGCCCTGCGCAGATTCCCCCAGCGGGACTGGCGGGCGGGGCGGGAAGCGTGAACAAAGGCGCGGCTCCGGCCTCCTTCCCCGCGGCCGCCTCGCCCGCCTTGCCCACCGCGCTCGCTGGTCTCGCCGCCTGCACTCACCGGAGGATCGTCCGCGCCGCTCTCGCGCTCCCTCCCGCACAGAAGGACGAACGTCGCCGCCCCGCCCGCGCGCGCCCTGCCGGCCACTTCCGGGGTCACGCGACTTCCGCTCGCGCCGGGCGGGCCGCGGATAGCGCATGTGCGAGGAGCTGCCGGCAGCGCACCGCCGCCATCTTGCGGACCGGCCTCGTGGGCGCGTCCGTTTGGGCAGCGCGGCAGAGACTTATTTCGTTGGGGCTCCTGTGCCTTTTGCCACAGGCTTTTTAGTCCCAGGTATCCCCAGGAGTCTGCCGGCAAGCTGAAGGGACGGGAAAGTGAGACGGTCTCGCTGAGCGCGACGGGAAACCTGAGTGTGGCATGGTATTTCTGCGAGGTGCTGGGACGCGCGTGTATCACGGGCGCGTCTCCGTCAGCGGGCATCTCTCCCTCCGAGGGCCTGTTGCCATCACGTCGCAGGGACGAGCCGGCACAGCCGGTCCCATCAAGTAGCCGAGGTCATCGAATGGTAGCTGTCCGGCCTTAGGCTGCCTTTGCGCCCACTCGCCTATGTCCGCCCTCCCGGAAGTTACCGTCGGACGTTCATCTACGGGTGTCCAAATAGCTCTCTCCAGGCCTTTCCCCTTTCCAGACAAAGTCACCATGCGGTCGTTCTTTTGGGAGCTCCTAGCCCAGACGCCACCAGGCGTGGTGACTATCGGACACATGCCCACGCGTTCAACCAGCGAGGATTTTGCAGCGCCAAGCCGGGCCTATGATTTGCAGCCAGGCTGGCGGAGCCTGCGCTGCCAACGCCCGTCTAGCATGCATCTCTTCTTCCTTCACCTCCTCTTCGCGGAGTGCAAGACCTCAAATTCTTCACACCGGAGTCATCATAAACACACCCTTGGATTGCGCGTGGTGGGGGCGTTTTAGGTCACAGAACCTAATGTGAAATACTGACCTTGGTATCTTTTGGAAATGTCTTAACTTTGGGGGAATATTTGCGAGTTTTCTGTAATTAAGAGTCACATGGTCAGCTTAACATGTAGAAAGTTGAGTTGGCCAAAGGCAGAGCATTCCAATCTTGTATTTATTTCGTACGAACTTTTGAGGCTTCCTGTTGGCGCACCTGAATACCACACCGCTAGACCTGGCCGCACTCATCCTGCGTCCTGCTACACTGCAGAATCGCTGACTGAGCAAAAGTTTGTTTTTCGATAACCCAAGTGCTTTTTGAAAACTATCAAACTCTGTTACATTAGTCACCAATTGCTGTGTAAAAACATTATCCTGGAATTGAGCAGCTTAAAACGACCAACATACACTGTGTTTACCGAGGATCAGGGAGAGCTCCACTGGATGGTCTGGCTCCAGTCTAGTGAGGTTGTGGTTGAACTGTGAGCCAGGGCCCTGGTTTCAGGATCTGCAGGAATTCCAAGCTCTTGCACATGCTATGGGCAGGAGGCTCTGATCCTCACAGGCTGTTGGCTGGAGGATTTAGTTCCATGCTGCCCACAGCTCCTGGCTTCTCTGTAAGGCAGCTGGCTTTCCCCAAATGAGGCCTCAGAAAGAGAATTCGAGCCAGGGAAACAGCAAGTGCCCAAAACAAAGCCACAGTGCCCCTCACAACCTTAGTATCAGAGGTGCCGTTGCTTCTGCTCTTCTGCTGGGCATGTGGAGCTTCCCCAGTACAGTGCTGGAGGGGAGCATGGGGACATGAGGACAAGGAGATGAGCTGGGCCATTCAGCCATTTTGGAGGCGGCCCACTACATGGATGGAGGCAGAAAGAATGGGAATATGAGGCCCAGAGTATCTCCCATCAGCGTCTACAGGTGCCCTCCAGCTTGTCTCCAACCCTGTGCCATGTGTGCCCTCATCTTACCACATGGAGTAAGTTTGAAGCAAACCTCAAATGTCACTTCTACCATAAATATTTCTACACACAATATTCTAAGTAAAAAGGTCCTTTGGGAGTTAATAACAGTGGTACCATCATCCCATGTATGTAACAGATCACTCCAGAACTTCGCTGGTGGTCCAGTGGTTAAGATTCTGAGCTGCCAATGCAGGGGGAACAGGTTCAATTCCTAGTCAGGGAACTAAGATCCCGTATGCTGCTTGAGGTGATAAAATGAAAACAACAACAAAAAGATGACCGTGTTGTGTAGTGCTCAGCTTGGGCTGTTGACCCAAGGACTTCCCACATAGCTCTTGTGGAATTTTGGCCACTGGGACTTCAAGAACAAATGTTCCAAGAAACCTGTTTTCTGTGCCTGAAGGAAGGGCAGGGCCCAGCATAAGAGCAAGTGAGAGTCAGGAATAGAGATATATGAAACAGTAGCCAACATTCAGTTCACAAATCACTCAGTCTGTTACATACAATTACAAAGGAGGGACAAGGGGGTAATGAACCACTCCAGGGAGAAGCTTGAGATGGAGGCCTCTCAGCATGAGCAGCATCTTTGGTCCGGGGCAATAGGTCTCAAGACAAACATGAACTGGAAGTTGCCTTCTGCTCCAGCAGGGCCTCTGGCAGTGTCTGAAATAGCTGGAACAGCTCTCAACAGTGTGGAGTAGGTTCCTCCAGGGAAGAATTTTCAAAGTCAATGGGCATAGTGGTCTCTTAAGGAGCAGCAGTTAACCCTAGGGGGAGGGGTCTTGACTCGTTTAACAGTTGTTTTTTTTTCCTTCAAGTGACATACATCATCCTTCAAGCCTCTTATCTAAAGTAATACTCTTGGTTTATCCCTTAAGATACTCACAGTGCTATAGCAGACATTTCAAAACAACTAACATGGAAGTTCACATTGGCCAGTGTGACTCCATTTTTAACTACTTAACATATCTTCACATAGCTTAAATCCCACGAGTTACACACAAGGTGAGTAGGAATCATAACAAATCACTTCATAACAGATTAGATCCCACCTCTCAATGGGAAGACAAGCAAAGGATGATGTGTGGCCTTCTACCACCCACTGCCTCCCAGGACCCCCCCAAAGTCTCATCCCATCATGGTTTCTAGTCAGGACTCAGGTGAGGATGAATCTGGGGGTGTGGCTTTTCTTAATCTGAAAATGGGGGCTGAAGACCCAGAAGACCTGCTTTGTGGCAGGAGGCAAACCTGTTATCATCTCGCTCCCTGACCATCAGAATTGTGATCATAATGTGTGTTTCACACCAAGTTTTGTAGTAATTTATAGAGCAGTAAGTACCTGGAATACTAATCAAGAAAATTAACAAATTCTGTTTTTTTAAATTATCTGTATTTAGTTTTGCTTGCACGGGGTCTTCATTGCTGCTTGTGGGTTTTCTCTGGTGGCAGGCAGGGGCTACTCTTGATTGTGATGCATGGGCCTCTCCCTGTGGCGCCTTCTCTTGTTAGGGAGCACAGGCTGTAGGTGCAGTCTGCAGGACTTGCATCACGCAGGCTTTGGTTTCTCCCCAGCATGTGGGATCTTCCTGCACCAGGGATTGATCCCATGTCCCCTACATTGGCAGGGGGGTTCGTATCCACTTTACCACCACGGAAATCCAACAAATTTAGCACTTAAGATCTAAATATTATTTTCCTTGATTGTACTGAATTGTTTTACTTTTGGTGAGAGCTTTGTACATGGCATTAGTTGTGCTCAGATCTTCATCATAGGATCCTCGTCTCTGCTCCTTGCAATGTCTTGTTGAAGGACCAGACTCACTGGTCCTTTGAGTCTCCCACAACTGTCTCTGGATGGCAGCACAACCCCCAGTACTGACATTGTGTCCCTGCCCTCCATCCTTTCTGAAGGTGCAGGTTGGACTGGCAGGATCTGGACCCTTTTGGAATGTGACACATTTCTAGGGGGGAGAGGGATGACACTGTTTTGAACCTTTTGTCAGATTAGCAAAGAATCAAGAGATGTGACCTGATGTGGCATGGCCACACCCAGAGTACCCAGGCTGGGGAGGGCTGTGAAAGTATACCTTGAACCTACAGTGTTCTGAGGAAAAAATTGTGGCTGTGTGCAAAGATGTACTTACAAGGACTTAGAAAAAATATATTTATTTGGCTGCAACAGGTCTTAGTTGTGACCTGCAGGATCTTCGATCTTCCTTGCAGTGTTCAGGTTCTTCTAGATGTGGCTTGTGGGATCTAGTTCCCTGACCAAGAATTGAACCCACAACCCTTGCATTGGGAGCGAGGAGTCTTACAGCCAATGGACCACCAGGGAAGTCCCAGACAGAAGGACATTTATTTCAGCATTTTCACAGTATCAAATGTTTTCATAACAAGGATCTGAAAAGTGGAGTAGATCACTGAGCAGACCCAGAGCATCTACACTGTAATAAATAAAATATTAATTTAAAAGCCCTGTGATGAATTAAAACTTTTTACATTATTCAAATAAAAATACTTAATGACATAGAAAGTCAGCTTTACTGAGGTAGAACTTACAAAATCCATCAGTTCAAAGTTGACAATTCAATTATTTTTTAGTAAATTTGTAGAAGGGCATAATCCTCAGGCCAAGAAAGTTTTCCTTGCACTATTTGTAGTTGACACCTATTCTAAGCGCTCTTTCCCCGCAGACCCTGGCAACCACTGTCCTGCTTTCTGCATCTGTACACTTGTCTTTCCTGGACCGTTCATGTTGGTGGAATCACACAATATATAACTGTTAGATAGGTAGAATAGGGAAAAGGAGTCCAAAATGGCGGCAGCTAAAAGACAAGGAAGGGAAAAGCCTGCAAATACAGAACAGAAGAAAAAGGTCAAAGGAAGGTCCGAGGACCGGAGTGAGGACTGCAGGTAGAACAGCACTCCAGATTAAGCCGGATTTGCATAGGGCAGGCCCAGGGGCAAGAAAAAAAAAAACAGAAAAAGGCCAAAGGGCTCTAGTCCCACCCCCCACCCCCGTGTGCACACGCTCTTTCTCTACCCTGCCCCGCCCCACCCGCCTGCAGCATGCGCGGTGGCGCGCTCCTCCACTCTGTTTTCTTTGAGGATGGATTGTCCTGCTATCTTCTAAATAAAATAGAGCTGTAACAGAGTTGTCTAAGAGCTATAACACGGTCTGTCCAAGACCCGAGAGCTGTGACTCGCCTAGGGGGCTTTAATGTCCGTCACTCCAAATCTTTGTTGTGCCGAGACAAAAACCGAGGAGCAAACACTCGCCTGACATAACCTTCTGGTGTCTTGTGATTTCACCTAAAGTTTCGCACTCCATCCGTAGTGTAGAATGTGCACTTTGTCCTGTTTGTTGTATAAGTATAGCATGTTTTGTTTTGTATTCACTTGTCAGTTGATGCACTTTTGGTTTCTTTTTTGTCTGTTATGAACATTTGCATTTGTTTTTGCTGAATGTTTGATTTGTTTGTTATCTCGGGTAGATTGCCAAGAGTGGATTTCCCCATGTTTTCCAAGGTGTGTGCATGCGTGCTAAGTCGCTTCAGTTGTGTCCAAATCTTTGTGACCCTATGGTCTATATAGCCCACCAGGCTCCTCTGTCCATGGGATTCTCCAGTCAACAATACTGGAGTGGGTTGCCAGGCCCTTCTCCAGGGGATCTTCCCAACCCAGGGACTGAACCGGTGCACTTATGTCTCCTGCATTGGCAAGCGGGTTCTTTACTCCTAGCGCCAACTGGAAAGCCCTTTTCCAAGGTAGGAAGGTACCATTTTACAATCCTGACAACAATGTGGAAAAGTTCCAGTTGGACACACCCTTGCTAACACTTGGCATTGTCTATGTTTTTGATAAAAGCTGTCCTAGTGGGTGGGACATGATGTTTGTGGCTTTGATTTGCATCTCCTTGATGAAGAGTCTTCTTTGGTACAACATCTAATTGAAGTTTTTTGTTTATTTAAAGTTTTGATTGTTCTATTCAGTTGTAAGACCACAGGAGTCCTTTGTCAGATGTATCTCTGTTACTTGACATTGTTTTTCTTTGTGTTTTGTTTTTAAGATACATTTATTTATTTTATTTTTATTATTATTCTTGTCTGTGGTGGGTCTTGGTTGCCGCATCGGGCTTTCTCTACTTGTGGCCAGTGTGAGCTACTCTCTAGTTGCGCACAGGCTTCTCATTGCAGTGGCTTCTCTTGTTGGGAGGCATGGGCTCTAGGCGCGAGGCCTTCAGCAGTTGGAGCCCGTGAGCTCAGCAGTTGTGGCAGACTGGCTTAGTTGCTCTGTGACGGGTGAGATCCTCTCTGCCCAGGTATAGAACTGTTGTTCCTTGCATTGCAGAGTGGATTCTTAACCACTGGACCCCCCAGGGAAGCCCAACATTGTTTTTCTTAATGTCAGTTGAAGGGCAACCTTTCAGTGAATTCTAACATCAATTATTTTTCATGGCTCATGGTTTTGATGCTATGTCGCAGAACTCTTTGCCAAAGCCAAAACTGTGAAGGTTTTCTCCTATAGTTTCTTCTATTATATGTATAATTTCAGCTTCCATTTAAGTCTACACTCTATCTTGAATTAATGTTTGTGTATAACTGAGTTAAGAGTTGAAAAGACTAATAGTTTTCATCCACTGAACTGTCTTGGCACCTTTGTTGAAATTTTATTCACAAACTTAAGGCTTTATTTATAGACTCAGTTCTGTTTTGTAACCTATATGTCACAACCTCTTGATAACCATAGTTTTGTAGTAAGTTTTGAAACCTGGCAATGTAGGTTCTCAACTTTATTCTTTTCAAAACTGTTTTGGCTATTCGAGGTCCTTTGAATTTCCATATAAATCTTAAAATCTGTTTTCAGTTTCTACAAAAGCACTTACTGACAGGGATTGTTGTTTAGTCACTGAGCCATGTCCAACTCTTTTGCGACCCCATGGTCTATAGCCCCACCAGGCTCCTCTGTCCATGCTATTTACCAGGCAAGAATACTGGAATGGGTTATCATTTCCTTCTCCAGAGGATCTCCCCAACGCAGGAATCAACCTGTGTCTCTTGCATTGGCAGGTGGATTCTTTACCACTGAGCCACCTGGGAAGCTCCATTACACTGAATCTATAGAGCAATTTGGGGAGAGTTGCCATTTTAACGATATTAAATGTTTCAACCCAACACATGAGATTTCTATGCATGTATTTACTTATTTAAAGAAAAAATTTTTGTTTTTTTACCAAGCCGCATGGCACACTGGATCTTAGTTCCTTGACCAGGGATTGAACCTGTGCTCCCTGTAGTGGAAGCAGGGACTCTTAGACTGAGTTGTATACATATATATATTCTTTATAATATTCTTTTCCACTATGGTTAATTCCCAGAGAAGGCAACGGCAACCCACTCGAGCACTCTTGCCGGCAAATCCCATGGACGGAGGAGCCCAGTAGGCTGCAGTCCATGGGGTTGCTAACAGCTGGACACGACTGAGCGACTTCACTTTCACTTTCATGCATTGGAGAAGAAAATGGCAACCCACTCCAGTATTCTTGCCTGGAGAGTCCCAGGGACTGAGGAGCCTGGTGGGCTGCCATCTATGGGGTTGCACAGAGTCGGCCATGACTGAAACGACTTAGCAGCAACAGCATGGTTAATTCCCAGGATATTGAATATAGTTGCCTATGCTATACGATAGGACCTTGTTGTTTATCCATTCTGTGTGTAATTGTTTGCATCTACTAACTCCAAACTCTCAGCCTATCCCTCCCCCATCCCACCCCAGGCATCCATTTAATCTTTAGTTTCTTTCTGTAGAATTTCATAGTTTTCCGTGTGCCTGTGTGCAGGTCTTGTACTTTTTTTGTTAAATTTGTTCCCAAGCCTTTTTTTTTTTGGCTGCATTGTGTGGCATGTAGGATCTTAGTTCCCCTACCAGGGATGGAACCCACACCCCTGCATTACAAGCATGGAATCCTAACCACTGGACCACTGGGAAATTTTTATGTTATTTTTAACATAACAGTATCATTAACTTGCTTACATTAACAATGCTTTTCTAATATTATCTAATAGTTCATGTTCAATTTTTCTATCTCAAAGCTCTTGTCTCAGGGGAGTTGAGGAGAGTCTACTGGGAGTTTGGGATTCACAGATGCAAACTACTATAGATAGAATGGGTAAATAGCATCCTGTATACTGTATAGCACAAGGGAGTATGTTTGATATTCTATAATAAACCATAATGGAAAAAATATATAGGAAAATCCCTGGCAGTTCAGTGGTTGTGCATGTTCAGTTGCTCAGTCACGTCCAGTTCTTTGCAACCCCATGGACTGTAGCCTGCCAGGCTCTTCTGTCCATGGAATTTTTCCAGGCAAGAATACTGGAGTGGGTTGCCATTTCCTACTCCAGGGAATCTTCCCAACCTAGGGATCGAACCCACGTCTTTTGTGTCTGTCTCCTGCATCAGCAGGCAGATTCTTTACCACTGTGCCCTCCAAGACAGCAGTTTCACTGCTGAGGGCCCAGGTTCAATCCTTGATCAGGGAACTAAGAAACTAAGACTCTACAAGCCCTGTGGCACAACAACAATACATATATAAAGCAGAATCATTTTGCTGTTTAGCAGAAATTAACACAACATTGTAAACCAACTATATTTAATAAAATACCTTAAAAAGAAAAAACAAAAACAATCCTCTCATTTCAGTTGGTTTATTCACATCAGGATCTAAATGGAGGCCACACTACACACTTGGATGATGTGCCACTGAGAAGTTTATTCTTATACCTGTCTGAAGCAGGTTGAGCGCTCACTCCAAAGACTGCCCCTGCTCCAGGCACCAGTCATGAGCTACCCACGTTTTTTGCCATCAGACTACAAATTCAAAGGTTGCCTCCACTGCTTCCTCAGGTTCAATAAACAACTCAGAACTCAGGAAAACGTTTACTTCCAAGTATCCGTTTATTATAAATGATACACTCAGGAACAGCCAAAGGGAGGGGATGCTTAGGCGTTCTGTGCTGTCTCCAGGTGCACCATCCTCCCACCATTATGATGTGTTCGCCAATCCGGAAGCTCTTTAAACCCCATGGTTTAGAGGTTTTTCAATACAAGGTGTGATTGATTAAATCATCTCCATCCCCTCTCCCCTCTGCAGAGGTCAGGGGGTAGGGGGTGGGGCTGAGAGTTCCAAACCTAAGTCTCTCCAGGGACCAACACCCACCCTAAAACTATCTAGGGGCCCACCTAGAGTCATTCATTAACATAAATTGAAAAGGCCTTGTTATGAATAACAAAAGATGATCCTATCACTCAGGAAATCTCAAAGGATTTAGGAACGAAGTACAAAGATCAATTTATATAGTTATTATACCACATTCACTTTTTTTTTTTCACATTCACTTTTCTATGCTTGTGGCACTTCGGTGGGGAGGAAGCCAGGACACCCGTGGTGAGAAGTTCCCGTGGGCACTTGTGGATTTGCCAGGTGAATCCTCGGGTGTGATATAGTGTGGTGTGTCTTCTGTTCCACTTACATCTCAGGGGCTTTGAGCCCCAGGTAAGTGTGAGGAAGCGCTGTGGGCTTATCAGTGCTTTATCTCAGGGGACACTCTGCTGGTCCTACCTGCAGTGAGGTATGGTAGGCTTCTGGGACTGCCTGGCCCACTATTGTCTATCATCACATTAGCTGCTGAGGACTCTTCCCAACATGCATCATTTTATTAGGCATCACAAAATGGTGATTTTTTTTTTAACACTTTTGTGTTTCTTAGCTGGATTTTTTTTTTCATATTTATTTATTTGATTGCGCCCAGCTTAGCTACAACACATGGGGCCTTCAATCTTCATTGTGTCCTGCAGAATCTTTAGTTTTAGTACGTGGGATCTACGTCCCAGACCAGAGATGGAACCCAGGCAGGCCCCGTGCTTTGGGAGCTCAGAGTGTTAGCCCCTGGACCACCAGGGAAGTCCCTTAGCTGGAATTCTTTTTAAAAAACCTCCAGTCATCAGCTACTTAATCCTTTCAAATTACAGTTTGTATAGAAAAAAACATTTGTTTCTTTCCTTTTATTGGCCAATTTTTAGAAGGAATTAGTGCCCAAGTAATCTCCAGAGATGAACAGTAGATTTTTTTTAAGTATCATTATGGACTTTTGGATGTTTATTTATTTAATCAAAAAAATATATATATTAATTTTATGAAAGCACTAATGGTAATTTGAGTGGTTTGTTAATGATGAATTTGTACATTAAAAACACTGGAATGCTCACAGTGACTTTTATATAGGTACTAATTTATAGTTAGTTAACATGCTAAAACATTGTATAATTTGTTTCTACATCCTGCACAGATAACATAAAAATTAACTCTGGCATAACTTAGACAAGATGATATATTTTAAACTAATGAGATTCTCTCCCAGTACTCTGATGGCTTATTTTCACATTAAATCTTTATTGATGTATATTATTTATTGCTGCATACATGCTAAATCACTTCAGTCGTGTCTGACTCAGTGCAACCTCATGGACTGTATAGCCCACCAGGCTCTTCTGTCCATGGGATTCTTCAGGCAAGAATACTGAAATGAGTTGCCATTTCCTCCATGGTATCCTCCCGACACAGGGATCAAACCTACATCTCATATCTCTTGCATTGGCAGGTGGGTTCTTTACCATTATTGTGACTTTCCCCTAAATGGTCAGTTAACTTCAGAATGACTCATTAATAATGACAGGTAATTAATGTAAACTATATAAACTTTTATGAAAATTACACAGTCCTATGTAATTCCATAACAAGTAATAAATGTAAATTACAAAAAAAAAATCAGGATATGTGGGAAAGGCACAATAGAATACAAAGTGTAGCAAAATAAACTAATTGTAGTACAAATTACTCTGAAGAGGGTATAAGAGAAGGACTTGCCTAAGCAACTTTGGAAACTGGTACTTTCACTGGAAATCAGTACTCTATGGCTCAACACATGGATGAACCCAATACTGTACATGAGTTAGTAAATGTTTCTAACAGGGGTGTATGTTAGCAGTTCTAAAATCAGACTAGGTGGATACTTAAAGGACTGACATCATTTAAGCAAATATCATGTTGATAATGAGAGCCAGGTTTCTTCTTGCCAGGGAAAGAATTTACAAATAAGGGAAGATGAGAATGAATCCTATGGAACTGGGTTGGAATCAGAGAAGAGTAAAAACTCATGTTTTTGAAAAAATGCATACATACAGCTAAAAACAGAGATAAATATTGATGTATATGCATGAATTAGTATATATATTTCCTAGCTTTGTCCTGAGAGGGCCCAGAAGCAACAACAGCCCAGTAGCAATGAGCACACCCAACACCCAGATCTTGGTTGTTAAATACTAGTCTCTACGAAAGGAGCCAGGGAATAGGTGAGCCTGGAGCCTCTTCTGGGGCCAGAAAGTCAGAAAGTGCTTTAAAAAACAGGCTCCCCTGGCAGTCCAGCAATTAAATTTGACTCTATGCTTCAACTGCAAGGGGCACTAGTTCAATCCCTGGTTGAACTAAGATCCTACATGATGTACACAGTGCAGCCAAAACATTAAAAAAAATTTTTTTTTAAGGAAAAAGAAAACATAAAAAAGGACATGGCATGTCAAAAAGGCATAGGTGTGAAGAAAGCAATGGCAACACACTCCAGTATTCTTGTCTGGAGAATCCCATGGACAGAGGAGCCAGGCAGGCTACAAGTCCATGGGGTTTCGAGAGTCGGACACAACTTAGTGACTAAACCACCACCCAGGTGGGTTAGCTGAGAACTAGAGCCACCTGGAAGTTAAGTGGGGGGTTGGAGAGGGGTGCAGAGTTCTGTCTGAGGGAGAAAGTAGTCTTGAACTAACTGGGGCAGGGAGCTGCCAGAGAGACAGCTCAAGAAGTTGTTCCCAAGAGGAGAAAGATCGAGTTCAGATGTAGGGTTAGAAAAATAGGTAACTTGACTAAAGGCATTAGAACAAGCCAACCCAACTGGTTCAGGAATGTAGTTTAATTAAATGAATCCAGATGGGAACAAAAATAGATTTAGGGACCACAGAGTGATTGGAGGAGTGGAGAAGGCTCAGCAGGGTCTTGGCTGACCTCACCTGAAGCCTAGGTGAGGACTCTAGGGCCAGACAGAGAAGGGCTGGCAATTGGAAAGTAGTTTGGGGAGGTTTTGGAAGGCAATCTGACTCCTCTTTGGAGGAAGTTTGAGCTGGCTGGGTTAGCCGTCAAGAGAAATGGGATTGAAAATGGAATTGGGGCCTTGGTATCCTTGGTGTCAGCCCAGCAAATATTCCTTAGTTGCCACCAGCCTGAATAATCTATGTTGCAAACTCTTTGATTCCTTTGATTATGTGCTTTATATCCTTTTTTCCTATCTCTTAATAAATTCTTTTGAAAAATGAAAAAGAAAAGGCATAGGAGGAACCCTACTGTGTGAGCAAGAGTTTATCAGATTGTGACTCATAGAATCACATAAATTATAATCAGTTACCAGATTATGACTCATAGAATCAAATAGCCATAAGTCCATACTGACTGAAATAAATAACTGAATAAATGGTGGAGAAGGGACTGTTCTTTCTTAGAAAGAATTCCAATTAATGTTGAGAGAATAGGGGAAAGACAAAAAATGCAACATTAAACACTACAATAATAATTATCAAAAAAAAAATAATTATCACACCATGAAAGTGAAAAAAAATGAAAGTGAAAATCCCTCAGTTGTGTCCAACACTATACATGGACTGTATATTCTCAGGCCAGAATTCTGGAGTGGGTAACCTTCCAGGGGATCTTTCTAACCCAGGTCTCCCACATTGCAGGGGGATTCTTTACCAGCTGAGCCACAAGGGAAGCCCAAGAATACTGGAGTGGGTAGCCTATCCCTTCTCCAGCGGAGAATTGATACTAGGGTCTCCTGCATTGCAGGTAAATTCTTTACCAACTGAGCTATCAGGGAAGCCCTTATCGGAGACTAAAATTAGCAGGCAAAATGGTGAGAAACAAGTATTCACTTAGTCTCAAAGTTCTCAAAAAAAATTATAAATTACAAAGGAGAGAAGGATAACTGTTCCTTATTTATGGAGAAAGCTGGCAGCTCCCACTGAATCATGCGAGCAAGGTTATAAGATGGGTAATGAGACAGCCCACCATGCTGTGCCCCATGGGAAACCCTTTCAGTGATATTTTTGCTTGGAGTATGTAACCTTGGTCTAATCATAACGAAGCAAGACAATCCCCAATGGGACTGACCTCCACAAAGTGCCAAGGTCATGAAAGACATGAAAAGGCTAAAAGCACTACCGGTTGCAGCTGACCAGACATCCTTAGCTCAAGGCAGTGATCCAGACATTCCTTTCCCCTGTAGCCAGGGAAAAGCATTTACAACATAGACTGTTAGGACAGCTGGCTAACCTGAATAAGGATATGGTTCAGATAATGGTATTGTTATCAGTCTTCACGTCTGATTATGGAAGATGATGCATTTGTTTTTAAAGACACACATGTAGAAGGATTTAGGGGTAAAGTGGCACCACGCTGCAACTTACTCTCTATCAGTTCAGAAGAAACAGAATGAAAAGGAGCAGGGTTCTGTCTGGTGGTCTGGGTGACAATCCAGGAATTCTTTGTTATCACTTCTTTTCTATACATCTGACTATATTGTCACCCTGCTTATTTAACTTATATGCAGAGTAAGTCATGAGAAATGAACAGGATGAAACACAAGCTGGAATCAAAATTGCTGGGAGAAATATCAGTAACCTCAGATATGCAGATAACATCACCCTTATGGCAGAAAGTGAAGAACTAAAGAGCCTCTTGATGAAATTGAAAGAGGAGAGTGAAAAAGTTGGCTTAAAGCTCAACATTCAGATAACAAAGATCATGGCATCTGGTCCCATCACTTCATGGCAAGTAGATGGGGAAACAGTGGAAACAGTGACAGACTTTATTTTTTTGGGCTCCAAAATAACTGCAGATGATGACCGCAGCCATGAAATTAAAAGATGTTTGCTCCTTGGAAGAAAAGTTATGACCAACCTAGATAGCATATTAAAAAGCAGAGACACTACTTTGCCAACAAATGTCCATCTTGTCAAAGCTATGGTTTTTCCAGTGGTCACGTATGGATATAAGAGTTGGACTATAAAGAAAGCTGAGCACTGAAGAATTGATGCTTTTGAACTGTGGTGTTGGAGAAGACTCTTGAGAGTCCCTTGGGACTGCAAGGATATCCAACCAGTCCTTCCTAAAGGAAATCAGTCCTGAATATTCATTGGAAGGACTGATGCTAAAGCTGAAACTCCAATACTTTGGCCACCTGCTGTGAAGAACTGACTCATTTGAAAAGATCCTGATGCGGGAAAGATTGAAGGCGGGAGGAGAAGGGGACGACCAAGGATGAGATGGTTAGATGGCATCACCAACTCAATGGACATGAGTTTGAGTGAACTCCAGGAGTTGGTGATGGACATGGAGGCCTGGAGTGCTATAGTCCATGGGGTTGCAAAGCGTCGGACACTGAGTGACTATAAAGCATCAAAATTACAAACTGACACTTAAGAACATTCCCAGTTAAATGGAGTAGGCTGATGTTAATAGAAATGATTAGGGAAGGTCAAACCGGGGTCTCCTGTGCTGATTCTTTATCCACTGAGCTATCAGGGAAGCAAACTTAGTTGCTTTATGATCCAGCAATTCTACTCCAAAACCACTGAAAACTATCTCCACATAAAATGTGTACCTCGATGCTCACAGGAGCATTATTTCAATAGCCAAAAAGTAGATACAACCCAAATGTCCATCAACTGATGAACGGACAAAACAAAATGTGAACTATCCACCACAGGATTATTTGCAGTAACAAGGGTTTCATTTGGAGTGGATACTGACACAGGCTATAACAAGAATGAACCTCAAAGACATTGTGCTGAGTAAAGAAGCGAGACACTGAGGTCACAGATTGTATAAATCCATTTGTATGAAATGTCCAGAATAGGCAAATCGAAAGTGGACAAGTGAAGGCTGAGGAACGGGAACAGAGGCATGATGGCTAGTGGGTTTCTTTTTGGTGTTCTTATCCTGGAATTTGAATGGGGAGGTGAATTTGTGACTTGGTGAATAGAGTAAAATTACTGTAAACGAGTTAACTCCATGGTATGTCGACTATATGATAATAAAGTTTTTATTAAGAAAAACAACCTGCAGTAATAAGGGTTTCATTTGGACAGTGCTAGGAAGGTTATTCTGTATACCTTGTTACCTCAAATTTTGTACTGACTGTGTTATTTTTTCAGGTTAAAAACCAATGTTCTTAAGAGTATTTCACATTCCACACTCACTGAAACAGAAACACAGGAGCCCCCACCATGGCTCTGCCTTTTCAGTCATTGTCTATGGATGTCCCCCACGTCAGTCCCTAAATGCTGTCCTGGCAGCCCCTCCCCAGGTCAGGCTGCACCTCTGGTAGATGCCCTTCCTTTGAAGCCCAGCACAGAGGCCCCATGACCTCTGCCCTTTCCACCAGCCACAGTGGGCCTCTGGCTTGTCCCCGTGTTCTCACCCTAGGACCTTTACACTTGCTCTTTTCTCTGCCGGCGAGGCTCCCCTCTGAATATCCACATGCTCACAACTCCACCTCACCAGCAAGGCCTTTCCCTACTCCTTAGCACCCTCTGCTCTGTTTGCCTCCACAGCCTTGTTACCACCTGACATCTTGTATTTCACTTTTCCCATCTTTCCCCCATTGGAATGTATATTCCAGAACAGAAAATGCTCTATGTCCTGCCTGCTTCACTTATTTCTATGGTAGTTGTTACACTATTATCATAATTTCTTATTTTTGTTTCCTGTATTAGAGCCTTAGCTCCCTGCAAGCAAGAACAAAACCCTTGTTGTTTACAGAAAGCAACATTCCTCTTCTGGTATTTTGGACCACGTCTGAGTGCGACAACCATTCAACGACTCTGGCACTTTGACTCCTGCTGGGTCTCACACAGCCTGCCAAGGGACAGGGCTGTCCCTCCTTATCCAAGTAGCTCTGTAAACCACGTGTATCTTTGCTCAACCAAGCAAAGCAGAACGCATCTGGAGCTGAGTGGCTCCTCTTCACACAAGCATCCTGTCAGAGTCCAGGAGCCCCAGGCCCTGTGGGCATGCCACCCTCTTCCCTGGCGCTAGCTTCCTCAACATCTTCGAGATTCCTGAAGACTGACTGACTGACTGTCCAAATGAGGCATGTGCCCACTCCTGGACTGATCACTGAACTTCCCACTCAGACCACAAGGTGGTGAGCTGGGGTACATTCCAGTGCCCTGCAAGTGGGACAGCCCCATCCACCTGGTCTGCGAGACTGCAATCCAGCATTTGAGAAAAGAACATGAAGGAGAAACCGAGCAAAAGCACCAAGCCCATCTCATCCTTTCACTCACTCGGTCTGTACTTTCAGGGATGAAGTGCTGGCCACTGCAGGGTTACCCAGCACTGCCCTCAGGTAACCAGAAGCCTGGTTTGCCTTGGAGCACAGCAACTGCCTCTGCACACTTACCACCCAAGAGCGCTTCCTCCCAAGAGCACCCCCACATGAACAGCAAAGCACATGGCCCTCCAGCCCTTGAGATAACACAGTTTCCCATTTCACAGTTAAGGGGATTGAGGATTAAAGTGGTGGTGGGGGGACTTCCCTGTGGTTCAGTGGTTAAGAACCTGCCTGCCAATGCAGGGGACGGGTTCAATCCCTGGTCAGGGACAATTCTACATGCTGTGGGGCAACTAAGCCCATGCACCACAACTACTGAGCCTGTGCTCTGGAGCCCGTGCTCTGCAACTAGAAAGTAGCCCCCACTCGCTGCAATTAGAGAAAGCCCATGCCCAGCAATAGACCCAGTGCAGCCAAAAATAATTTAAAAAATAAAGTGATGGGGAGGTTTCTCTCAGCTCCCTGCCAAACTGCAAGCTTTTCTGACTTGGGTCACCTTCCCACTATATGCTTCCAGCAAATATGTCACCCCTCCCTACTCCTGTCACCTCCAGCCCCATATCCCTACCTCTACCTGCAGTGTCCACACGTCAAGTTCCAGCTCACAGACATCTAGCTGACAGCAACACTTGCCTGGGTCCACATCTGGATGCTTACCCATATCCAGTGTTCTGCCTCTTAGACCCAACACTGAGCACAGCACACTTTGCCTGCTTTCTTCCCAGAACTTTCTCTTCACTAGTGACACCCTCCACTCATGTGGCACCTTGGTCACCCCTTACCATGCCCCACAAGGCCCCCATTCCCAGTCATTGCTCCCTCCAAACACCAGAGCCAACATCTAGAAAGTCTCCCTGCCTGGCATGTGCTTGGTTAGCCCAAGGCCACCTCCAGCCAGCCCTCACCACACTGCAGCTAAAGCTGAGCCCTGGCTGATCCCTTCCCATTAAGACTGGGCTAGAGGTAGGGATGAGTCACCTCAACCATCTTTCCATCAGTGCCTGGCATGGCTCAGATGGTTCAGATGGCAGCTGCTGGCTCTGCAGTAACAGCACATTAACTGATTGTTAAAGGGCCACCCCTTAATCACACTCCTTCCCTGTGACTCACTCCAGCCTCATCCCAAACATGGAAGCCATCTGAGCTGTGGGCCATGGCAGCTGCTTCCGGAAGAGTCAAGGCACCAGCTGCTGTTAAGGCTGGGGTGACTCTCCTGGCCCGTACTTACCCCTCCCCATAGTCCCTATTCTCAAACGTCTGTCACCATCCCCTTCTCCTCCTGCTTTCTGTCTTTCCAGCATCAGGGTCTTTTCCAATGAGTCGGCCCTTTGCATCAGGTGGCCAAGGTACTGGAGCTTCAGCTTCAGCCATCAGTCCTTCCAGTGTATACTCAGGGTTGATTTCCGTTAGGATTGACTGGTTTGATCTTGCTGTCCAACGGACTCTCAAGTCTCCAGCACAATTTGAAAACATCAATCTTTGGGGCTCAGTTTCCTTATTGGTCCAACTCACATCTGTACATGATTACTGGAAAAACCATAGCTTTGACCATATGGACCTTTGTCAGCAAAGTAACGTCTCTCTGCTTTTCAAAAAGCTGTCCAGGTTTATCATAGCTTTTCTTCCAAGGAGTCTTTTAACATCAGAGCTGCAGTCATGGTCTGTAGTGATAACGGAGCCCAAGAAAATAAAATCTGTTACTGTTTCCACTTTTTCCCCTTCTGTTTACCATTCAGTGATAGAACCAGATAGCATGACCTTCGTTTTTTGAATGTTGAGTTTTAACTTTTTTCACTCTTTCACCCTCAAGAGGCTTCTTAGTTCCTCTTCACTTTGACATTAGAGTGGTATCATCTGCATATCTGAGGTTGTTGATATTTCTCCCAGCAATCTTGACTCCAGTTTGATTTATCCAACCTGGCATTTTGATGTACCCTGCAGGTAAGTTAAATAAGCAGGGTGACAGCATACAGCCTTGACAGTACTCCTTTCCCAATTTTGAACCAGTCTGTTTTTCCATGTTTGGTCCTGTTGCTTCTTGGCCTGCGTACAGGTTTCTCAGAAGACAGGTAAGGTGGGCCATCTCTTTAAGAATTTTCCGGTTTCCCTCTAGCTGGGTTGTAGGCATAACTGAGTGGCTCAAAGGCAGGTCCGCAGGAGGGGAGGCCCAAAGAGATGTCCATGCCCTACACCCCAGGGATCTTAGCTCCTCCTGAACCGTAGGAACTGCATGGCAGGTCACACTAGCATTTGGGCAAGTAACATGACTATCCTGCTCTAGTCTGTCCCAGGAGGGGTCCAGATGGGCACCAGCGTCTGCCTGCCCCCCAAGTTCCCTGTGGGTCAAATGAGATTCTACCACAGCTCCCACTAGCTACATCTCAAAGTACATAATTAAGAAAACACCGAATACAGTGATCTTTCCTTCATGACACAAAGGATGAAAAACACGCGGGGATTATGTTGCAAAGTCAGAACTACTAAACCCAGATTTCTGAGAACCAGAGCACGAGAAAGAAAGGAACAGCTCAACCCAACAGCTCTGATGTTAAAAGACTCCCTGGAAGAAAAGCTATGATAAACCTGGACAGCTTATTGAAAAGCAGAGGGTTGAGCAGAGGGTCACCTGAAATCGGCCAAAAGCACAGGGCACCCCACCTTACCCCACCCCTCACCTTGCAGTACAGGTGGCTGTGTGTGGAGGATCAATCACTGCTCCACATCCTCCCACCAAGGGGGGATGAAGGAGTGAGAAAAAGGGGTTTGGGTCTGTGGGAACAGCGTGGCAGCCAGCATCCTCCTGAAGAACTCCAACCCACAGGCCAGGTGCCATGTGCCTGGCAGGCCTGCCTCATTTCCTCCTCAGATCCCACGTCCCTCCCGCCTACCAGATCNGTGGCGGGGGGTGGGGGTGGTATTTTTTTTTAAACAGTGGTAAAATATTTACAACATAATAAAAGTTACCACGCGAGCCATCTTTCAGTGCACAGTTTGGGGGCATCAGTTATATTCACAGTGTTATACCATCACTGGCTTGATTCATCGCAAGAACTTTCCACCACCTGTCTTTGTAAGTAGTTTTTCTGGCACTTACTCATCGTCCATGACTGCCTTCTCCCTACAGCAGCGGAGCGGTACAGTCCTAAAATACTCACTGTTGGCCTTGCAGAGGCTTGCAGGTAGTGTCCTGGATACGCTCACACCTGAATGTCTTTCCCCCATCTCTCCCCAGGGCAAACCAACTGTGGCTCCAGCTGAGAAGCGAGGATTTGGAGACGGTACAGGCGCCCTACCTCAGCCTTAAGGGCCTCAACAGTGACAGCAGCATCAGTGGCGTGTCCAGGATCCAGCCTGTCCAAGTGCACGACAATCACAGCTTCACCACGTGGGCATGGGCAGGGCAAGGAGGGCGGTAGGGCAGTGATAAGGGCAGGGGAGTGTCTGGCTTGGCCAGAGAACCTGGACACCAAGGGCCCCCACAGTCCGCACATGCTGGGAGTGCAGGCCCACCAAGGCCCCAGCTCCCATCTGTAGGACAAGTGGAAGGTCCTTCTGCAACCTGTGCCTGACCTGTACCCTAGTACCTGGAGCTGCCCTCCACTCCATGTCTTTATCTTGTCACCCCTTGTCCAGAGAAGGAAGCTTCTGGAAACGAGTATTACCCTTCACCAGGACCCACAGTGCCCTGTCAGTTTGCTCTGTCCTCCCGTCTCTCTCCCTGCTCCTCTGTCTCTCCGTTTCTGTCTCTCTTTCAAAATACACACACACACACACACACACACNTCCTTTATAGTCCAACTTTCACATCCATACATGACTACTGGAAAAACCATTGTTTTGACTAGATGGACCTTTGTTGGCAAAGTAATGTCTCTGCTTTTTAATATACTGTCCAGGTTAGTCATAGATTTTCTTTCAAGGAGCAAGCATCTTTTAATTTCATGGCTGTATTCACCATCTGCAGTGATCTGGGAGCTCCAAAATATAAAGTTTCTCACTGTTTCCTTTGTTTCCCCATCTATTTGCCATGAAGTGATTGGATCAGATGCTATGATTTTCGTTTTCTGAATGTTGAGCTTTAAGCCAACTTTTTCACTCTCTTCTTTCATTTCCATCAAGAAGCTCTTTACTTCTTCACTTTATGCCATAAGGGTGGTGTCATCTGCATATCTGAGGTTACTGACATTTCTCCCAGCAAACTTAATTCCAGCATGTGCTTCATCCAGCATGGCATTCTGCATGATGTACTCTGAATGTAAGTTAAATAAGCATGGTGAAAATATACAGCCTTGATGTACTCCTTTCCCGATTTGGAATCAGTCTGTTTTCCATGTCCAGTTCTAACTGTTGCTTCCTGACCTGCATACAGATGTCTCAGGAGGCAGGTCAGGTGGTCTGGCATTCCCATCTCCTTCAGAATTTTCCAGAGTTTGCTGTGATCCACACAGTCAAAGTCTTCAGTGTAGTCAATAATGCAGAAGTAGATATTTTTCTGTAACTTTCTTGCTTTTTTGATGATCCAGTGGATGTTGGCAATTTGATCTCTGGTTCCTCATGCCTTCTCTAAATCCTTGTTCTAAGCTTGAACATCTGGGAGTTCATGGTTCACATACTATTGAAGCCTGGCTTGGAGAATTTTGAACATCATGTTACTAGCATATGAGAGGAGTGCAATTGCGTGGTAGTTTGAGCATTCTATGGCAATGCCTTTCTTTGGGATTGGAAAGAAAACTGACATTTTCCAGTCCTGTGGCCACTGCTGAGTTTTCCACATTTGCTGGCATATTGAGTGCAGCACTTTCACAGCCTCATCTTTCAAGATTTGAAATAGCTCAACTGGAATTCTATCACCTCCACTAACTTTGTTCATAGTGATGTTTCCTAAGGCCCACTTGACTTCTCATTCCAGGATGTCTGTCTCTAGGTGAGTGATCACACCATCATGATTATCTGTGTCATGAAGTTCTTTTAACATATTTCTTCTGTATATTCTTTCCACCTCTTCTTAATATCTTCTGCTTCTGTCAGGGCCATACCATTTCTGTCCTTTATTGTGCACATCTTTGCATGAAATGTTCCCTTGATATCTCTAATTTTCTTGAAGAGATCTCTGGTCTTTCCCATTTTATTTTTTTCCTCTATTTCTTGCATTGATCACTGAGGATGTTTTTCTTATCTCTCCTTGCTATTTTCTGCAACTCTACATTCAAATGCGTATATCTTTCCTTTTCTCCTTTGCTTTTAGCTTCTTTTCTTTTCTCAGCTATTTGTAAGACCTCCTCAGACAACCATTTCACCTTTTGGCATTTCTTTTTCTTGGGGATGGTCTTGATCACTGCCTCCTGTACAATGACATGAACCTCTGTCCATAGTTCATCAGGCACTCTCTCTATCAGACTAATCCCTTGAATCTATTCATCAAGTCCACTGTGTAATCATAAGGGATTTGATTTAGGTCATATTTGAATGGTCTAGTGGTTTTCCCCACTTTCTTCAATTTAAGTCTGAATTTGGTAATAAGGAGTTCATGATCTGAGCCACAGTCAGCTCCCAGTCTTGTTTTTGCTGACTGTATAGAGCGTCTCCATCTTTGGCTGCAAAGAATATAATCAGTCTGATTTTGGTATTGACCATCTGATGATGTCCATGTGTAGAGTCTTCTTTTGTATTGTTGGAAGAGGGTGTTTGCTACGGACCAGTGTGTTCTCTTGGAAAAACTCTGTTAGCCTTTGACCTGCTTTGTTTTGTACTCCAAGGCCACATTTACCTCTTGACACATTTACCACATTTATTCCAGGTACCTCTTGACTTCCTGCTTTTGCATTCCAGTCCCCTGTTATGAAAAGGACATCTTTTGGGGGTATTAATTCTAGAAGTTCTTGTAGGTCTTCATAGAACCATTCAACTTCAGCTTCTTCAGCATTACTAGTTGGGGCTTAGACTTGGATTACCATGATATTGAATGGCTTGCCTTGGAAATGAATAGAGATCATTCTGTCATTTATGAGATTGCATCCAAGTACTGCATTTTTGACTCTTTTGTTGACTATAAGGGCTTCTCCATTTCTTCTAAGGGATTCTTGCCCACAGTAATAGATATGATGGTCATCTGAGTTAGATTCACCCATTCCAGTCCATTTTAGTTCACTCATTCTTAAAATGTCAATGTTCACTCTTGCCATCTCCTGTTTGACCACTTCCAATTTGCCTTTATTCTTGGACCTAACATTACAGGTTCCTATGCAATATTGCTATTTACAGCATTGGACTTTACTTCCATCACCAGTCACATCCACAACTGGATGTTGTTTTTGCTTTAGCTCCATCTCTTCATTCTTTCTGGAGTTATTTCTCCACCTATCTCCGGTAGCATATTGGGCACCTACAGACCTGGCAAGTCCATCTTTCAGTGTCCTATCTTTTTGCCTTTTCATACCATTTATGGGGTTCTCAATGGGGTATAAAAACCACCAATCACAGCATCCACCAAATATTTTAGCTGCATCTCTTGGAGTAGAGACCGTATTAATTAATAGATTAGCAGCAACTTGTACATTTTTAAAGCTCCTAGTGCAGCAGTCTTATTTATGTTTATTTTCATCTACCAAGTCTTTCATTCTGCATGAAACAGTACATGCCTGGGAATGACTCTATATATGATGTGCTCATATTTTACCACTACTGAAACCTAAGGTAACCAGTGTCAAAGTGGTAGAAGGGGAGGATTGTCACGATACTCCATGGGATCAGTTCAAATGCAGAGGACTGGAAAGCTTTCAATATGAGTTTACCAATAGAGGCAGAAACTTCTGACCAGTGTGCCCATGTTCTGGTTTGGGGAAACAACGCTGTTGCAGTGAGACATATGGATGAACTACCACTTTGTAATTAACCACACATGTTTCTCCCAGAGGAGTGGCAGGAGGGACCACTCACTGTTCACCATTTCATATGCACATATTTATAACCAATTCAAATCATGTGTTTTAAATATTTAAGACAGATCCATCCAAGCAGTTTCAACAGAAACCGTGTTAACTAGACAAACACAGAACCAGAGTTTATTATGGTTCACAAAAAGAAGCTCTTAAAAACAATTAAACTTATTATATTTGGTTATTTTTAGACCAATCCCACCAATCCAGTATTAAAATCATCAATTAAAGCAATTTGTTTACAACTGTCAAGTGTGCTAATGGTCTCTGATGCCCTGGGGGAGAAGGTGGGACTCAGGGGAAGAGAAAAAGCAGTAGAAGTCAAAGGAAGCAGGATGTGGAGGCAGAGGAGTGGTCTTCAGTATTGTCCTGGGAGCTTGTCCACTGTGGATGGCGCCAAGATAGGGTTCAGTGTGGTGTTACTCTTTAAAGTGCACAAACACATTTGACAAGCAGTGTCTGTTCACTGCCCCTCCCCATGCATAAGAAAATTTCACTTAGCAAGAGCCTGTTTCTCACCACCTTTGACTCAGATTCATTCAGGGATTTATTCCGTCCTCTCTTATCTCAGGGCAAGGTAATACTAAGTGTATCCTTACTAGTCTAAACCTCAAGATGAGAATGGAATCATCTGGAGGAATGCTCACACCCACCTTATACCAAATAATTCTGAATTCCAGAAGGCAAGAAAGAGGCCTGGAATGGATCCACCCTGGTGTCTTCAGAAGGTAAGTATTTTCCACTGCCCTGCCACACTGCCTTCTTGGACTTAGGGCCTCCAAGACTGTGAAACAATAAATGTCTGTTTGTCTTAGTCACCCAGTTTGTGGTACTTTG
Organism: Neotragus pygmaeus; assembly: GCA_006410875.1. NCBI lineage: Eukaryota > Metazoa > Chordata > Mammalia > Artiodactyla > Bovidae > Neotragus > Neotragus pygmaeus. The sequence goes on along the minus strand of SJYV01015770.1, from coordinate 203,540 downwards.
TTACAACAGCCCTAGGGAACGAAGACAGATGGGAAGAGCATTCTGCCAACAGCACATCGGCCCATCACGTGGACTCTGGCACCCAGAACAGCTTGGATCTGGGGTTTTAAGTGGAAGAGAATATGGCTTCTGGTGGTCTGCTACTCAGGGTTTATTGAAAGTCCACTTGGCAGAAAAGGCTCACAGAAGACAGGTTAGAAGGGGACTCCCTGTGTACTCCTGCAAGCAGAGCACTCACTGGCATTCACTTCCTAGAGTTTAGAGCTCAGGAAGCTGCATATCAGCACCTTGTAACCATAGGAGCCTCAGAATCACCCTCACTGAGTTTTAGTGGGTGTGAAGCCTTGGTTTGTGCTCAAGAATCATCCTGTATACTATAAATTCCCTGCATATGAATGAGTTCTATTCCAAGAGCATGTTTGCAAGTCCAGTTTGTTCATAAATCCAACAAAGTTGACCAAGATGCCCAACTAACACAATCAGCTATATAACTGTACTGTAATAGGATTATAATATTTTTCACACAAATAATACATAATAAACAAACACAAAAATATAGAAAACATTTTTAATCTTACAGTACAGTACCTTGAAAAGTACAGTGCTTAGTTGCTAAATCGTGTCTAACTGTTTGCAACCCTATGAACTGCAGGCTGCCAGGTTCCTCTGTCTATGGGGATTCTTCAGGCAAGAATACTGGAGTGGGTTGCCATGCCCAACAAAAGCTGGCATCGAGTGGATGGGTAAGAAAAGCTACTGAGTGGAGAAGGGAGAGAAGGTAGGACATGGTAGAGCTGAAGGATCATCAGCAAGAGGAGATGGAGGTCAAGCTGTGATTTCACGCATGCCTGTGATTGATGACACAGGTTCTGGCGCATTGCTGAATTCAACTCTACCTACCTATCCTCTTGAAAGAACAATCCAGTGATGTCTGTCTCCTTTTTTCTCATGGTAGATGATACGGTTGCACTAGACTGCATTTTGAATGGCTGCTGCAAACTTTGTGTACTATTCAGGTTCTATGGCTCAAAATGTAATGATGCCTCCTCAAACAAAGAGCATCCCCTTGCCATCTCCTGCATTGTGAATCTCTTTGTTTTTTTGGTTACTTCTTCCTGTTGTCTCTCTTCATCCTTTCTCTAGGCCACCAGTTCCTCAGGTTGCATAACAAGGAGTTCAGGAATTTGTCTTCTTTCAGATCTAGCTCCAGTTTCTCACTGAAGTTGCTGAAGACCTCTTTAAACTCCTCATCCACCTTCTCAAATCCATGAAAACTGTGAACAAACTGCAGACAAAGTTTCTTCCAAACCCAACTCTTGGTGACTGCCATAACCTCACACCAAGCAAAGTCAATGTTTTTTTATAGCCTTGTAGATATCTTAGTCTTTCCAAAATTGTCTCAAGGTTGCTCCTGATTCATTACTCACCTTTACTGCCTGATAAAAAATGTGATATAAATAATATTTCTTGAAAGTTGCTATCACTTCCTGATCCATAGGTTGGATAAGCAGTGTAGTATTTTGTGGCAGATGCACTACTTTGAAGTTGGGATGAAAATCATCCATAAATGGAGGGTAGTCCAGAGCAGTGTCAGCAGCAAAAGAATGTTGAATGAGACAACCTTCTCTAGGTGATATTTCTCTACCTCTGGGATAAAGTAATGGAAAAACAGGTCCTGGAAAATGGCCTCTGTAACCCAGGCCTTGGGTTTAGTTTCCACACGACAGGAAGAGAATCCTTGGCTCATTTTTAAAGACATTTTGGATTTTCTGAATGATAAACTAAGAGACTTCAGCTTCATATCCCTGGAAGCATTGCCACCAAACAACAGAGTTAGCCTATCCTTTGCTGCTTCATAGTCTGGTATCACTTTTTCCTCCTTGTTGATGAAACTTCAGGCTGGCATCTTCTTCCAGGATGTTCCTGTCTCATCCACATTAAATACTTGCACAGGTAAATACATGCCTTCATCAATAATTTCTGGAAGCATTTCAGGAAATTCTTGAGGAGTTACTGTACCTGCACGTATTGCCTCAGGGTTTATTTTCACATTGTGAAATTGGCTCTAGCCTTGAATCAATGAAACCAGCCTTAACTGGCATGAAAAGANACCCTCGGGGCGACACCCCTTCTTTGGCTTCCAGGTGCCGTAGCTCTGCAGACTCAGCACAGCCGGGTGGTCTCTTCCCTCCTCGCAGGCTCCTCGCGCCATGAAGGTGAAGATCAAATGCTGGAACGGCGTGGCCACTTGGCTCTGGGTAGCCAACGACGAGAACTGCGGCATCTGCCGGATGGCCTTCAATGGCTGCTGCCCCGACTGTGAGTGTCCCCTACCCGCTGTCTCGAGCTGTGCCTATCATCTGGCCTTGGCGTGTCCCCAGAAGTACTCGCACAGCGTTTCTAGGGTTTGGTTTCCTCTTCCCAAGAAAAGTTGACAGAGAAAAGCCAGGCCATTTGAGCCCATATTTAAAGATCCCGTTAAAAGTTTTGTAAGGAAAAGAGCACAGTTTCCTATCCTGATAAAAGTCACTATGAGACACGTGGAACACAAAAATGTGTTGACATTTTATTTGAAAATTTCAAGTCAAAAAAATGTAATGTTACAAGGTTCCCCCTCAATCCAGCACATAAATGATGAATAACACGTTTTCATATCTGGTTGTTTTTGCCCAGCTGTTTTAAAGTAAATGCTAAATATCTCCTGCATTGTCAGGCGGGTTCTTTACCACTGAGCCACCAGGGAAGCCATAGGAAATGCTAAATGTGATGTCCTACTTCAGTGCAGACTGTTACCCAGCACCGTTGTCACTTTAGACAACATATTTCCTTACTGTTGCCCCTCATTCCTAGTCCTTGTTCAGATTTTCTTTAGTTGTCCTCCAATGTCTTTTTATTGTTGGGTGGTGTGAGCCAAGACCCAAGGTGTGATCACTTTTCCCCTTCACTATTTAATCTAGAATAGTTTTGCTTCAACTTCTCTACCGCGTTTTAGACATCAAATTATTTGTTTTTATTTTTCTTTATTTATTTTTGGCTGCGTAGGGACCTTCATTGCATTGAGCAGGCTTCTCTCCAGTTGTGTTGCATGGGCTCAGTTGTCTTGTATCACGTGGGATTTTAGTTCCTAGACCAGGGATCAAACCCACATCCCCTGCTTTGGAAGGCAGATTCTTAACCACTGGACCACCAGGGAATTCCCCGTAGACATCTGATTCTTTCAGAATATGTTGTCTTGCAAAATGCCTGACCTAAGGTTTTATCAGATTTCATCTTTGCGGTGTCTTTTGCATTGTTCCTTTGTCTCCAGTGTGTTCTGTGAAGTGAAAGTATTTGGGTCAAAAGATTTTTGCACCAGTGAATTTAGTTTTTAGTCAGACACAAGTGAACCAGAAGCAGTAGGAAGGGCCTTAAGGTTTTGCCTAGGGGATGAAGGTGTTGCCAAGAAAGAAGTGAGATTTGGGGACCACTGAGAAGTCAATGACCAGGCCTGTCCTGTGGGGCCGTGAACATCAAAATAGTACTAGATCTTTGCTTCTTACAGTGAAATTCAAATAATTGATTTTAGGGCAAATATAATTTTATCCTAGTCTTAAATCTTTACATCTGGGAGAGGAAATCTCATCACCTATGGGCTAATCCATCCTGATTTAATCAGGCTGGGTTATAATCTTAGGAAATCAGTGATTGGTTCTACTTGATGAGGTTTTGTGTAAAGGGAGAGAGAATAGAAGCTCAGGGACTGGCTTGGTTTAATCCGTTTAAAACCGCCCTTTTTTTTTTTTTTTTGGGGTTCAGTTGGGTCTTCTTACTATATGCAGGCTTTTTCTAGTTGAGGCAGCACTATAGTTGCCGTGGCTTCTCTTGTTGCGGATCACAGGCTTGAGGTGCACAGGCTTCAGTAGTTGCATTGCTCGGGTTTAGTTGCTCTGCAGCATGTGAAATATTCCAGGCCCAGGGATTGAACCTGTGTCTCCTGCATTGGCAGGTGGATTCCTATCCACTGTACCATCAGGGAAATCCTAAAACCACCCTTTCTCAAAGATACAACACAGGTTATGGGTATGTACTTGCAACTTTCTCAGCAGCAGATATGGCTTCTGAAAAGAAAAGTCCTAGGGTAGCGTTTATGTGGTCATGTCCTTCACTCAGTGTGCGTGAGTGAGCCTGTGTGTCAAAGATGGCACCAGGGGTTGCATGCAGCTTGTGGAACCCAGTGTGTGGGGCTGGCTGAGGTGTGCTGGGGAGAGTGGGGTTGAGGCTGAACTTTGGACTTGCTGGTTGTGAGCCAGCTGTAATGATCAAAGTGTTTGGTCAGTCCAGGGCACCTTCTATACAGATCAAGTGATGCTGGATTTCTCTGCTGAGATGGAATTCCTACGAAAAATCCAGAGTGACTCAGACTGTGATAAACCTGCTCCTTGTCTCAGGGCTTTGTGAGTGAAAGTCTTATGGAGAGGATCCCACCGACGCTTGGCATGAGTCGCTGTCAGCATGGAAGGTGGTGTCACATTCCCCATGAATGGACGTGATGGCTAGGGTACCCCTGCCAGTAGGCTAGCTGGCCCCTGCGCATCCTCTTGCCTCCTCTATTTGTAAGGGCTCTAGTGTGTTAGGGGTGATTCCAAGCCTCATTCTGCTGAGGTAGGAAAGACCCTGGGTGGGGCTGGGAACCAAGAGAAATCAGGTGTCATGCCCTGTGGGCTCCTGGCACAGGGCTGTCTGCCTTGCCCCCCACCCTGGCCTGGGAAACAGAGTGAGCTAGATAGTTTTGTATTTGCCAAGTAAATTGTTTTTCAGTTGTTTTGTCATAAAAGATTCAGAAAAGGAGTGATGTTGTGTTTAGAGAGGATTACTTTTAAAAGATTGGGGGTTTGGTGGGGAGAAAGGATCCATGTATATGTGTAACTGAGTCCCTTCACTGTTCACCTGAAATTATCACAATGTTGTTAATCGGCTGTACCCCAATACAAAATAAAAAGTAAAAAAAAGTTGAGAAACACTGCCCCAGACAAGAGAGTAAGAAGATGGCAGTGCCCATCGGTCTGACTCCATAGGGTGAATGTACCACTGTGGGGCAAGGGCTGCTCCCGAACTGGGAAGGAGGTGCAGGTTTTCAGCAGCCATTGAAGTATATTTAAGACCTGGCACCCACACCAGCCTCCTGGTCGGCATGTTCCCTTCAGGCAGTGGCGGCTGCCCTCATGAGTCACGTGGCCTCCTGTCTGTCCCTGGGATGTCAGTGGGGTGATAGAGACTGCGGAGCACTGTGAGGTTTGGACAAACGCTCAGGTCAGGTTTCTAGCTCCCTGTGCAGCTCAGAGCAGGTGCTCCATTAGGTCTTGAGAGCACTGTCATGTGGCTTCGCTGTGGTGTTCTCTCTTTAACACATCGTACAGTCACCTGTCCCTGTGTCTGGTGTCAAGAGAGAAGACCAGGACCACAGGTGACCAGGCCAGCTCTTAGGAACTACTTCGTGGACAAGATGTCTCCTGTTCACCCCAGCTTATCTGGCTGGTGCACTGTGTGCCCTAGTGACTTCTGGATTTGGCTCACGCTTGATAGGCATGAGGGGTCCCGTGGCAATGCTTTGGGGGAATGGCACCCCTAGAGGGTGGCGGCAGCAAGCTGCAGCTCCCGATGCTCATGGGGACCTACCTGCTGAGGGAGGACATTGTGCGCTGCCGGCACCAGCTGCGTGATGGGGTTTTCTAGATTCTTAAAAATCAGACTTGTTTCTCTTGATGCCAGGCCCTCTTCACAGTGGTAGCACGTGCAGGTGTGTGAGCTGGAGGGCCAGCACCAGGTTCTCTGGACCTCAAGTAGGATAGAAAGGGGGAGGAAATGGGAGGCAGTGCCACGTCATTCCCAGCGGCTGATGGGCTGTGCCATAAAGCCCCTGTGTCCCCGACCTGCTCTCTGGTACTGAACTGGGTCCTTACTGCCTGGGGATGGTGACATCTAGTTTTTAAGGCCCTGGCTCACCTCACCTTGATCAAGAGGAATGGTTTGCCGCTCAGAGGCAGGTCACCTGTGCAGGCACCTTGACACACTGATGTAACCTTCTTGGCATCACGGGTGCCAAATGGCAGAGCTGCAGTGTGTCTGCAGATGGGCCCAGGCCCTGGGAGGCCAGTGGGCGGGAGTTCAGGCCCGGCCAGAGCTCTTCCTGCTGCTGAGCTCCCGCGTGGAGGTGGGAGCAGCCCGGGTGGTCTTTGCAGAGGTTCATGTAGAGGTGGCTGCTTGGCCGAGTCTGTGGTTTCCTTCCAGATTCCTGTCCCCTCTGAGCCCTAAGGCCACCCTGGGCATGCTTCCCCCATCGGACTTGTCATGTGCTCCGGGTGACTCACAGGTCCTCTCGTCCCTCCCGCAGGCAAGGTGCCGGGTGACGACTGCCCGCTGGTGTGGGGCCAGTGCTCACACTGCTTCCACATGCACTGCATCCTCAAGTGGCTGAACGCGCAGCAGGTGCAGCAGCACTGCCCCATGTGCCGCCAGGAGTGGAAGTTCAAGGAGTGAGGCCGTCTGCACTGCCTCATGCCCCTGCCTCACCCTGAGACAGCCTCACCCCCACAGTGGCTCTGGGTGGCTGTCTCCTCCATGGGGACAGTCTCCTCTGGGCTCTGACAGGGTTGAAATGAGGACTGGAGCGGCGTTTGTTTTCTCCCATCACAACGTTGACATTTTATCAAATAAATAAAACTCATTAAACCACCTAAGCCTGGCCGGAGGCTCCAGTTGNTTTGGCTCACGCTTGATAGGCATGAGGGGTCCCGTGGCAATGCTTTGGGGGAATGGCACCCCTAGAGGGTGGCGGCAGCAAGCTGCAGCTCCCGATGCTCATGGGGACCTACCTGCTGAGGGAGGACATTGTGCGCTGCCGGCACCAGCTGCGTGATGGGGTTTTCTAGATTCTTAAAAATCAGACTTGTTTCTCTTGATGCCAGGCCCTCTTCACAGTGGTAGCACGTGCAGGTGTGTGAGCTGGAGGGCCAGCACCAGGTTCTCTGGACCTCAAGTAGGATAGAAAGGGGGAGGAAATGGGAGGCAGTGCCACGTCATTCCCAGCGGCTGATGGGCTGTGCCATAAAGCCCCTGTGTCCCCGACCTGCTCTCTGGTACTGAACTGGGTCCTTACTGCCTGGGGATGGTGACATCTAGTTTTTAAGGCCCTGGCTCACCTCACCTTGATCAAGAGGAATGGTTTGCCGCTCAGAGGCAGGTCACCTGTGCAGGCACCTTGACACACTGATGTAACCTTCTTGGCATCACGGGTGCCAAATGGCAGAGCTGCAGTGTGTCTGCAGATGGGCCCAGGCCCTGGGAGGCCAGTGGGCGGGAGTTCAGGCCCGGCCAGAGCTCTTCCTGCTGCTGAGCTCCCGCGTGGAGGTGGGAGCAGCCTGGGTGGTCTTTGCAGAGGTTCATGTAGAGGTGGCTGCTTGGCCGAGTCTGTGGTTTCCTTCCAGATTCCTGTCCCCTCTGAGCCCTAAGGCCACCCTGGGCATGCTTCCCCCATCGGACTTGTCATGTGCTCCGGGTGACTCACAGGTCCTCTCGTCCCTCCCGCAGGCAAGGTGCCGGGTGACGACTGCCCGCTGGTGTGGGGCCAGTGCTCACACTGCTTCCACATGCACTGCATCCTCAAGTGGCTGAACGCGCAGCAGGTGCAGCAGCACTGCCCCATGTGCCGCCAGGAGTGGAAGTTCAAGGAGTGAGGCCGTCTGCACTGCCTCATGCCCCTGCCTCACCCTGAGACAGCCTCACCCCCACAGTGGCTCTGGGTGGCTGTCTCCTCCATGGGGACAGTCTCCTCTGGGCTCTGACAGGGTTGAAATGAGGACTGGAGCGGCGTTTGTTTTCTCCCATCACAACGTTGACATTTTATCAAATAAATAAAACTCATTAAACCACCTAAGCCTGGCCGGAGGCTCCAGTTGCTTGTTTTCTTGGTGCTGAGGCAGGCTCGGTGTGCGCCAGTATGAAAACTCATGAATAAACATCCTAATACGATGCCGAGAGGCCCTGAGTCACACCCCTGGAGAACAAGCCAGGGATCAGCCACAGGAGCCAGGGTGGGAGGAGTGGGCTTGGGCTGGAAGAGCCTGGTGGGGTAGAGGCCGGAGGCCCCCTCTTCAGGGTGGTCGCTGGGACCCTGGCAGGCACTGCCATGCTTCCTCCCTCTGGAAGGCTGTCCCCGAGTAGGTGCTGGCTGTGCTAAGAGGGCTTTGTCGAGGCGGCTCTGATCAGTGGCCTCAGTCTCTCCCAGCTCCTGTCAGGGCCAATGTCCTTGACATCAGGATATGTGTCCACAGGTGTCCGAGGGTCTCCCCATCTAGGGAAGTCAGCCCTTGGGACATCCTTCGGGCACCTCTGCTCCACCTCAGCGGCCCCCTAGAGCTGGGGTAAGGAACCCAGCCCTAGGATTTTGAGCAGCTTCTGGATGGCAACCACTGTAGGCTGTGAGCATGGGCTCCTTCTAGTCTATTCTCGATGACCTCCCCCTGCACCTGGGGTCACTGCCCTGTGTCCCTGTAACGCCTTCTGCCCAGTGGGTAGCTGGTTTCTGAGCGCCAGTCCCCAGAGGAGAAGGCAGGGCAGTACATGGTGTGGACCATTGTGCCCAGAGGGAAGGAACCCTCACGGAATCTGGAGGTCATATGCTCCTTGCCCAGAAGCCAAGCTGCCAGGGCCCTTGTNACACACACACCACACACACACACAAGTATATACATAGATATCACAGTTTATCTATATATTCATTGATTGATGAATATTTAGTTTGTTTCTACATCTTTTCTATTGCGAATAGTGCCACAGTAAACACAGGAATGCCAGAATCTCTTAAGAGATCCTAATTTCAATTCTTTCCAATACATATCCAGAAATGGTATTGCTGGATCATACGATGGCTCTATTTTGATTTTTTGAGGAAACTCTATACTGTTTTTCATAGTAGCAACTGTACCATTTTGCATCCCTTCAAACAGTGTGCAAAAATTTCAATTTCTCCATATCCTCATGAACACTATTTTTTTTTTTTATAACAGCCATCCTAACAGGATGAAGTGATATCTCACTGTGGTTTTGATTTATCAATCTTTGAAGTCCCACATATTTATGTAAACTTCTTGAAGATTCAGCTGAGGGACAAACTCTTGAGAAATGGCTCCTGGCAACTTTCTTTCTCTATCTAAGTAGGTATCTTGCCTAAATAGCACCTACACTTTTACTTTAACCATGTGTTAATATATTTGCCTTCTCACAATAATGTATAAATTCTGTGAAAGCCCTATAGTATAGTAACTAAGTGCATGGATTTTAGAATCAAAAAATAAAAAGAGAATTTTGAAACACAGTGCCTCCACTTCCTAGCTATGTAACTATGGGCAAGTTATTTAAAACCAGAAAGTTCAGATTCCTTAGTCAGGGAATGAAAACAACAAAACTTAGCTCCTGGAGCAGAGTATTAATAAATATGAAGTACTTAGCAAAGAAGCTCTGCCATGGAGTAAACACTCAAAGGGACATATAACTTAGCTTGTAGAATACCAACAACATAGATTGTATTGTGGAGTAGGCACTCAAAAACATGCATGTTTTTTTTTTTCTTTTTTTTTTAAATTAATTAATTTATTTATTTTTAAATTTAACTTTACAATACTCTANAGGGACATATAACTTAGCTTGTAGAATACCAACAACATAGATTGTATTGTGGAGTAGGCACTCAAAAACATGCATGTTTTTTTTTTTCTTTTTTTTTTTAATTAATTAATTTATTTATTTTTAAATTTAACTTTACAATACTCTATTGGGTTTGCCATACATCTTTTGAGCATGCACACATACACACACACATAGGAAAGACAAATGAACTAAGGCTATAGTGGTTTTAATCAAGGGTCTCAATATAGAGAAGTGCAGTTTGCTCATTGTACAAGGCACTTGCATGGGGGATGGGTGAAACTCAGCTGATCTACTCTCTGCATGCCTTTCAGCTTACCCTGGCAGGGGCTACACCAACCCATATGACGCACTTATATTTTTAAAAAATTGCCTTGGATTGGTTCGAGATGACAGAGTATAAAAACATGTTCTTATCTCCTTCTGTGATAGTGAAAGTCACTCAGTCATGTCACACTCTTTGTGACTCCATGGACTATACAGTCCATGGAATTCTACAGGGCAGAGTACTAGAGTGGGTAGCCTTTCCCTTCTCCAGGGGATCTTCCCAATCCAGGAATCGAACCCAGGTCTCCCACAATGCAGGTGGATTCTTTACCAGCTGAGCCATAAGGGAAGCCCAAGAATACTGAAGTGGGTAGCCTATCCCTTCTCCAGCAGATCTACCCAACTCAGGAATCACACTGGGATCTCCTACATGGCAGACAGATTCTTTACCAACTGAGCTATCAGGGAAGCCCTTTATCAGGGAAGCCCTTTATCTCCTCCTGTGAAAGCACAGAAATTGTGAGTAGTTGTTGAACAACCATTGAGAGGAGGACACTGGAACCTACCGAAAAAAGATACTCTGTGTCCAAAGACAAAGGAGAAGCTGCCACACGATGGTAGGAGGGGCACAGTTACAGTAAAATCAAATCTCATTACTTCTGGATAGCTGACCCCAAAACTGGGGAACAATAAAACCAAAGAAGCTCTCGTCCTGTTGCGAAGGTTCTGAGCCCACAACAGACTTCTCTGCCTGGGGATTTGGCAGAGGGACTCAAGAGTCCCTAGGGAATCTCACTTTCAAGGCCATAAGGATTTAATTGAAGACTTTGGCGGTACTGGGGCAGAGACTCCACTACTGAAGAGCACACACAAAATCTCGTGCACACTAACACCCAGGGGGTGGGGCAGTGACCCCCACGGGAGACTGAACCAGACCTACCTGCTAGTGTGAGAGGGTCAGCAGTGCCTCGCTGTGGGGATAAGGACACTGACCGCAGCTGTCCTGACAGATGGTCCTTGGTGTGAGTTCTCTTGGAGGTCGCCATTAGCCCTGCTATAGCGCCTCTGGACTCTAGGGATGGATCAGCTTAGGCAAAACAACTAACAGGGAGGGAGAACAGGACCACTTATCAGCACACAATGTGACTAAACTTTTACTGAGCATTGTCTGGCCCACCAGAGAAAGACCCAGTTTTACCCACTGCTAGTTCCTCCCATCAGGAAGCTTGCACAAGTCTCTTAGCCTCTTCTACCAGAGAGCAGACAGGAAAAGCAAGAACTGAAATTCTGCAGCTTCCAGAACAAAGACCATGATCATAGAAAGTTAATAAAAATGAAATGTGGAGGATTATGTTCCAGATGAAGAACAAGATAAAACTGAAGAAAAACAACTAAATAAAATGGAGACAGACAATCTTCCTATAACAGAAGCTGAAGGTATTAAGAAGAGGTGGCAAGAATACACAGTAGAATTATGCATAAAAGGTCTTAATGAGCCAGATAACCATGAGGGTATGATCACTCACCTACAGCCAGACATCCTGGGATGCAAAGTCAAGTGGGCCTTAGGAAGCATCACTATGAACAAAGTTAGTGGAGGTGATAGAGTTCCAACTGAGCTATTTCAAATCCTAAAAGACAATGCTGTGAAAGTGCTGTACTCGATATGCTAGCAAATTTGAAAAAAATTCAGCAGTGGCCACAGGACTGGAAAAGATCAGTTTCATTCCAATGTCAAAGAATGTTCAAACTACCACACAATTGCACTCATCTCACACACTAGCAAAGTAATGCTCAAAATTCTCCAAGCCAGGCTTCAACAGTATGTCAACCGAGAACATCCAGATGTTCAAGCTGGATTTAGCAAAGGCAGAAGAACCAGANCCCCCCGCTCCCCTCCCCACTTCCTGTCTTTAGCCTTAGGCAGGGCAGGTAGGATCTGATCAACCCTGCTCGGCCCACCTTCTCAGCGCCAGGAGAGCAGCAGAGCTGGACACACTAGACAGCCCTTATCCTGCTGCCCTAAGATGCCAGGAGAAGGTCTTCTGTACCCACTCCCGTTTGGTTAAAGGCTTCAGGGACTAGCAGTTTGAGGGGATGTGGAGAGGGTGGGGCTGGCCACTGCAGGCCCAGGACACAAGGTTGTTAAAGGGGTCCCCCTTCACAGGTCACTAGGGACGGCTCTCCTAACACTCCAGCTCAAACTGGAGGGACACCCACGTACCAAGGCTGCTGCTCCAGGGTGGGGTGGAAATGTGTGTGACTGGTCCAACAAGTGTAGCACATGCTCAGGACACAGACCAGAGCAAGACAAGTTACCAGTCTCCAGGGCACACCCTTGCCTCTTCCCATCAGCTTCAAAACCAGACAGCTAACTGGAAGGCAAAAACCTGCCAGAAAGAATTATTCGGTGGCTTCTGGGGGGGAAAATCGTTAATGTGTTGGTTCCTTTCACCAGACCACAGCCTAAAAAAGTAACTTACAAGATCCTAGAACGGAAACAGTGCTGCAGGCTGTGGCTTCCCAGCTGTGGACAGAAGCTTTGGCCAACCAGCCACTCCAGAGAAGGAAGCAGCAGTGACACCATGGGGCTTGACCATCTGTCCCAAAGCTGCTGCTGATAGTCAGGGTTGTGCCCTGACCTGGAGGCCTGGACCAAGAGTAGAAAAGCCTCCAGGGAGACCTGGCACCTGGCAGAAACCAGCACACCACCCAGCAGCCACAGCTTCTCCAATGCAGTGAGTGCTACCTGGAGCAGTGGCCAAGAGCCACGGGGAGGGCTCCCTGGAGCCATCACTTTGGGCAGGAGCTGACCTGTTCCCAAAGGGTTCGCCTCTGAAATCTGAGTGTCCATGTTGGGATAAGGGAAGATGGGCAAGGGCAAAGTGTAAAGGAAGGTGCACATTATGGTTTACTTAGCGGACAAGTTTGGGAGACCTGGCCTGGGCCAAAGTCCTCAATTCGCTGTGTCAAAAAGTTGAGGAGAAAGAGAACACGACACACTCGCAGTAGGAAAAATGAATTAACAAGAATCAAAAAGACACCAAACAGCCACATGTGGACACAGGATCTACTGTTTAGAACCAAAATGAAGTGGGGGAGGGGCAGAGCAGCCCCAAGAGCCTGGCTTAAAGGGAGCAAGATGCTCCCCAGATCCAAGAAGAGTCGCTCCAAATCCAAAAACCTCAAATGGAAGCATAGCCTCACTAATTCCAGACGTGTCTATAAACCAAACCAAGGACCTGTAATTCTGTTCAGCACATGCCCACCCTCAAACCTCCTCTCTCCAGGTCTACAGCATGGCAGGAGTGCACAGGGATGGAGGCCCCACCTCTGAACAAAAGTGGGGACTGCACTTGGACACGGAGAGCCTGTCCCTCCCCTTGTCCAGGACAGGGCATGATCTCTCTTTAGGGACTTTTGTGATTCCAACTTGCTGCTACAAGCAACATCAACCACTCTCTTCTGGACCTTAGGTAGACAAAGCCAGACTGCAGGGAGCCAAAAGAAGCCACTAAGTGATTCAGAGTCAATGGTCAAAATCTCCATTGCAGGCCAACCTGGGTAGAGCCAGGAATGTCTCTGTCTAGGGTCAAGATCAAGCCCATCAAGACAACAGAAGTTGACAGCCCAAATTCCCCAGAGTTTGGGTATGCTGCCTCAAACTCTGGGATGAAGATTCTACTGTCCACAAGGTTAAACCCTGCCAGGCCACATTGTTTTTCTTTTCACCAGCCCACTTCTGTGCTTTTTCGAGTGGTTCAGGGCTCCCAGAGAAGCCAACCAGAGACCCCAAGTAGTAGCCAAGCCCCACTTGGCCAGAGCCAGGGGAGTAGCCTCTTGGGGGGCAGGAGGGGCAGGCACCACAGGCAGCCCCCATCACGTGCCTACAAGCAGCTGCCCAAGCCGAGTCTGAGACTGGCTGCCTCACCGAGTGGCCATGATGGGAAGGTGGGCTCAGCCCTGGGGAAGCACCTCCACAAGCCGAGCAGCGGATCCCTGGAAGACACAGACCACAGAGGGTGGTGAAAGAAGGCCCAAAGCCGAGAGCTGCCAGCATGTTCGGGGGGACAGGAGGGACAGGACCTGGCCCTGGAGACCGTAGCCCTTGTCTGGCACTGGTGGGGATCCCCAGGCCTTCAGGCAAGGAGAAGGGGCTGCTCCAGGTGGGCCCCGAAACCACATGGCTCTGCCTGGGAAGCACCGTCCCGCAGCATGGAAACAGCTCTGGGATGAGTGGGCAGTGGGTCCCTGGGCTTCCCCTGCTGAGGCCCACCTGAAACCCACAGAAACAAATCTCAGATTGGTGGCTGGAGCCTAAACACGGTGACTGGAGGCCAGAAGGAAGACAGCCAGGGGCAGCTTGGCCCTGGCCTGGTGGGCACCCACAGTGACTCCTTTATCCCTGTGAGCCCCGACCCAGGGCCAGAGACCGAGGATGAGGAAGTAGTGCGGGGGGCCGGGGCGCCCAGGATGGCCCCCAGTTTCACCTACACTGCCACTGGATCAGCCCAAGCCTGAGACACACACACGAAGCCAAGAGTCAGCCCCGGGTACGGCAGAACCCTGCAACTGACCCCCCTCGACCCCGGCTCTGGGGCTCAAGGTGAGTGCCAAAGCAGAGAAGGCAGGGCTAGCGGTGCAGACCCCCAAGCTCCACAGGAGCAGGCGCAGCCCGGCACGACAGCCTGGGCCTGAAAAGTCAGCAGAAGCAAAACCACAATCAAATCCAAAAAAACAAACACGGGAGAACAGACACAAGAAGTGACACCCACAGGTCAAAGGTCACCAGAAGCACCAGCACGTGACGCTGCACAAGACCTCACCAGGCACGGACGACACCACGGCACCGGCAAGAGACGGAAGCAGGAAGGGGCAAAGGAGTAAGTCACTTTCGGTACAATTGCAAAAGAGATAGCAGGGAGGACGTCAGGACGCGCCTTCCGGTCGCTCGCGGCTTGGCTTTTTTTTTTTGTCTTTTTTTTTTAAACTAAGTTTTATAAATAACGTCTGATAACTCTGTGTATATAAAAACTAAACTCCAACAGCCACAAAGACTTGTCTGTAAGTTTACAAGAAAGGATTTTTTTGTTTCTTTTTTTTAAACTAGCAAAGTTTCTATTATACTTTCTTCCCTTTTCCATGTATATGGTCAAATGTTCTTGCTTTTTTTTTTAAAAAGACAGTTTTATAAATACTCTGCAGCTTTTTTTTTCTCTAGCTTTTAAACATATAATTTAATAACTTCGTAAAAGGAACTTCTCTCTTTTAAATAAAGGGCTATGTAACCACACAAACAGGTCATGTAAACAGTGACACGGGACCCATCGAAGGACACTGGACACACCCTTCACGCTCACAACCAGTGATTTGGTCTTGTTCAGTGCAACACGTCAGGCGTGAGTGCCAAGGCCCCTGGCCCACAGCCACACAACGCCCCATCCCCCTAGTGCCAGACTGGTGGCCCGCCCATCTAGGGCTCTGGGGAACAGCCAATTCCGTCTAGGCCTGTGGGCTGGGCTGAGAATGAACCTCCTGGCCTCCTGCTAACCCAGTGGCCGTCAGAGCCTGTGGGCTACTCCGTAGTGAGAACAGCCTCTCTTGCCCTACAGCCCTCCGTGCTTGGGGACACCCATGCCTCAGAGAACCCACTTGATCTTACTCTGTCCACTCCCACAGGCTGACTCTGGACTCCAAGCCCATCTGCCCGTGGTACACAGGGGGTGGGTGCGACCCCACGTCACCGCCAAACTGACCAATCCCAACGTACAAAACACACGATGACAAAGACGAGATCAAAGGGGCTCAGCCCAGCGCCCCTGGGGTGCAGGTTGTGCTTTGCAGGGAAGGGAGGAGGTAGGAGAGGAGGAAAAGGAGAGAAGAGGAAAAAGAGGAAGGAAGGGGACAGGGCTGCCGAATTTGCCATGCGCCTACTGGCCCCTTGCAGACCTGCCTGGCCAAGTGTGTCCCTACGACCGGGCGTCCGTCTTGGACTTGACTATTGTGATGACGCTGGTGGCAGCCACCTTGCCTGGGACGAGGGGCCCCAAGCCTGCAGCAAGGGGACCCCGAGCTGGCGCCACAGGGCTTCGGGCCACGGTCCTGGCGAAGTTCTGCAGGGCCTCGTACTTAGAGCGCAGGGCATCAAGCTCCAGCTTCATGCTGGCGTTCTCGGAAGCCAGCTTCTCCACCTCCTGCTGCAGCTCCGCCTTCTGCTTTTCCAGCTCCTCCTTCTGGGTCACCCTCTTCACACGGCAGCTGGCGGCATAGCCGCGGTTCTTGAGCGTGCGCCGGCGCTGCTTCAGCTGGATGATCTCCTCCTTCGACAGGCCTCGCAGGTGCTGGTTCAGCTCCCGCACCGACATGGTCACCAGCTCCTCATCCGTCAGGCTGGTGCCATTCTCTCCCGGCTCCCGCTTCACCTGAGGAGGGCATAGCGCACGAGGTCATGGGCCAAGTGGGGGCCATCCGCCCCTGTGCCACCCGAGCCCTGAGATGTTGCCCACCCTATCTGCTCACCTTCAAGGCCTTGTTTCCTTTATTGGGGGTCGTCATAACCCGGAGGGCACAGCAAGCAGGCACTCTGCGAGACAGGGAGCAAAGGTCAGGACCCTGGAGACCACCCCCTTTCCCTCCCCAATCCACACAGATCCTTAAGCCCCCCTGATACCCTCTGTCTACCCAGAGGAAGACACCCATCCACTTCCCACCCCAGCCTCACCCCTTGCCTGCCCCTTCCCTTTGATACCTGGCCTCTCCCGAGCTGAGTTGCTCCCTGTCCACCCTACCCCTAGGAACTAGGTGGGAGGCTAGGAGGGTCAGATGGGGGAAGGGGAACTGAAGGGCTATTAGGGAGGCAGAGGCAAGAAAAGGGGCCGGGAGTCGGGGGCAGGGGGCATAGAGATTAGAAGGATGCAGGAGGGGCCAGCCTAGAAGGAAGCCAGGAGCTTTAAAAATAACCCCAGTGTGCCCCAGAGCACGGCTGTTCCTGGCGAGTCATGCTGACTCAGCACATCGCTCCCGCTCTCTGCTCTCTCACCGGCCTGGCACTCCCCAAGGCCACCAGCCAACACAGCCCCAGGGGACTGGCAGCAGCAAGCTGCTGGGGCGGTGAAGACCAGCCTGGCCAACAGCAGGTGAGGGTCGGGGCCAGGGTTCTACCTCCCTTAAGCCGCCTGGGACAAAGCCCTGCTCCCGTGAAGGCTCAGTGGGCTGTCCCCACTGGGGAGTGGAGCAGAGGGGAGGATGCAGGAGACTGCCAATTCTCCTAGACTGCTCACTTTGAAGAATAGCAAGCGGAGTTGTCCAAGCCGCTCTGATTGCTCTGATTTTGTCTTTAGCACGAGTGGGAGCTCCCCACCCTCCTGGTGGCAGAAACTCCTGCCGGGGAGCCCAGCCCTGCGCCCCTCCGCCCTCTTTGTCCATCTCTGCTGCCGATGGAGTAACCATCCTGTGGCTTTGGTTGCAGCTTTTTGTACCCCTGCCCCACCCCATCCAGGGTATTTCACAAGAGTGCCCACAACTGACCCCCCAGGGGCCTGCTCAGCCCTTTCTGGCCAGTGACTGTTCTCTGGCAGGAACAAAACCCAGAGGGCCCCCTCACCCACCCATCTGGTCATCTTTTCTGCATCCTGCCCTCACTTTCTGCAGCCCTGCCAAGGACATTTCTCCCCACTGAGTCCTGGATTCCTGGCTCAGCTGGACCACCTCTGTCCTCTTGCTCCCTCTGTGACCTTCCAGGTTAGATGTAGGGAGGTAAATGGAGGCCTAACCAGGATTGTGGTGCCCTCCTGGAGAGGCTATGGTGCCACCGCTCTTCCAGAGCGCAGGGTGGGGCAGAAGAGCTGGAGGTCACAAGATCTTCAGGGCCCCATGCCTACCACAGGAGCCAGGTCCTCCAGGTGGAGCCAGAAGGGCTCCCCGAGCCCTGAGTCCAGGTCCAGGGTCTGTCAGCGCGAAGGAAAAGCCCTGGTACCAGCTTTTCCCACGCGCCAACCTCCATCCACCCCCCACCCCCAAATGCTGAGCACACGGTGACTTCCTGAAGAGATCACACAGAAAAGTGCCGAGCATGGCGGCTGGGAGCTGAAAAGTGCCTCCTCGGCAGATTTCACCCTCCACAGAAGCCCTGAACTCAGCACAAGTGTAGCCAATCGCCTCCTAATCAAAGGTGTGCCTGTGCGCTGCTCGTGAGGGGGAGGGGCAGGTCTCAGCAAAGTAGGGGCTTCTGACCTCCTAGCCTGGTCTCCGCTACCTGCGGACTCTCTCTACTGGGGTGGAGACAGCTTTTGGGCACGGTCTGGAATTGATGGCTCAGGACCGTCAGTCCCAGCCCACCACAAGAAACCAGAGGGAGGGCATTTCAGAGGCTGGATCAAGGAGAACCTTCACCCTGCCTCTCATCTCTGCTTCCGCTAAGGCTGGGCACACCTTGTGGAGAAGGCATGGGTGGTCCCAAGGGCAGGAATCCACCAAGGTACCCAGGACCACTCATTGAAGGTGAGAGCCAGCCAGAGAGGGGAGAGAGCTCCATCCTCTCTCCCGGGTGTGGACAGCAGACAGGAGGCCAGTCCGCCCCTGCTCCTTCTCCTGATCGCAAACACCAGTGGCCTAACTGCCCTGGCAGGTGTGGCCTTGGTCACTCTGGCACCCTCACCTAGCCCACTGCACTCCCACCCTGCCCTTTAGACCAACCTTCTCCAGGAGCCCTTTGTAAAACGTCTAAAACTTAATTTCCACCAGAGCATAAGTAGCTGAGAAGAATCTACATGTTCCTGGGGCATAGAATTTCAGCCAAAAGATCAGCTTCAGTGTTAAAAACATCTGGCATCTATAAGCCCAGGGCTGGAGAGGAAGGAGGACAAACCACAAGGTCAGCTTTGGCTAGCCATGAACCCCTGGGCAAGAGCAGTCAGCTCTGGTTTAGATGGAGTGCTCCCCTAACCCTGAAGACCAGGAACCACTCAAACACCCAGGAAAAGTAGTTCAGGCCACACCACCCTCAGGCTGTCACTCCCCAGAAGCCCCTACCACTGGCCTGACACCCAGAAGAGCCACGTTCTTTGCTAACCTGCACAGTACTGAGCCCCAACCTCAAGTGGAACCACTCTGGGGTGACCGGGATGTGTCAACTCCTGCCATCCACACCAGTCCACCCTTAAAGTTACCACCACTCAGACCCCAAGGCCAGGCTGTGAAGAAAGCCAAAGCCTGTTCACCAGACACCTCACTCCCCTGAAGTCTAAGTCCTTATGCTTCCTCTCCTTTGCCAATTCCCTGGTAGAGCTGCACCGACTTGCCCCCTGAACTGTCCACTGTCACCGAGGACTCAAGTACAGGCGCCCCTCCTTCCCCCACTGCCTCGTGTCTTCCCACCTGAGACAGCTGGGCCTGGCCAACCACACCAGCCACAGGGAAAGCTTACTTCCCACCCCGCTAGGACGGCCCCCCCTAAGCTCCTCCCCTCTTCTCAGAACTATTTCCCAGTTTGGGGAACTGTCCCAGAAGCGGGTCAGGGACCAGCAGCCTGAGAAAAGCTTGCCTGGGAAGGGATGGACACACCAGGGGTTTCACTCTACCCCGGGATAACCTGCACCTTGACTGCTCCGTTTACTCCTCACCCTCCTATCGTAAACTCGTACCAGTCCAAACTTAAGCAGGCACCCCAGCCTGGGGCCTGGCCCCTTCTAACTTCCCACAGTTTCCCTCTCACCCCTCGTTTCCCAGCCTCTCAGGCCCCTAGCTGAAATCCCCCCAGGCATTAGGACAAGCATCTAGTGACCTCATGCTGATGACTCAGCAAGTCTCCCTCTGGGCTCTGGCACGCGTGTGACGGAGTGAAGCCGGCGCGGGCAGGGTCTTCCCAGCCCGCCCCCCACGTGCCGCCTGCTGCCCCCAACCTGCCAAAGACCCCGCGCCAGGGAAGCCTTGACACAGACACCTGATGAATCAGCAGCTCAGGCCGGGGCCGCCGAGCTCTTCCGCGGAGCCCTGGGCGCCCTGCTCGACCCCACCCTTTCCTCCCGCCACACAGGCCGCCCCTCCCTCCAGGACGCCCGGCTTTACCTAGCCAGCCCAGAACAAGCCCCGCCCTNCCGCCGCCACCGCCGCCACAGCCACCGCCGCCGCCGCTCCACAGACGTCACATGATGTTTGGTCACGTGGGCTTCATTCATGAAGCAGCAACGCGACCGGCTGGAGCTTAAAGGGGAAGGTGCGGCGGCGGCGGCGGCGGGGGCGGGGCATGCCTGCACTGCGCCTGCGCGCCCAAGCGCCGTCGCCTGGGCAACGCGCGCCGCTCCCGGTGGGTGAGGTCTCGCGGGACTGTCCCAGGAGCGCGCTCCCGGCCAGCCACGCCCCCTTCAAGGCGGGGCTTGGCTATCCTGCTCAAATATTCTCCTGTGCTTTGAGTGCAGGATATTTCAAAGGCCACGTGTCCAGAGTGCAGGGGCGGATCAGAGGTCCCACGCATAACGGAGAAGATTCTCACGGTAGTTCTGATGCCGCCTGTCAGACTCTGCATGCACTGCTTCCATACCTGGAGCGGGCCTCAGCCCTGCCAGGAACGTTGGCCTGGCTCACAGAAGACCCATATACTCCCGGAGGTGAAGGGCTTCTCCAGGATTCAAAACTTAGGTCTGTCTGCCACTTCCAGCATCCTTCCTGTAGTGTAATCTGTCTTCACCCAACATCCTGAGACCTCACAAGGACTCAGGTGGTCCCTGGAACACGTCTAGCTCAGAGTGGGTTGGGGGTAAAGATCTGTTGAATTAACAGTCGATGTAGGAATTGTACCTTTCCTTTCCTGTTTCATCAGCATCTGGCTGAAACTCAGGTCACCGGTCCATGTCTGCTCCTGAACTTTCTGTAAGTTCTCACAGCTCTTCAAAATTCCCAGAGAAAAAGGTGACAAAAGGCAGACGGGAAATTGAAGGGATCCAATTTCTACCTTGAAATTCTGGATTTACCTTCTCAAATGAAAAGCCAGGAAGGGGGACCTACCCTGCCAGGCAGGTCAGAGGGATCAAGTGAGCTGAAAGAAAGATAAGTAATAGGTTGCCTGTCCTCAGGGGGATTCAGTGCCACTGAATGAATGATAGAGGCCAACCCAGGAGGCCCCCAAAGCCAGGAGACAACAAGGTGTCAGCAGCTCTCTCTCCCAGACTCTCATTCCCTCAGAATCCCACAGGACCTTGTCACCTACATTGCAGAGTTGCATGTGGTTGTCTTATCATCCTGTCTGTGTTCTTTAAGGGCAAGGCGTGTCCCCCTGCACTGGGTGTAGCCTGAGTCTCACAGATTATAGGGCCTTATTATACCCAGGGAGAGACTTCTAAAGCCCTCAACTCTTTTCTTTTTTTAATTTTTCTTTTATTTTTGATTGCGCTGGGGCTTCATTGCTGCGTGGGTTTTTCTCAGGTTGCGGCAAGTGAGGGCTTCTTATTGCAGTGGCTTCTCATTGCACAGCACAGGCTCTAGATGTGCGGGCTCTGTAGTTGTGACTCTTGGGGCTCTAGAACACAGCCTCAGTAGTTGTGGCACACAGGTCAAGTTGCCCCACAGTATGTGGGATCTTCTTGGACCAGGGACTAAACCCATGTCCCCTGCTTTGGCAGGCAGATTCTTAACCCACTGGACTGCCAGGGAAATCCCCCCCTCAACTCTTAATGTACTAGACCACAAAGACTTGCCCCTGAGGCCAAGAAAGAGGTCTTCTTGGACCTCTTGCCTCCTCACCACCAGCTTCAGGCTCTTCTTCTGTCCTGCTCTGCTGAGGTCTGCTCATACCTGCAGGGATTTCCACAGGTGTCACTTCTTGCAGGATACCAAACACTTCATAGCATTCTCCCCACATCACACCCTTTCTCGGGCCTTGTGTGGCTCTGCCACACTTCCCCACCTCTGGCCTTTGGTGGTTGGAATCAAGGTTCACAGACCTGCTGACTGAAACCCAGTATGTTCTTCACAGGGTAGCACAAAGCTTGTTGCAAAGCTCGTCTGGATCCCGGTGCCTCCTCCAACGCTGTGACAGGTAATTCCTTACTTTGGAACCATCTTCTGGCTTTCTCCAAACCCCAGACCAGGGCACGTGTGGGAGCAGCCAGAGACACCTGACACACAGGAGGCGCTCCAACAGTGAGACTGACTTTGACTTGAAGGGAACAGTCACGGAGGAGCTTCGGTCCTGGGCAGATGTGTGGTCTGTGGGACCATCTCTTCCAGGACACGTTTCCCCCAGAGGGATGGGGCCAGGGTCTCCTTGCACTGTCAATTACTCTGCCAGGTGAGGCCCATAGCCCACTCATGCTTCTACCCACCAGCATGGAGTCCCAGGGGCTCCTGCCCTAGGGGGGCCCTGCAGGGATTCCAGGCCTCAGGAGGGCCTTGGGCACTTGGTACGTGGGGAGTGACTGGGACTCTGGAGGCCACCCTGACAGGGAAGAGGGGATGTACTCCTGCCCCTTGCGTGTGTGCGTGCTCAGTTGTGTCCGACTCTTTGTAACCCCATGGTCTGTAGCCCACCAGGCTCCTCTGTCTGTGGCATTTTCCAAGCAAGAATACTGAAATGGGTTACCATTTCCTTCTCCAGGCGATCTTCCCAACCCAGGGATCGAACCGGAGTCTCCTGTGTCTCCTTCATTGGCAGGCAGATTCTTTACAACTGAGCCACCAGAGAAGCCCCAACTGCTGTAGTCTTGCCCCTTAACTGCTGTATTTTCTGTCTCCCGTAGATTTGGAAGGCCATGTCCTTGTCCCCAGAGTGCTCTCTCTACCCACCACATTTGCACAGGGCTTTGGTTCTAAGTGGGCCCAGGGGAAGGAAATGAACCAGAGCTGAGACCTTGCAATGTGGTTCCTGGAAAACCTCTGCCAAGGGGCTCTCCTGGTCCCCTCCCCTCACCCTCCCAGGACCCACCACTTTACCTGGATGCCCCCCCACCAACACCCTACAGATGCCCAGTCTTGCTCCTCTGACATACTCACTCAGGTGTGTGTGAGTGTGAACCTCTGGAGGCAAGGAGCCTTGTCTTCATGCTTAGTAACTGTTCATCAAACAAATGTGAGCCCTCTTGGCCCCAGAAAAGGTTCTGACCCTCAGCAGCTCCTCTGATCTTGTGGGCCTCTGATGATGGATAATTTTAAGTCAACCTGACTGGGCCATTGGGTGATCAGATACTACTTCTGTGAGGGTATTTTTGTATGAAAGTAACATGTACATCAGTAGACTTCAACATTAGACCAAATTAACATTTTAATCAATAAAGCAGATTGCCCTCCTTATGTGGGTGAGCATCACTGGAGCAGTTGAAGGCCTGAATAGAAGACTGAATCTCTGCAGAGTAAGACAGAATTGTCTACATCAGTTCTCCCTGCCTGATGGCCTTCAAATCGAAATACTGGTTCTCTGCGGGTCTCCAGCCTGCCTGCTTGACTCCATAATTGTGAGCCAATTTCTCATGATAAATCATGATATGAGCTTTGCAACATACATAAAACATGATAAATTGTGTTTTATATATATATATAAGCCATCTCCTACTGGTTATTCCTCTGAAGAACTCTAACACATCTTCCTAAGGGGCTTCTTCCTTATCTGCCCTTGGCCTTGCCTGGGTGAGCTGGGGAGACATCTGTCTCCACCAGCCCCCACCAAACCAAAAGGTGCAGAGTGCTGAGGCTGATACCTCTCCCCGCCACAGCAGGGCCTGCCAAGACCAGCTATGGTGCCAGCTTCTAGTCATGCCTCTAGTGACTTGCCCTAGAAGCCCTCTTGCACTCTGCTCACTGGGAGACTCAGTCCCACCAGCCAGGCTGGCTGCCTTAGAATGTAGGGCTCTGGAAATGTGGGCAGCCAGCCTTCAATGTTATACCATACAGCGATGACCCTCCAGCACAGTTGGGAGCCTCCCTCCCCATGAGGTGACAGAGTTGCAAGTCCAGGCATTGGGGCTGGAAACTAATTTATTTAACCTAAAATGTTAAGAGACAGAGCTGACAGCGTCTGTGGGTCAGGCTAGGAAAGAGAGATGATGGTGTGAGTGCTGGGGCCTTGAAAGTCCAACCACCTGAAGAGCCTTTTTCTGAAATGTCCTGCTGGCCAAGAACCATGCGCCCTTCTGCGGGATGTCAGGGACCCTCAGGTCCTTCCCACACTGAGGAAAGAGGTGTGGGTGGGGAAAGGGCAGAT
>SJYV01015770.1:112745-179304 GCA_006410875.1 Neotragus pygmaeus | reverse complement strand
TCAAGCTGAAGCCAGCTAATCCTGAGTGGAGAGGGTAAAGCCCCCTCAAGCCTCCTGAGCTTTGGAGGAAGGTGGTCCCAACGTGGTTTGGGGACGGATGAATCGGGAGGCTGAGGTCAGAGAATCCTTGCTTTGGACCAGGACACACTTGGGGGACCATGGAGGTTCCCACTGGGAGATGACGTGCCCCACCCCTGGATGACTCGCAGATCCGAGTGGACCAAGCCATGGGCAGTGTGGATCAACATGAGGACACCCTGTGTAGCCTGGGGCTAGATACTCCCAGTGCAAGAGCTGTGAGCCCAGGAGAAGGCGGAGAGTGGCCCACAGGCAGGCTGGACCCCTCAGTCCTTCTTGCCTGCTGGGGCCATGCTACGGGGCAGCAGCTTGGAGTAGCCAGAAGGGGCCAGTGAGGCGCCGGGAGGGGAGTCCAGTTTCACCTTGTCCAGGATGGTTTTCTTGATGGCAGCTGGTGAGACCTTCTCCTGGTCAGCCATGGACTGCAGCTCTCTGGGGAGACAGGAGGGATGCGTCCAGGGCCCCACCTCCTTCCAAGCTCAGGGGCCCAAGAGGGAAGTGGGAGGAAGTCCATGGCTTCCAGCAGGGAGCTGCTGCGCTGTCACTCCTACCTCAGGGCCTTTGTCCCTGCAATGCCCTTTGCCAGTGACCCCTCCCCTACACTGCCATCCATCTGCTGCTCACCCCATTCAGGTCAGCTAAGGGGTCACCAAATCTACCAGCAGGACCTGAGACACGGAGCCCTCTCGGCCCTGAGCACGGGACACGAGCCTCATCTGCCTCCCTTGCAGGCTGGCACCCAGAGGGCAATGCTATGTTCCAGCCTCACTGTCAGACAGTGGTAGAGAAGCCTGGGGGCTTGGACTGGAGGGCAGGTGGGATGCTGAGAAACAGGCCTGTCCATCCTGCAGACCTGAACTTGCAACAGGGACTTTGAGCCAAGATGCCACACCTGTCTGTCCTCTGCTCTTTCAGCTTTCACTGACCGCGCTGACATTGTGCCAGTACCTCCCACGCATCTCTCACTCTCCCCGCAAGGCCAAGAGGAAGGTGGTATCGTCAGCCCCACAGAGATTTCCTCCTGGCCTGGATGACCACCCCGGTCAAAAGGCCACAAGTGATGAAACAATGAGGAGCACAGCCTGGGCCCGGGAGGCAGTGCCTCCTCACAGCATGATGGGGGATGGTGAGGGATGCTGTACACTGCAACCCCAGGGCTCNTCCTCCTGGCCTGGATGACCACCCCGGTCAAAAGGCCACAAGTGATGAAACAATGAGGAGCACAGCCTGGGCCCGGGAGGCAGTGCCTCCTCACAGCATGATGGGGGATGGTGAGGGATGCTGTACACTGCAACCCCAGGGCTCCCCGTGCCCTCTCCGCTGCCAGGCCAAAGCTCAATAACCATCTGCTGAGCCAGTGACAGAGTGGGTGGGCAGTGGCTGAGGCCCACCGTGTGCGGATGCAGGAGGCCTCCACGGCCTTGATGAGCAGTGAGCGAAAGCCCCCGCTCTCCAGCACATGCAAGGCGTGGATGGTGGCCCCGCCTGGTGAGCAGACGTTGTCCTTGAGTTGGCCTGGGTGCTGTTCAGAGTCCAGTAGCATCTTGGCAGCCCCCTAAAGCCAGACAGAGGGGCTGAAGGTTGTGAGGGTACTGCCCCCTCCATCCCAGCCACACCCTCTGACTCTCCACCCATCCGCCCCAATGCACCAGTTTTGGTCCTGGCAAGGAGTGGCCCCCACCAGAGGTTCAGGAAAAACACTAACCAGCAGAGCCTGGGCCCCGAGGCGGACTGCCAGACGTCTTGGAAGTCCCATCTTCACGCCTCCATCAGCCAGTGCGTCCAGGGCTGTGAATGCCTGCAGGGAGAAAGCGCTTAAGCTGCTGTCCCAGGCCCATTATCACTTTTCTTTGGGCACTGCTTAGAAAAGCAACCCCAGGGACCTCATGGCTCCCCATGCCCTACCCACCGCCCGGCCAGAGCTCTATGAACAGCTGCTGTGTGAATGACCGAGTTGGTGGGCAGTAGTTGAGAACCACCTTGTGCGGTGGGTCTGCAGTAGCTCTGCCCGCAGGAGCCCAGAGCAAGGAGGAGGGTGGAAGATGGGAGACATGCCCTGAGGTCCTGGGAACTGCCTACTTGCCCCTGCCCCTCCCCAGTTCTCACATAGGCTGGGCCACTGCCGCTGAGCCCTGTGACGGCATCAATCAGGTCCTCCTCCACCTCCGTGCAGAAGCCCACGCTGCTCATGAGCTGCTCCAGGAGCCTGCCGTCCTCCACCTGGGCGTGGGTGCCTGTGGCATACACTGTGGCCCCTTCCCGCACCACGACCGGCGTGTTGGTCATGCAGCGGATGACTTTGGGAGCTGGTTGGAACGCCGTCAGCTTCTGGAGGAGAAACCAGCTGTGTGTCCATCCCGGCCCCTTGCCCTGCAGGCTGTGCTGGATGTGGGTGTGAATGTGCTCACCCAACTCACCCAACCGAACACTTCCTGAGCTCTACGGGCTGCACCAATGCACCCACTTCACAGGTGGGGGACCCTAGGTGTGGAGCAGGCCAGGACTCCTGAGCCCTCTGCAGCGCACACATCTGCCCCATCTCCAAACCCTCGAGCCAGCCTTGAGCCGCAGTGCCCACCTTCTCGATGGAGCTGATGGTGACACCGGCTGCACAGGACACCACGATATGCCGGGCCTCGATGTCCGCGGCGATCTCATCCAGGATGAAGGGGATGATGTGTGGCTTCACAGCCAGGAAGAGCACGTCGCTGTGCTGCACGGTCTCCTTATTGTGGTGCGTGAGGTTCACCCCCATCTTCTGCAGGGAGCACCCAGGCAGGCTCAGCCTGTGATTCGTGGCTGGCTGGCCCCCGCAGTGTACCCCCCCCAGGCCAAAAGCCCCTCACGTAGCCCCTCATCACAGAGGATTCTAGGAATGTCGGCATGGCGGGGCTAGCAGCTCAGGGCATGGGGCGCTGACATTCTCTGCCACTCCCATCCCAAGGTGGAGGAAGCATTCTGCTCTGAAAGGTAACTCTTTTGTGGGTGGAAAAGGGAAACTGCCCGCAGTCCAGGCCCAGCCCACCTGGGTCTGTAGCCCCTAGACCCCTGCCCTGGGCCCTCCAGGTGTGAGTAGTGCTGTAGATAGTGGTCTTAAGCTGGGAACCTGCCAACATCTTTGGAGCTCTCACTCAGCTATGACAAACTGAAGCTGAGTTCAGCCCTTGGATGTCAGTCCTGGCCCCCACACTGTGACTGTGACCCCTGTGGGGGCTCCACTCAGAGAACCGCATTCCTGACCAGCACCCTTTCCCCACCAGCTGCATATGTGCCCGATGAAGGTCCCAAGAGCCGAGAGAGGGAAGCCATCTGCAGTCCAAGAGGCAGAGTCTCTAAGATAGTCTTGCCCAGGGACCCTCTTCTCATTTGTGGGGGGGCCCCTACTCCTAGTCTTCCAGGGTCAAGGCTGTCACTGGCTTCCAGAAATACTGACCAACCTCCAGAGGGACAGCCGCCCAGTCACCCTCCAACCCTGCACCTACCCTGAGAGCAGAAACGGTGGCCAGGTCCATGTCTGGAGAACTGGCCATTATCTTGTGGGCAGCCACAACACCTGCAGGAGACAGAGTCCCTCCCTCAAGGCCAGGTCTGGCATCCCTCTCCCACATTCCCAGGAAGAACAGAACCCCACCCCCCAACTCCAGGGTAAAACAGCAATCACCGCCTTACTCCAAACTTCCCAAGGCTACAGTTTCCCACAAGGCTCAAATGAGGCATCTTATCCAGACTCCCTCTTCACCTCCCAGCCTGGGGAAGTGTAACCGGCCCACCCTCTTACGTTTGTCCTTTCCTGGCCATAGAGCCTACCTGCTGCTGTGAAGCCCTTAGCCAGGGCAAACGCCAACTGGCCAGCCCCGATGAAGCCCACGCTCATGGTGTCTGGAGGTCTGCGCCCACCGCCCTCTCAGCTGGCACCAGGTCTGCAAGAACAAGGTGGGACGATGGGGCAGAATCCAGCCCAAGAAGTTAGGCAAACAGTGCCAGCTCTGGCCACTCCACCGCCAACGGGAGCCCCCCGCCCCCGCCCTATCTCAGCCAGTCTAACTCTCCCCTACTCCGGTGCCCCGCCCACCGCGGCTTCCCGATCGGTTCCGAGGGTCCCGGACACAGGGAGCAGGGAGAGGCGCGCCCGCCTCCGGAAGAGGTCGGCAGCTGCTTGGGGTGGGGAGACAAGTCATCTGCGCCCCGACGCACCCACGCCGGAATCCCCTCCCCACGCCCACACCTCCCCGGGTCCGAGCCCCCTCCAGGCCGAAGGCCAGGGCACGGACCCACATTTCCCTCTCGGAGTACCACCACCCGCCCAAGCCCGACTTCAGCCTGGCCCCTGATAACCTCGTTACCTTGTACGTGTCGCCCCCAGTCTGCAGCGCCGCGCCCGCCACGCGGCACCCACTCCCGGGGGCCCCACCTCCGCCGCCCCAGCCAATCCGCGGCGCGGCCGCCTTGGAGCTGGCCAATCCAGGGGCGCGGGAGGTGCCGAGGGGCCGTTGCATCATCCGCTAGCCCGGGCCCCCGCCCCCGCCCCCTAGGCCCAGTCGTCCCTGACCAGTCGTCCCTGCGCTCCAGAACCCGCACCCGGCTACCCCTAGCCTGGGCTCTGGACCCTTACCCGCCCGAACCCGGACCGCACTTGGGGACCGAGAGCGGCGGGGGAGGGGCGACAGGAGCTGGGTTCTCAAAAAGCGGGCCTGTGCTTCGGCTCCCCTCGTGGGGCCCTGTAGTTTGAACACGGACGCGGCTCTCCCTCGCTGTGAATCCAGACATGTTATTAACTTGATCATCGAGTATGGAAGAATACAACTAGCTAGGATTGTTTCCTTTTTTTCTTGTAATGCTTTTTTTTTTTTAAATTACTTGCTAGGATTCTTGCTTTATTTTCGGGAAGGGATTGAAAACAATTTATCAAATAGCATTTAAGGTATAACACTATTTTGATACTGTATTTTGTCACTTAAATTTTTTTTTAAATTGTATCCGGAGGTGTGGAAACTGGAGAGACAGCCCTGGGCTTTCTCAGAATCTCAAAACTGGGAGGAACCTGGGAAGTCCAGGTCCCTCCCCCTGAGATCTGTACCCCTTCCTTCCCCACTACAGTTTCCCCTCTGTTAGACTCAGGCTCAGGTGCCCTTTTAAAACTACATGGCTCTGGGGGTCACTGGCCTATTACCATCGTGACCCTCCCCAAACAGGCTTTCAGGGTGGGTAGTGGTCAACCAGTAGACAAAAGATGACCTTCTAATGGCCCAAGTTCCCACAGAGCACCCCATGTCACTTGACATCTTGTCCGCAGGGTCTGTGAAATCTTTTGGCCTTGGATTCTCAAAAGATCTCTAGTTATCTTTGTGAAGGACATGCTCAGGGCTCATTTGAATTGAGCTTGCTTTGGGGGTTCAGAATAGTCTGGAGTCCCAGTCAGTAGCAAAGTTAAGAGCAAAAGTAAGAAGCGATCCTCATTGACAACCCATCCCCTACCAGGGGAGAGGATGAGCTGCTTTTTTTTTTTTTTTTTTTTGGGTTCTGTATCTTTAATGATGACAAGCTGTTCTGAAATGTAATTTTCAATGTATTTGGATGTTCGTGCCCCAGAAAGCAGGGCTGTGAGTTCTTGACATAATAATGACCAACACTGACACCACCAGACCACTGTGCAGTGAGCTCGTGTAAACAGCAGATGTTCAGGCCTCCTTGTGTTTATCGTGGCGTTCAGTCCTCACTCTCTGAGGGAGGAGCTGTTGTAAGTTCCGGTCCAAAATGGATTGCTCAGGGAGTGGCCAGGCTCAAACGCATAGATGCAAAGCTGGTGATCCTACCATGTTTTGACTGTATGTTATTAGAGAGGGAGCCTCCCAGGTGGCTCAGTGGGTAAAGAAGGTGCCTGCAATGCAAGCAACCCAGGTTCGATCCTGGGTATGGAAGATCCCCAGGAGGATGGCATGGCAACCCCCTCCAGTATTCTTGCCTGGAGAATTCTATGGCTAGAGGAGCCATAGAATTCTATAGTCCATGGGGTTGCAAAGAATCAGACGTGACTGAAATGACTTAGCATTCACGCACGCACATATCATGAGAACAGTCTGTCCTTTAAAAAGTATTGTTTTTCATGCGACAACAACAAATAACTCCTTCCTCTAAAAAGAAAGAGTCCTCTGATCCAAGGAGTGAATATCATGAGGACATTCCCCAGTGCAGCCTCCTGGGAGACAGAGGACATCTGCTTTGCTTATCTTGAGCCCTGGAACCCCTCTCCTCCTCTGTCTCCCCACTCAGGACCTTTGAAATTTAGAGTGGATGGAGCTTTGGGAGTGGAAGATCACAGAGCAGTGAACAAACGGGACGTGTGACAGATAACTCATTTCAGAAACTGGGTTAGAAAAAGAAGGAAAACTGTTAAAGGCCTCCCTGTGGGCTGGGAAGGGTGTGGCCTGTAGGCGCCTTTGTCACCTAGCAACATGCTCCCAACACCCACCATCCTTAGCAGCAGGGCCGTCAGGGCACCGCGGGACACAGGGGCTCCTGCACCCTCCTGGATCTGCTGCTGACTTCGGACCTCTGCAGGTGAAGGGCCCCTGTGCGTGTGCCCTCCCCGGTGCGCAGACAGGCCATGTCTCCCTCACTGTGCATGGTGCCAGCACAGCGAGCCCTCAGACCCTGTGTCTAAACGCTGCTTGGGCTCTGCTACCACAAGTGTAGTGGCCCCTCTGCCCACTGCCATGCCCAGGACCCCTGGAAGCCCCAGTGGTGGTGGTGAGTGCTGAGAACTCCCCACTCCCATCTTCCCCTTGTTGTCACCCACTACTTCTTGAGGAGGCTGCCCCCCGCCACCCAGTATCCCAGCACCCCCCTCCCCACCCACGGCTGCCTCCTTCCTCAGCCAGGTCTAGTCTAGGCTCTTCTTTGGGAACATTCTGACAGATGGCCCAGGAGGTGCAGGTGGCCACCACCCCCTCTGGCCACCACCCTCTTAACAGAAACTACTCAGTGCAAATCAGCGTTGGTGTTTATTTCCTGCTCAAGGCCCTGGGCCAGGCTATGGGCTGAGCAGCTACTGTGCTTGGGCAGCTATTGGTCTGCTCCAAGCTGGCCCAGTCTGAGCCCTTGAGTGGGAGAAGCTGGCCGGAGTGTGGAGAGCAGTGGCCCCAGCAGGCCCTGGTGGTCAGCTACCAGGCAAAGGAACTCTTGAGTGGAGGTCGTTGGTCTGTGAGCACCAGGGGGTGTCTGGTACCCAGGTTCGTGTCTCAGTGGCCGCCCCAAGCTGGTCCTCTTCTGGATCAGGGCTGCCCCAGGCCAGGCCCCCCGGGTCCTTGCAGGTACGGCAGAAGCTGCTACATTGGGGTAGACGCTGGGGGCTCAGTGGTGACTCCCTGGTGGGTGAGAACCCAGTGTCTTCCTAGCATGCTGGGCCCTTAGCAGTGCTGCTGGCTGCTATGGGCCCCTCCAAGCCTGCGCTGTCTCTAGCTTGCTGAGGCTGCCTTATGCGACCACTCTAGAGCCCTTGTTCGGCTTCCGAGGCTGTGGCCACCAGAGGTGGGCAAGGCAGGGTCCTAGTTCCTGGCTCCTCCTCGTGTGGGCGCAGATACCCCAGCAGGAAGGCATCCACCTGGATCTTTCCAGGGTTCCAGAAACTGCCCCTCCCCAGGGCCAGAGGAAGTACTGCCTTCCCACACCCCTCCGCTGACCTGGCTCTGGCACTCTCCTGGGTTCCCTTCTGACCCCTTCCCACACCCCTGAGAATTGTTGCTTTTCAACTCTACTTAGATGACTCAACCTAGGTATGGTCTTCAGACACTGATGGGCTTTTGGGCCAACTTTGTAATCCTGGTCTCAAGGTTCCCATCTGCATAGTGGGTCACAAGAGTGCCTGCTTCAAAGGGTTCTCATGTTGTTACAGGGGCCAGCACTAAGGGAGGGCATGCCAGGAAATGGAGAGAGATGGAAAGAGAGAGAGACAGAGACAGAGAGATAGAAAGACAGAGAGATAGAGTGGGAGTTGCCTGGCGAGACTCCTCCCCCGTGACCTGTTGATGGCCTCCTGCCCTCCCTGCCTCTCTGCCCCCTCTCTGTACCTCCCTGAGCTGCACCGCTGAGCGCTGCCAGAAGCCCAGGCATGGCTCTCTCGGCCACCTCCCTCCAATTCGTCCTCACAGGTCTGGGTTCATCTGGGTCCTCTCATGATGCCTGAGCTCCTGGAGAGCAGAGGTGGGTGGGCTGCTGCCACCTGTTATGCTAGAAGGTGGGCACGAAGCGGATCCTCTGGGAGTAGGCCAGGTCGGCGACGTAGAAGAGTAGGTTGACGTAAGTGAAGATGGCCACCACCAGCTGGCTGTCCCAGGGGCAGCTGCCCCTTGGGCAGTCGGGAGGCCGCCCAGGCTCACCGTACTTGGGGTCGAAGCAGAAGACGGGCCAGATCACTGCAGCGCTGAGGTAGAGGAGCACGGCCAGGAAGGTGTACACCACCACCACACGGTCGAAGGGGCAGCCCAGGCCCCCTGTGTGACCCAGCACACTCAGGACCACCACCGCCACTGTGGCCAGGAAGCAAAGGCTGTAGACGGCCACACACCACTGGGTGGCCACGTAGCGCCCATAGCGGCTATCATGGACGAGCGCCCCAAATATGATGCAGGCCACGAAGGCCTGGACGATCTTGAGGAGGCCTGACACTGTGGCCATGTAGCTGGCCACCTGGCCTGGCCGGGCCCGGGTCAGGGCCACCTCCGTAGCGTAGGCCAGGAAGAGGAGCCCGGCGAAGACGCTGGCTGCCAGGCGGAAGTTCCTGGCCGTGCAGCCCTCGGGCTCGGGCGGACACTCCAGCCGAGTGAAGTACAGTGGGTAGATGACTGCTGCCGTAGCGGACAGCAGCGTGGCGAGCATGGCGAAGGCTGCCGTAAAGTTTCCCCAGGACAGGTGCAGACAGCCGTGTAGCCGGGTGAACTCGCAGGCCACCACCAGGACGGAGAGCGCGAAGCAGAAGCCCCAGGCTGCCACGCAGAAGGTGCCCTGGACGCCCGAGAAGCTGCCCCGGTGGGCCACCAGGCTGAAGGTGGTGCAGCCAAAGATCAGCTGCAGCACGCGGGCCGTGCCCACGGGAGACGTCACGGCACCCAGGTGCAGGTAGCCGCCCCCAGGGGGCTCCATGGTGCTGCCCATGTGGCCAGCCGCGTCCTCACCTCACACAGTGCCCGGAAACCCTGGGGTCTCGCTCGGCTCCGTCTCCTGCGGCAGTGGCAGGTGCCGGCAGCCTGCAGTGGCGGTGACGCCGCCGGTGACATTGCAGCAGAGCAGCCTCTCTGCCGCCTGTGTGTGTGTGTGTGTGGGGGGGGGTGCCGAGGCCCACCCCACCCAGTGCTATAAATAGGCGACCGGGATCAGAGCCCCGGAATAGCAGCCTGAGTGCCTGTCCCCATCCCAGAGAGACATCTGACCCTTGCGTCCCGCCAAGCTGCAGCCATTAACCCCTTGGCTGCTGGCACCGCCTCTGCCTCTGAAGCACCTGCTTCTGTCGGTCAGTCAGTTCCACTGCCCGGGGGAGAAGGGGAGGGAAAAGAGCAGAAGGACCCAGGCGCACCAGCTCCAGCAGCTTGGGCGGCAGTGCTGGGGGAGGGGCACAGAGAGAAGAGGGCAGCAGCCACTCTGAGGCAGCGATCTATCTGGGAGGCCCACGGGGCTTGGTTCAGAGCTGGGATGGTGTCAGGACCCCATCGTCCTTGTCCCTCAGCCAGCACTCAGCTCTGATTCCTGGGAGGTGGCGGAGAAGGGGAGTGGAGACCCTCCTCCCGAAGGTGTCCACCCTCATTCTCTTCACCCTGACCTGGGGGCTGAGTTTTAGCTTTTATTTGTGGGGATTATAATGGAACTTTTTACTTGATCCTCCTAGTCATGTAAACTCCTAGGAAAAACTCAACTCTCCCATTTTTAGCCTAAAATATTAACAATAGAGACTTCCTTGGTGGTCCAGTGGCTAAGATTCTGTGGCCTCCTCAATGTAGGGGCCCGGGTTTGATCCCTGGTTGGGGAGCTAGATCCCACACACCACAGCCAAGAGTTCGCATGCCACGACTAAAGATCCTGCATGCCGCAACCAGACCTAGGGCAGTGCAGCCAAATAAATAAGTATTAAAATGAAATGTTAAAAATATATGAAATGTTTTTGAAAAGGAAAAAAAATTTTTGACCGTAAAAGTAGTTTTTGTTCAGGCCCAATGAACACATGAAAAGTGTAATTAATTTGCCTACTATTCTATCACCTGGGTTCAGTTGCCTGAATATCGACTTTCTGTTAGGTATTATAAGTTACCTAGAGATGATTCAAAGTATTGAGGAGAGGAATTACTTAGTGTTCAACTGATTAGAACTTGGCACTTCCACTCTTGTGTCCCTGGGTTGAGTCCCTGGTCGGGAAATTAAATCCTGAAAGCCACAAGGTGTGGCCAATAAATAAATTAAAAAAAATAAAATAAAGTGTACGAGAGGAAGTGCATAATATTATGCCATTTTATACAGGGACATGGGTATTCATGGATTTTGGTATCCTGGTGGTGGGACGGGGGGGTGGTCCTAGAACCCATCCCTTCTGACACAGAGAGACAATTATAAGTACAGTCTTATGTGTATTTCCCCCAACTTTCCATTTAGAAAAGTTTCAGATTTACAGACGAGTTTCAAAATAGCACAATAAACACTCATATGTCTTTCACCCAGATTCAAGAATTATTAATATTTTGCCCTGTTCATGCTGTTTCTCTGGACCTCCATTAATAATTAATAATAACATTAATTCTGGCAATGTGACAATTCTCCACTAGATACTTCCATGGACACCTAAGCGTAAGGCCGTTCTCCTGCAGAACCTGAACTCAGTGGCCACACTTGGGAAATTGAAGAATAATCACCTAATACACAGTCATGGGCTTCCCTAGTGGCTAAGTTGGTAAAGAATCTGCCTGCAGTGCAGGAGACCTGGGTTCAATCCCTGGGTTGGGAAGATCCCCTGGAGGAGGAAATGGCAACCCACTCCAGTATTCTTGCCCAGAGAATCCCCACGGACAGAAGAGCCTGATGGGCTACAGTCCATGAGGTTGTGAAGAGTTGAACATGACTGAGCGACTAAGCATATAATACACATTCATTCTTTCAGCTTTCCCCACCTGTCCTGAAAATATACCTTATAGCATTTAAAGTTTTTGTGCCAGGATTTCACGGGAATTATACATTGCTTTTGGCTGTCATGTTTCTCACTTTCCTTTATTCTAGAATAGTCTCTCTTTTTTAAATATATATTTCATATCACTGATTTTTTAAAAATGTCCCAGCTGGCAGCTTTATTGGTGGTCTTTCAGTGTGTTCTGTCTGTTTGCTCATGTTTAGATCCTGGCTAAATGCCCTTGGCAGGAAAACCGTGTGAGAGATGTCACCTGTCAGGAGAATCACAATGGCTGTACATCCAGAGTAAGAAGTTTGACCATCTGGTTGGGATGATGTCCATGTCTTGTGCCCCGGTGATTCTCCCAGGCATCCTGGCATCCCTTTATGCTTCTTATGGGCAATGTTCTCCATGAACACACACCCCCTTTAAAAGCTGAATTGTGCTGGTCATCCAACAACATGATTGTTGGCCATGTTTCCAGAGCAGTTAACATGACTGTAAACACAGGATTCCTATTGCTGTTTGGGGGCTTTGCAGGCTCTCAGAGACAATGTCTAGACAACACTGCAGTGGAGGAGAGTGGGCAGTGAGGTCTCACCAGGCAAACTTTTTATGGAGCCCCTTAGGAAGGATAACCCACCTCCTCTCTCCAGGCATCCACAGCTGGTGCTCCTGACCCTGGACAAGGGAACGAGGGGAGCACAGGGCCTTAGGCTTCAGGGGTACAGACAAGCTGGTTCCAGACCCTTCTACCCCCTGATCAGAGAAACCTGGAAGGAAGTCTTGCACAGAGTGGATGGTTTAATTTATCTCAAGCAGACATGTGCCAACTTCAGCCCAAGTTCATAGCTCAGCGAATCCTAAGAGTGAACATGCCCACATTTCTCGACCACACAAACCATCCTTGGGGCATCAGCCTTGCAGTGCTCTTGGCCCCTGCTTCCATTCCCTTCATACCCCCAACCAAAGAGGTTCAAGTTGTAGCACCTGAAGCCTTAAGCACTTTGGGATGTCAGGGTGCTCAGGGATACCAGCACACCTGTGCAGGTAGGAGGCAGCCTCTCAGGTGCCCTGTGGCTGGCGTGGCGGGTGAGACAGGCACCTGACTGGCCTTCTCCACCGGAAGTTGGTCCCCTTCCTCAAAATCAGACACTGCACTGTGCCTCCATCTTCTGGCACAACGAAGCCTGGAAATCAAATTGAAAAATGAGTTGAAAAATGCTGGGCAGAGGCGAGGCACAACAACATGACCATCCTGGGAAGCCTGGCTGAGAAGCTCCCCTGAAAGTGGTTGGGGCCACCAGGTTCTGAGTGAGGATATGGAGCCCAGGTGAAGTGGCATCCTCGGACCCGTGTCCATGACTGTCCGACAGTGCCCAGGAATGCCAACTCGCCCTCCACCTGGCCCCACGTGAAGTCCAGTTGGTCCTTCGGAGCCTGGAGTCTTTCATCTGGGCCTGACCAGGTGAGAGCCGTGGCTGGTGTGGCTGGCCTGCAGGCCTGAACATGGCTGTGGGTGCTGTCCCGGGGATGGGGGTCAGTGTGTGGGTGTGGAGGGGGAGACCTCAGTGAGGGAATCTCAGATGCCAGTCAAGCCACAGTCAGTACCATACGTTGGAACTCTCTGGGAAGCAAAGTGCCCACCTTTGGCATCCTTACTTTCCTTCTCCATGTGAGGAAACTGAAGCTGCCTGGCATGAGCTGCCCAGCTTCCAGCAGCCACCTTGTGCTTGTGTGGGTGTGCCTAGAACTGCAATCAGCCCTCTGGCTTGGGCCTGCCAGGGAGCTATGTCCAGACTTGAGTCCTCTCCTGGGCCCAGCTTTTCCTGACCCACTTAAGTGACTGCTGTGCCCACGTGTGGGGTTCCCAGGTGAACAGCAAGGTCCTACTGTATAGCACAGGGGACTATATACAATGTCCTGTAATAAACCATAATGGAAAAAGAAAATGGAAAAAGAATACATGCACACAGCCATCAAGACAGTATGGTACTGGCACAAAAACAGAAATATAGACCAATGGAACAAGACAGAAAGCCCAGAGGTAAAGCCCATGCACCTATAGGCACCTTATCTTTGACAAAGACGGCAAGAATATACAATGGAGAAAGGACAGTCTCGTCAATAAGTGGTACTGGGAAAACTGGACAGTTATGCGTAAAAGAATGAAATTAGAACACTTCCTATCACCATACACAAAAATAAAACTCAAAATGGATTAAAGACCAGAAACTATAAAACTCTTAGAAGAAAACGTAGGCAGAACACTGTATGATGGAGAAGGAAATGGCAACCCACTCCAGTACCCTTGCCTGGAAAATCCCATGGATGGAGGAGCCTGATATGCTACAGTCCATGGGGTCGCAAAGAGTCGGACACGACTGAGCGACTTCACTTTCCTTTCCTTTCTCTACTCTCAGAAAGCTGTAAATGCAGACTGAGTAGGATCTGGAACGGAAGATGGGTATATAAAGAACGTTGTTCAGTGAGAATAAAAATAATAAATGGAGAATTCATTAAAAAAAAAAAAGAACACTGTATGACATACATCACAGCAAGATCCTCTATCACTCACCTCCTAGAGCAATGGAAATAAAAACAAAAATAAGCAAATGGGACCTAATTAAACTTGAAAGCTTTTGCACAGCAAAGGAAACTATAAACAAGGTGAAAAGACAACCCTCAGAATGGGAGGAAATAATATCATATGACACATCTGAGGAAGGATTAATCTCCAAAATATACAAGCAGCTCATGCAGCTCTGTACCAGAAAAACAAACAACCCAATCAGAAAGTGAGCAGAAGGGGCTTCCCTGGTGGCTCAGTGGTAAAGAATCTGCCTGCCAATGCAACAGACAGATTCGATCCCTGATCTGGGAGGATTCCACATGCCGCAGAGCAATTCAAGTTGTGCGCCACAACTATTGAACCTGTGCTCTACAGCCCACATGCCCTACAGCCCATACTCCACAAGAGAAACCACAGCAATGAGAAGCCCGTGCAGAAACGAAGACTCAGCACAGCCAAAAATAAACAAATAAATTAAAAAAAAAATTTAAGTGGCAAAAGACCTAAACAGACATTTCTCCTGAGAAGACATACAGATGGCTAATAAAGATTTGAAAAGATGGTCAACCTCGCTCATTATTAGAGAAATGCAAATCAAAAGTACGATGAGCTATCACCTCATACTAGTCAGAATGGCTATCATCAAAAAATCTACAAACAATAAATGCTGGAGAGAGTGTGGAGAAAAGGGAACCCTCTTGCACTGTTGGTGGAAATGCAAATCGATATAGCCACCACAGAGAACAGTATAGAGATTCCTTAAAAATACTAGGAATACAGCTACCATACGACCCAACAATCCTGCTACTGGGCCTATACCTTCAGGAAATGATAATTGAAAAAGACACACATACCCCAGTGTTCATCACAGCTATGACATGGAAGCAACCTAGATATCCACTGAAAGAGAAGTGGATAAAGAAGCAGCTGTACATATACAGAGTGCAGTATCACTCGGCCATAAAAAGGATGCATTTGACTCAGTTCCGACAAGGAGGATGAGCCTAGAGCCTCTTATACCGAGTGAAGTACATCAGGAAGAGAAAGACAGGTAACGTATATTAATGCATATATATGGAATCTGGAAAGGTGGTATTGAGGAACCCTTCTGCAGAGCAGCAATGCAGACAGACATAGAGGACAGAATTATGAAGGAAGGGGAAAGGAAAAGGGGGGACAAATTGAAAGAGTAGCTTTCAGATGTATACATAACCATATATAAAATTAGATAGCCAGTGGAAATTTGCAGTATGATGCACAGAGCTCAAATCTGGTGCTCTGTGACAACCTAGAGGGGTGGGAGCGGGTGTGAGGTGGGA
Organism: Neotragus pygmaeus; assembly: GCA_006410875.1. Classification (NCBI taxonomy): domain Eukaryota; kingdom Metazoa; phylum Chordata; class Mammalia; order Artiodactyla; family Bovidae; genus Neotragus; species Neotragus pygmaeus. The sequence continues at coordinate 164,192 of SJYV01015770.1, read as the reverse complement.
GGGAGGTTCAGAAGGGAGGGGCCATACATATACCTATGGCTAATTCATGTTGGTATATAGTAGAACCCAGTAGAGTATTTTAAGCAATTATCCTTAAATTAAAAGTAAATAAGAAAGGAATACATACATATATGTATGACTGAACCACTTTACTGTACAGCAGAAACTAACACAACATTGTAAATCAACTATATTTCAATATAAAAAAGTTTCAGCTCCTTTTCTGAAAGAGGCCTTGAGAATCTGAGAACAAATCACAGCAAAGTCATCTTTCTTTGCTTTGCCAGTCGGGTTCTGCCCACCCATGAGGCCCCGGGGGAGCTCTGGGCCCCACCTTGGTCAAGGGAAGCGCTTCACGGCTGGACCCGTGGTGAGGATCCCTGAACCCTGCCATGGGCCATGCTTCTGGGTCTAGACACCGACTCCCAGCTGGCTGGCCTCTGGGATGCTTGGCGACAATGTTTTCAGCTTTTGAGCTTTTGCTAATGTGTCACAATTACAGAAGCACCGTGATTCTGGATTGACAGCTTCTCATACTATGGAAATGCCAACAAAATTTTAAGTGAGTTTGGTTGGAAATCACCTAAAGTTCAACAGTAGGGACTGGTGAGTAGACTAAGGAACATCCGTGTGAGATCACTCAGGCTGCCTTGAGGTCACCTTGTAGAAGAGCAGAGTGACGAGGCAGGAGATCACGGGGCAGTGTGGGAGACTAAAGGACGCACGGCACATCTGCATCCGAAGATAGAAAGGCTGGGTAAACGCCCGAGAACGCCCTGCCATCACCTCCAAGGAGTGGGGCAGCGGGCGCTTCTGCTCTTTGGATTTTCAGTATTTTCCCAGTTTTAAACGAAATAGCTATTACTTCCTAAACCAGGAAAAGAAAATAATTGTAAAAAATAAATGAAGTACATTTTGCTACAGTTCTAAACATGGTTAGGTTTATAGTCTTGTATAAATAAAAAAAAAGCTTCTTTAAAAATTTTTAAAATAAATAAATAAAAATAAAGAACTTCCCTGGAGGTCCAGTCGTTAAGAGTGCACTTCCACTGCGGGGGCCATGGGTTCCCCTGGTCGGGGAACTAAGACCCCATGTGCCACACAGTGTGGCCAAAAAAACACTTGTTTTTACAAAATTTTAAAATAGACTTTCTTTTCTAGAACAACAGTAGACACACAGAAGAAACTGACTGGAAGAGCGCCTGTATTCCTCACATCCAGTGTGTTCTATTGGAAACATCTTTCGGAACATTTGTTACAATTAATGAGACATTGGCATATCATATCAATACATTATTATTAGCATTTATTCAGGCTTCCTCAGGTTTAGCCTCATGCCCTCCGGCTGCTCCAGGACGTGTCCCAACCTCACATGACGAGTAGTCGTCACGTCTCCTTCAGCTGCTCTTGGCCAGGAGGGTCTCTCAGACTTTCCTGTTCTGAACGACCCCGACGGTTTGGAGGAGGGCTGGGCAGTGATGCACAGACTGTCCCTCTGCTGGCCTGTCTGATGTTTTTCTCGTTATTAGTCTGGGCTTGTGGGTTTGGGGAGGAAGACCACAGAGGGGAAGTGCCCTTCTCATCACGTCCCGCCAGGGCTGTGCTGTCAACGTGACTCCTCACCATGGCTGTACCCCGGGTCACCTGGCTGAGGTGTGTCTTTCAGGTGTCACCTCTGAGGAGTTCCTCTTTCTTTCTCCCCCTTCCCATCCTGTTCTCTCTGGAGAGGGGACCCACACTTGTGGCCCACACTTAAGGGTAGTGTATTCTCCCCCTCCTTGAGGGGACAGTATCGACATAGATTATTTGGAACACTGCAAAGAGGTTGGTCTTTTCTCCCCCACTTAACTTTCTTCAATTATTTACTTACATCAGGATCGACTTGAGGACATTCATTTTGTACTTTGGGTTATAATCCAAAACTACATTTTTTAAATTCTGTTGCTCAAAGCCTTCCAAGTGTCCCCTGACAAACCCCATCAGTGGGGGTTGGGGTTTGTTTTCAGCACCTCCTCACTGCAGGCACTGCAAGATATCCCAGTTTCATCCTGCGCATTTCTCGCCAGCCTTAGAACCAGGGGTTTTTTGAAGAAGCCCTGGTTCCTGTTACTGGAGACGGTATAAGAGACCAAGATCTGGACTTTCCTGGTGGTCCAGTGGTTAAGAATCTGCCTGCCAGCGCAGGGGACAGAGGTTTATTCCCTGGTCTGGAAAGATTCCATATGCCTCGGGGCAACTAAGCCCATGTGCCACAACTACTGATCATGCATTCTAGAGATTGAGCGCAGTACTGCTGAAGTCCTCGGGCCCTAGAGCCCATGCTCTGCAACAAGTGAAGCCACTGCAATAAGAAGTCTGAGCGCCGCAGTGAAGAGTAGCCTCTGCCCACTCTAACTAGAGGAAGCCCGGGCAAAGCAATGAAGACTCAAAGTAGCCCCCAAAATTAAATAAAAACAACAACAAAGAATTGGCCACTTCCACTCCAGAGGGCATGGGTTCAAGCCCTGGTTGGGGAACTGAGATCCTACCTGCAATGTGGCTCAGCCAAAAAAAGAAAAGAAGTTGGGACGTCAGGGTAGACAGTTCTGCCTATCACATTGATCATGCACTGAACACTACATGTTTGGCATCACTCTCTCTCCTTACGGGTCCCAGGCTCATTTTGCCAGTGGTACCCACAGTACTTTGGCCACCTTATGCGAAAAGCCACATCATTAGAAAAGACCCCCCCACCCCCCGCCAAAAAAAAAAAAAGACCCTGATGCTGGGAGAGATTGAAGGCAGGAGGAGAAGGGGACAACAGAGAACGAGATGGTTGGATGGCATCATTGACTCAATGGACATGAGTGTGAGCAAGCTCTGGGAGATGGTGAAGGACAGGGAAGGCTGGCGCACTGTGGTCCATGGGGTTGCAAAGAGTCGGACACGACTGAGCGACTGAACAGCAACACTCGCAGTAAGGCGCAGACGCTGGAAGTAAGCTAAGCCTCCTTCCTTCTTTATCAGGAACATGGGGAGAAAGGAGTTATTCATTTGGTGAAATCCCNCTGATGTTGAAAATGAAACTCCAATACTTTGGCCACCTGATGCAAAGAACTGACTCATTTGAAGAGACCCTGATACTAGGAAAGATTGAAGGCAGGAAGAGAAGGGAACGACAGAGGATGAGATGTTTGGATGGCATCATCTACTCAATGGACACAAGTTTCAGTCAACTCTGGGAATTAGTAACCTCGGCGCCGGCGGCCAGGTGGGGTGGGGGGTGGGGTCTTCGCCAGGGCTCGAGATCCTCCTGGGATGCGCAGTCGGGCTTGGAGAGTGAAAAGCACTGTCGAGGGTGCGTGGGGTAGGGGCACCGGGGTCGCACAGGCGGGCGTGGAGGGGCGCGGGCGCCATCGAAGCGGGGTCGCATCCTTCCTACCAAGGCCGGACCTAACGTCGTGTTTCTCAGGCTGTGCAGTCACTGAGGGCATGGGCACCCCTAACCCCTCCCCAACCCTCAGCCTCTCATCCTTCCATTATCTGCTAGGGGCTGGAGACGGGGTGAATGCGGCACCCAGGTCCTTCTGTCCCACCTGCGCCCCCTGCCTATTCCTCCGGCTGGCTGGATCTCTGGCAGTCCCAGCAGAAGCACGGAGCAGACGGGGCGAGTGGAGCTGGGATGGGGGTGGAGGTGCGGACGGCAGGCGTCTCTCCGCCCCGCTGTGTCACCTCCTCTTGCTGGAGTCAGGGCCACTCGCGGACTGCCATCTCCCCGCCCAGGGAACGAAGAACGCGAGCACAGGGACTGGGTACCGGTGGCCGAGGGGTCAGTGCCCGGGGCTGGCCCAGGACCAATGCTGCCCCAACCCCCGCGCAGCTAGTTGCCTAGCAGGGCCCTACCCGGAGCCAGCGCCTCCGAGGCCCGACGGAAGCCCTTTCCCCTGTGGGAGACCGCCGCTGCGGCCAGCAAGGACGGTCCAATGCAGGCTCCGTGCGTCTGAGCGGGGACAGGGAGGCGGGTGGTGCGCACCGGCTGGCGACCAGGCAGCCCGCGGTCCCGGGGCCACCGACGGGGGCGCGCTGGTCGCGGCGGGCGGGTGCAGGCCTTACCCGGCAGGGCTGCCGTCGTTGCAGGTCACCGACGTGTTGAGCAGGAGGTGCAGGCGCAGGTCTTCGTTGAGCTGCTGCGCCGAGCAGGGGTACAGGGACTGCGCCAGGCTCTTGACCTGTGCCATGAAGCTGTCCATGTTGCCCTCCACGGCCGTGAAGTCCAGAGGGAAGCTCTCCACCGGTTGCCCGGCTACCGGGGCCGCCTCGGCCCGCGGCGGGGGCGGCGGCGGGGGTGGCTGCTGGCCTCGGCGCCGCCAGGTCTTCCTGCCCTCGCCGCCCCCGGCCCAGTGCAGAAGGCCCAGCAGCAGAAGCACGCGCACCCCTCGGCCCATGGCCGCACCGCTCGGGCCCGCGGCCACCTGCGGAGAGCAGGCGGCGCTGAGGCGGCGCGGCGGCGAGGGCGCCAGGCCGGGGGCGCCCGGGCCGCGGCGCGCCTGCTCGGTCGCCCCGCTCCCCGCGTTGGGCCCGGCCGAGGAGGCGCGGGCGGCTCGGCGTCGAGGCTCTTGGGGCCGGGCGCCGTCGGCCTGGGCAGCTGGGACTCCGCGCGCGGCCGGCCGAGGGCAGCGCAGGGTCTGGGTGCGCTGGCTCCGGCCCGCGCCAATGAGCGGCGGGGGCCGAGCCTGGGCGTAGTTTGCGGGGGCCGCGGCGGCCCGGGTGCCCGCGCGTTAGATGTGCCGCCGCCGCCGCCGCCCCGGCTCGGCGGAGGGGGAGGGGGCCGCGCTCGCTCTTTTCTTGGCGGAGGCATCGCCTTTTCTTCCCAAACCGCAAGCCTGACGGAGGGGCCTGGACTACCCCGCCGCGGCCGCCGGAGGCGCTCCTGGCCCGGCTCCGTGGGGGGCAGCGCGGCCCGGCGGCCCCGGCGGCTCATTCACCGCGGCCAGCCCGGCGCCGCCGCCCCCGCCCCCGGGCGGCTGGAAGGGGCGGCGGGCGGGGGCCAGCGGGGAAAGAGCGGGGTTTTTCCGCGCGGGGGGGAGCTCGGTTGTCCACGCGGCGGGCCGGCCCGACGGGCTGGGGCGCAAGGGGAGCGTTCACCTGAGCCGCCGGGGGCCCTTCGCTCCCGCTGCCCAGGCCCAGAGAAGCGGCGGGCGACTGGCACCCCGGTCGGCACCCCCCACCCCGAACCGGCCCGGAGTCCCGAGCTCACCGCGGCCCGCACGGGCGGCCCCGCGGCCCCGGCTCCTTGGCGTCGCTCGCCCAGCGCCAGCCCGCTGTACGCCCGACTCGGCTGCCTCCCCTCTGGCGCTGGCGCGGAGCCGCCCGGGACTTTTATCCAGCGGGGCCCCCGGGATCAAAGCGACGGCGGACACAGGGCTCCGCGCCGAGGGGCCGGCAGCAGAGGCGCCGGGGCCTCCCGGAGGAGCGGACAGGTGTGGCGCGAGGCCCCGGCGCCCTCGGCGACCTGCCGGAGGGACTGGGAGCCGCAGCACGGCGCCACGGGCGATTCGCCCTGTCCCGCGCCTGGATGGACAGATTCTGGGCGGCCTTCGGAAACAGTGGGGGCAGAGGGGGTGCCGCCACTTACCGAGGTCGTTGGGCCTTGGGTGACGACCTGGTTCCTCCCCGCGTGTGCTCTGGCTTTGCATCCTGTGCCAGGGACTCCCAAGAACCTCTCTCCGCCGCAGCGTGGGCCAGGATGGAAGAGCTGCCGGCTTGGTATCTGTTCAGTGACCTCCGGGCAATAAAGTGTATCTGCCCCTTCTCTCTCACCTTCCCAGCGCTCCTCACTGGGGAGAGAAGGAGAGTCCTCAGAATCCAAAATGGGGTGTGTGTGTGTCGGGAGAAAGCTGCTTACCTACGGGCTTGTTCCGGGCTGCGGGCACAGACAAAAGAAAAAAAGGGGCATTTATTCGCCCTACACACAACACACACAAAGCACCATAGACAGCTTTGGTAGACAGACCTCTCATTCCCCTCCCAGCCACAGCTTCGCGGATGTCATTAAGCCATTTCAAAGATAAGAAATAGACCTTGCCTTTCGGGACAGGGGTCTAGAGCTGGGGCACAGCTTCCTGAGCTCCATCCTGACTTGGGGCAGTAGCGAAGCTGTGTCCCCAGGGAGGCAGGCACCTGCAGCCCCTCTGAGGCAGGAGAAGAGAGGTTGCCAGAGCCTCTGGCGACACCAGGGACCCCTGCCCCTGCCTTCCCCTCCTGCCCTATTGGACCTGAGCACTGTCCTCCTCGGTAGTCCCTGGGCTGGGTAATGAGCCGTGGGGTAAACAGTTACCACACCCACCCCGCACACACACAGCAGCCTGCTCCAGTGGTCTCTCAGAAGACACAGTGAGAGACCAGACAGGGCCCTTGAAAGCTTCTCTGTGAGGTTGAAACTGTAACTTCAACCTCGAAGCCTGGTATCAGGCTGAGGTGCCCCAGAGGTCAGCCTTGGCTGGAGTCACGCAATGGAGAAGAGGGCAGACTGTGACAGAGGGCCTCCCCACAAGCACCCATGGGGCAGCTGGGCACCTATTTTCCTGCTGAGGGGACCTGAGACTCAAAGTGCTAGCGGAAGAGCTGAGTGTGAGCTCTGTTCATTCAAAAACCCACATTTGCCACACTGCGGTTGTCAGGTCAGTATACAGGCCCTCCATAGGACTGGCCAGAGGCAGGCACTTCAAAGACAGTTTCCCCCATTTGAAGGTGTTCCTAGGCATTGGGGAGAACGTGCCCCAGGAACCTTCTCCATCTAAGAGTCTGTTATTCTAAGTCCCAGGCAGGGAAATGCTGCTTCCAGCCGGATGGCAGGATTGCGTAGAGCTCTGCTTCACACGGATCTGGCTCTGAGCCATTTCCTGGCAGGAGATCCTGGGCAAGCTCCATGACCTCTCTATGTGCCTCCGTTTCCTCTTCTTTAAAGCGGGGCAACGACCGTACCTCCATCAGAGGGCTGTTGTGGGATTACGGGAGCCCATGCGTGAAAGTGCTCAGCGCTGCGGGAATGGCAGTTACGACTTCCAATGGAATTCCAGTGTGAGGGAGGAGCTTGCATGCTGCACTCGCTGGCATTGCTGTAATGAGATTTAGCCTGCACTTTGACCAAAACGAGTTCCTGTTTGCTTTATTCAACACTACTAGCAGTAGTGAAGAGCCTTCCCCAGAACTTGCCTGTCCTTCTGTGTCCCTGCCTTTCCCACATCCTCTTCTTTAAAGCTTTAGACCCCGGACCCCAAATCTTGGGGGCAACAGCTCCTGAGAGCCTTCTGGAGTGGTTCATACCTCCTTCTCCTCTCGACTCTCCCAGACTGGCTCTGTTCCCTCAAGGGCCAGCTTTACCTTCTGCACCTCAGACTCCTCCAACTCAGTCTTCAGCTCCCAAAATCTGGGAGGGAGATTCATAGGACAGCAGTTTGACTTCAGTTTCCAGGCTGCCTGCACTCAGCTTAGAGGCTGCCGTGGCCCTGACACGTGGGAGGAAAGGGACCCTGGACTGAACAGTGGAAGTTCAGATAACACCTCACACCCACTAGGATGGTGTGATCAAAAATATGGAAAGCAGGGAATTCCCTGGGAGTCCAGTGGTTACCACTCAGTGCTTTCACCAAGGATTGGGATTAATTCCTGGTCAGGGAACTAAGATCCAGTAATCCATGTGGTGCAGCCAAAACAAAAACAAAGGAAAACATTGAAAACAACAAGCACTGGTGGGGGTATGGAGACACTAGAGCCCATGTATTGCTGGCAGGAATATAAAACAGTATAGCTGCTATGGAAACAGTTTGGTGGCTATGCAGTAAGTTACATACAAAATTATCACATGGCTCAGCAATTCCATGCCTAGGTACAATCCCAAGAGAGTTGAAGACAGGTGTTCAAACAAAAGCCTGACCATCACTGTTCACAGCAGCAGTACTCACTGTAGCCAAAAGGGGGAAACAGCCCAACATCCATAATGAATAAAATGGATGAAGAAAATGTGGTCCATCCACACAATGGACTATTATTCAGCCATGAAAAGGAACAAAATACTGACACATGCTTCAACATGATGAAGCTCAAAAACAATAAGGCCAGTGAAATAAGCCGGAAACAAAAGGCCACCTGTCTTATGTTTCCATTTACATGAAATATCCAGAGTAACCAAATCAATAGAGATAGAAAGGCCTTTCTTGCTCAGTCCTGTCTGACTCTTTGTGACCCCATGGACTGTAGCCCTGCCACGCTCCTCTGTCCTTGAAATTCTCCAGGCAAGAGTACTAGAATGGGTAGCCATTCTCTTCTCTAGGGGATCTTCCCGACCGAGTGATTGAACTCTGATCTCTTGCATTGCAGGCAGATTCTTTACCTTCTGAGCCACCAGGGAATCCCATAGGGACAGAAAAGCAGACTGTTAATTTCCAGGGGACAGGGAGGAGCAGGGAGTGACAGCTAAAGGGTACAGGGCTTCTTTCTGGGATGATGAAAATGTTCTAGAATTGACTGTGGTGATGGTTGCACAACATTGTGAATGTACTAAGTGCCATGGGATTACGCACCTTAAGCTCTTTTTGTTTGCTTTTGTTTTGGTTTTGGTTGTGCTGGATGTCTAATGCAGCACGTGGCCTCTTCCTTTTAGCACTGGGGCTTTCTCCATGTGCGGCCCATGGGGTCTTCTCCAGTTGTGGTGCATGGGCTTTGTTGCCCTGTGGCATGTGGGATCTGAGTTCCCCGACCAGGGATTGAACCCATGTCCCCTGCTTTGGAAGGCAGATTCTTAACCATGGACCACCAGGAAAGTCCCTAAAGTGGTTCTATATTATGAATTTTACCTAAAAAAAAAACCCCAAAACTCAAAACCCCTAAGGGTCTGACCAGTGGTGGTCAGCAGGCTGGGCCTGAAGCACCAGGTAACTGGCAGGGAAGGAGGGTAGGTGAGTGAATGTGGTGAGCTGGTCCCACCCTGGAGATTCTGTTGGGACATGGGATGTGCATGCCACTATTCACTTATTAGACAGATGTCTAGGGGACCCACACAATAACAGATGCAGCCGTGCCCCTGCTGGGCTTGCAGCTGGTTCTCTGAACCTCAGGCTTATTATCTGTAGGGTGGGGACGAGAATACTACCTGCCTTCCAGGGTCATAGGAGCATGAAATGGGGGCAGGATTTGTATCGGCCAGTGAGCACGTGATCAATGATAGTTGTTGCTCCCCAGTGGATTCCAACCATTCTTCAGGAACCAAGGCAGACACGGTCCTGGGCACAGGGGGCTTGTGTGATGTCTGGAGAGCTGACACTCAAGCTTGAGGAGGAAAAGTGGGAACAATGGCCCATGGACACCAGATATGCTAGACGTGAGACTCACCCTTCTGCCGACCCCGCCCCAAACCATTGCCATGTCCAGGTAGTTTCTGCATCATTCCTGTCTCTTGGCTTCCTGGTTCCCATTCAGCTGGGCAATAGGTACTTCTAGCCAAGCTTAGATCCTATGCATGCCCAGGTCCAAGGAGGCCTAGGAAAATGAGAGCCCAGAGGGGAGCCTCTGCCTCTTTTGAAGTGCCATCTTTAGATGTAGGATGGGGCTTCAGGGGCTGGTCCTTTGGGGAGGAAGTTGTAGGGGAGGGAGCACAGCAGGAACTGATGAGACTGGTCCACGAGTGGCACGCATGCACGCTCAGCCACTTCAGTTGTGTCTGACCCTGTGCGAGCCTATGGAGTGTGCCAGGATCCTCTTTGCATGGGATTTTCCAAGGCAAGAATACTGGAGTGGGTTGCCAAGCCCTCCTCCAGATCTTCCCGACCCAGGGATCGAATCCGTGGCATCTCCTGAGTCTTCTGCATCACAGGTAAATTCTTTATCACTGAGCCACCCAGAAATCCCTGTCCATATATGTCCACATGTGCCTAGTTTCTGGGAAGGGGACATCAAAGATAGAACATTTTGGGAAACAAGAGCTAGAGCCCGAGTTGGGGCAGGCTTGGGGTCCCTGCTGGCCTGCAGGCCCTGGGGAGGAATGTATGGTCGGGGGCAGTCAGTGGTGCATGGGATCCCACCTGTTGGACTGGGCCTTCAGAGTCTCAGGATGTCCAGCAGCTCCAGACTCAGTGTCTTTACCTGAACTTGGGTCGGCTCCGTATCACACAGCCGGCTCCCTCCTGGGGATCCCCAGGGCCCTGAGCCCAGGGCTCCAACAGCACAAGGCTGCTCTGGGCTGCAGCTGCTGCCTGCTGTCTGGGGCCCAGCTGTTCCCTGCTGGCCTCAGCCGCCCCGCCTTGCACAACCACCTGGGCGGCTCTGCATCCCAGCTGCTGGCCTGTGAGGCCCAAGAGGGCAGGAAAGTGGGGCAGACCACCGCAACCCCCACCAGTGGCTTGCCCTGAATAGAGGCTCTACTCCCCAGCCAGCCAAGAGCCCACAGCTAGCTTTGAGCTGGGGGAGGGGCCTCAAGTTGAGGTCATGCAATCGCAGAGCTTGAATCCGCCTGGTTTCCCCGACCCCTGCTCTCCATTAGCAGGAACCCCCTTCGCTTCACATCCTGGGGCCTTGATGAGAAAAGCCCATCACCTGGAGCCGTCTGGTATAGGGGCTGGGGCCACCTGGTCAGTTCCAGGCCTTTAGAAACAACTCTGAGGCATGATGTCAGAAGTTGTCCTCTCCTGTTTGCAGGTGGCCGTTTGCAGGCCTGGCCTGAGCAGTCTTGGGGTCACCTGCAGAAAGGACCCATACGCGCCTCACCGTAGGACTGGGAGCATGTGGGAATCAGAGCCCCCTTTACTTAGGGGTGAGGAAGCTGAGTACCAGATGTGCCCGTCACTCTGCCGCAAGCCCTGTCCTCCCATGCCTGTGAATGGGGGACTGGTAGGGTTTTCTGGACCCAGGCTTGACCCCAGCCCACCCTTTCCACACAGCCCCACCTGGCTGGTGGGCAATCCTGGCTGAAGGACTCTCCTGGATGCCAACCCACAGCTGACCTGGGCTAACTATGGAGTGTCAGGGCCAACTGGGGTCCCCCTGGGACCAGCCACATTCCAAAGCTGAAGGGAGGAAGGTGATGGGGATGGGAGGGGCTTCCTACACATCTGTGGAGATGGGGCTTCTTGGGGGTGTCACCAGAGTGTCTGCAAAGTGCCAGGGCATGCTCCTCACTATATAGGTGAGAGGGCGCGGGGGAGGTCAGGCTGCCCCAGGCCTGTGGAGAGGGCCAGAGACAGCTCCTCCTTAGCCTTCCCAGCTGCTGGCTCTGCTGAGCCCTAATGAGCTCCAGCCGGCTGGTCCCCATCCGAGCAGCCTGCAGGTCCTCAGTGCTGGCTGCAATAGCGGCTGCAGGCCATGTGACCTTCGGCCCTCCCTCCCTCTCACCCTGTGATCCGCACGTGGCCTCTGGGGAGGCAGAAACAAACCCTCAGATCTGCCACTGGGAACCTTTCAGCGCCAGCAACTTCAAAGGGGGCAGCAGAGCGGCGGGGGCGGTGGATGCTTTTCTTAAAGAGCTACACCACTTTTTAACTCAAAGCAGATCCTGGGAACAGCTGTCAAGCCGCTGCCTGGGAGGGACAAGGAGGTGAGGAGGAGCAGGAAGGTGGCTTCCTTGGCCTCTCCAAATCCCACTGTGTTTGCTTACAGACCTGGCTAGAGGGCAGGGCGGTAGGGACTATGCTGAGCACTTTCCTCACACCATCTTGCAGAAGCACCACCACCCTCCACCCGGGAGTCAGGATCCACTTCTCAGAGGAGGACACTGAGAGCCAAAGCTCCTGAGTGGAGGGTGTTGATTCTTCTGCCAGCTGGTGGCAGCTTAGAAACGGAACTAATTTCATGAAATTAACAGTGTGATCTCCTTTGCATGTGTGAGTAGGAGCCGAGATTCTTACCTGTCCAGGTATCTGCCTGGCCTGGAGGCCACCGAGACCAAATGTGGGGCAGCTCCATGCATGGTGGTCCACGCGTGGGGTTCCCTGACGATCTCACATGCACTCACTGGAGCCCTGTCCCAGGCTTGTCTGCTGCGGGTAAGGGGGCAGATAATGGAAACAGCTGCTCAAGGGACTCCACAATGTGAGGTCAGGAGTGGGCAGAAAACGAGAAACAAGGCAGAGGGCAGCAGGTGGGAAACTGTCAGGGATGTGGGCATCACCCTTCTGATGGGAGGCAGCTAAGGAAAGGCCTGGAGAATGGGCTGAGTGGGCAGCCGTGAGGTGGAGGGTGCTGAGGGTGGATAGCAGGCCGCCATCAGGAATTCACTTTTTTTTTTCCTTTGGCAGTGGAAAGCCTGAATGATAATACAGATAATCGCCCAGAGAATCTATGTTGGAAAGTAGATTTTAAACTTATTAAATTTAAATTGCAATTTTACTACAATTATATCTGTCTATATATATATCTTTATGTATATTTTAAATGCATTCAGCTGGAGTCTAAGCACAGAGTGAGGCATGGCTGAGCCTCCCCAGGTCCAGCTCAGAGGAGCCTCAGAAGCCACTTGCTCTGAGAATGAGCCACAGCTTTCCCAAAGAGACAGGTGGAAGGAGCTTTAGTCCCCAGGTCAGCCCAGCCAGGGGCTTTTAAACCTTAACCTACAACCTGAAGTTCTAAGAGAACTAGTTTGGGACGTATTTTCTTTGGAAAATACAGCCTTGGTCCCATCAGGGGCACTGGGGAAAATAACCCCTATTACTGCCCCCTCACCCCAGCATTCAGGTCGGTCCTGGGCCAATGTTGAAGCGAGTCTGGGCAGCTTGGCGTGAGGACTCTGGCCTCACCTTCTGACCTCAGGATTTCCCACAGACACTGAGTGGACCTGCACTGAGCTTCCACCTCCCTGGGTCTAGCTTTACAGATGAAGAATAAAGGCCCAGGCAGCCAGGAGATGTCAAAGCTCTGCTTGGTGCAGGGAGGGGAGCCTAGACCCCAAGCCCTGACCACTGTCTAACCTATATAACATCCAGGACTTTGTGCTCTAGATGTACCGTATGGTGGAGTGGAGCAGAGTTAGACAAGGTTCCAGAGTGAGTCATACAGGCTGCAGAGAAGACAACAAATGAGGGTATGTTCTGTGTTACCTGCTGTGTAAAAAGGAAGGAGAGAATCTGCATCTGTGCCCACTTAGCTTCTGATACATGCATATGCTCATCTTTGCAGAAAAACAGGAGGGCTACTGCAGAACTGGAAGATTACTTCCTATGTGGGTGACAGAGTGATGAAGAGGGAGTGACCCTTTTCTGGCTATGTGTCATGTTATAACTTTTGAATCAAATAATATTTAACTCAAATAAATGAATATTCTCCATAATCAAAATATTAGAGAAAGAATGAAAAAGACCCTAAAATTCAGTAATAAATGATTTTTTGATTCCTTTATTGTATATCAAATCAACATAACCACATAGAAAAAAAGAGAATTCAAATAGCTTTGAACAGCATATTCTGAATTTCAGTGTGATATATTCTGAGGACAAAAATAATTACAAAGAGATCTTGAGATTTCCTTAGTAGGTTTGGTTAGTAGCAGGATTGCTATAGTAATTCCAAAGCTATTGGAGGGCATTTTGGAACAGAGTAAATTAATAAATATGTTGATGCTGCTGAAAAAGGGTTCTTACTGTGGATAAGGGTTTATTTGGTTGTGCCTTTTTTTTGTATATTGAAAATGGTTTAATATTTATAAATTCATACAGTTCAGTTCAGTAGCTCAGTCGTGTCTGACTCTTTGTGACCCCATGGACCGCAGCACGCCAGGCCTCCCTGTCCATCACCAACTCCCGGAGTCCGCCCAAACCCATGTCCATTGATTCGGCGATGCCATCCAACCATCTCATCCTCTGTCATCCCCTTCTCCTCCTGCCTCAGGGTCTTTTCAAATGAGTCAGCTCTACGCATCAGGTGGCCAAAGTATTGGAGTTTCAGCTTCAACATTAGTCCTTCCAATGAACACTCAGAACTGATCTCCTTTAGGATGGACTGGTTGGATCCCCTTGCAATTCAGGGGACTCTCAAAAGTCTTCTCCAACACCACAGTTCAAAAGCATCAATTCTTCTGCACTCAGCTTTCTTTNAAAGAAAAGTATTCTTGTGAGCTTTTCTTTTTTCCCCCAAACTATCACTCTGAGAGTGATCAAGTTTATTTCACACACAGAGAAACAAAGCTGGAGTCTTCCCCAGAGGTCCCCAAGAGGAGAAACTCCACCTGCAATCTGGGTGCTTTAGGCCAGAAGTGAAAAAACCCCTATTTGTCTTGCATGTCACAGCAGAACCAGGGAAAGCCACTGTCACAGGAGAGCTTTAAGGCCTTCTTTGAGAATTTAAAAGTTGCCTTTTTAAATTTTTTAAAATTTCTTAAAAAAATTTTTTTTGTAGCACCTTGTGGCATGTCGAATCTTAGTCCCCAACCAGGGATCAAACCCACATCCCCAGTGTTGGAAGCATGGAGTCTTAACTTCTGGACTGTCAGGAAGTCCCAAGTGTTGCCTTTAAAAAAAAAAAAAGAAAAAGGTAAGGAATACATGAATAAAGAGAAGAAGAAAGAAAAATGAGCAGGGCAGACGTGACTGTGGAAGTGAAATTATGGGATGGGAGTTGTGAGACTATAAAGCTGACTGAATTCTGAGACCTGGCACCCCAGACAGAAAAAGATAATCCTTCAAACTCTGAGCCACATCCTTTATCCAGAACTCCAGAACTCGCTGTTACTGCATCTTTTTCCCATTAGACTACCCCATATTTGTTTTAATATTCAAATGGGAGAGATTTCTGGTAAAAGTAGAGGATCAAGATTCTATGACACCGGGAATCACTGAGACATGTTCACAAATATCTGATATAAAAATAATACACTCTCTAACTATGTGTATTTGAATAAGCTCTGGGCCTAAGGTGTGACCTTGGTCACATCATTTTCAATTATTCAAGGCTTCTGTCTCTTCCAACACTTATATATCTCTGTATTTTCAGAACCAGAAGAGATTAGCTGTAGCCAGGACTGTAGTCAACCCAAGTCATTACGGCCAAGAGAAGGGACTTAAATTTCCATGAATCTGACCCTATCCTAAATCTCACTCAGTTCCAGCCCTGTGGCTGCAAAAAAGTCCCCTGGCATCTCTGAGCCATGGATTCAGGATCAGAAGAACAATTCTACTTACTCTCAAGAAACAATGAGAAGAGATAACTCATTAATAATTTTAAACATTATTTTAAGGGAAAAAAAAAGCTGACTAATGATTAGTAGAATTGCCAGACTGACCACTTTTATACCCATCAGGGAAGTATCACCTGCTGACCCTGAATTTGTGTGTCTCCTGTAACCACCTAAACTGTCACTTCCTCAGACCCTGAGAGAGTATACGGGCTGCTATGGAAACAAGACCACACTTAGCTGCACTGTGGGTGAGCAGTCATCTTAGCCAAATTTTCCTTAAAAATTGGGAGAGACTTTGGGAAAGAATAACTTCACTTTCGGATTAAATATGATCATTTAATTGCTTTCCTTATTATTATAGTTTTTAAAGCACTGTAATTTACTTAAGACTTAAAGTCCATTTGTGTCTAAAAATAAAAGAATAAAATAAGCCATTATTTTTGGTGCAGTTGTTTTTAATGGTTTAATTATTGATTCCTCTCTCTGGAGTTTTATCTGGAGCATGGGGGTTGAAGGTGAGACTCATCTTATCTCTAATTAACGACCCTGAAAGGCTGGTGGTGGGGGGCGGGGAGGGTTCAGAAGCAGCCAAATAGATCCTTAACAGAACTAAAATACCTAAGAACACTCCTGCTATTCAAGAACAAAATGTGGAGTGTAAGCCAAAGTAGTTTAGTTTAAGGCTCACCTTAGCTGCACTAACATTTTTAAACTTAGCATAATGTAATAAAATGTACAAGGCAACTCGGTTTAAAAATAAGATGGGAGGGTTTCTTGTAAGACCACGGGCAAATAAAAATCACACGACCCACCTTCAATCACATTCTTTTGCATAGCAACGCTGGTCAGACCTGCATCCCACACACCAAGGCAGAGTTCTGAACCTCATGGAAAAAGCCCCACGTCACTGAAGCTCAGGCACCAAACCAAGTCCATTGGGAAGGTTTGGAATTCATTAGAGAAATGATTTGCTCATGGTTCAAAGTGCACCATATTCATCTTTTCTCAGAGAAAATAAGTCCTCTTCTCCAACCCCTACTTTCCACTACTGGAG
Source organism: Neotragus pygmaeus (assembly GCA_006410875.1). Lineage (NCBI taxonomy): Eukaryota > Metazoa > Chordata > Mammalia > Artiodactyla > Bovidae > Neotragus > Neotragus pygmaeus. The sequence goes on along the minus strand of SJYV01015770.1, from coordinate 148,002 downwards.
TTTGTAAATGTAAAATCTACCCCAAATACCAAATAACACAGGGTTATAAGGCAACACAGGGCCCAGGGCTCATTAGAAATCAGGATGACCACCTGGTGGCACCTTGATGCCTCAAGAAAGGAAGACCACATGAGCAGAAGTCAGGACTCCCAGCCTCAACCCCCATCCCGACTCCCAGGGACTATATCAGCTGGCATGACAGTTGTCAGGGACAGTCCTTGCTAGAACTGCTGACTGAAAAAGCAAATGTTCTGATAGAGATTCTGCATTCAGGCCTAAACTGCCAAATCAAGCCAGCAACACTTGGAAAGAACAGGAGCCCAAGATAATGGAGGAAATCTTCAAAGAACAAACCATGGCACAGCAGAATCAGGTGGAGAGAGGCCAGGCTGCACTCAGGAATGTGTGCTCCTCTCACCACACAAATATACTCCGTGCTTTTATAGCAAGAACCCAGTTTGATCCCAAGAACTCACAAGGGAAGATTCTGATACAGAAGCATCAGTTACAGGTGGGTTTACCTTGGGTTAGGAGCAGTGGGGCGCATCCTACATCTGGCTCTGGGGTAGCCCTTCCTTCAGGAAATTCCTTCCCCTCAGCTAAAGTGTTAATTTCACTTCAAGTCCCCAAATCAAAAATGCAAAGTGCCTCTTTAAAGAACTGCAGGAAAAACAAACAGGCCCCAAGCATTTCCCGGATCCCAGTCTCTGGCCCCCAGGACAATATCAAACTACAGGGTTTTTCTTCCCCAGTATAGTCTCATTTCTTTTCCTTTTTTCAGAGGATCACAATTGCACCCTATTGTGTGTCTACCCTTTCAAATACCTTGCAAATACATTCCCATTCCGAATCTCTCCGGAGCCTCCTAAAAATCTAGGGGAGGAGCTGACAAATGCAATTTGAATAATAATGAAGCGACTGAACAATTTAATTACCAAAAGTAGCCCTAGAGACTCCCACAAAAGAGTGGAAAGCCTTTATCTACAAAAATGTGGCCACCTGCTAGGCTGTGAGACCAATATGGGGAATGCAGAAGAGAGAGGTGCACAGGTGTGCACAGGAGTTTAAGCAATTGAAGAATTAGCACAAAACATCTCTAGGGACAGGCACCCTGAAAAAGGGTGGCTTGGAAAGCTCCTTTCTAATCTCTCAGGCTCAAGACTTAACTTTCTTCCCTTTCTGATTCATTGAAAGTAGCACCTACAGTAAGTAAAATACTGAAAACTGCCCTCCCACCCCTAAGAGAAAGGCTTTGTTTATGGCGAATTTAAAGTTTAAGTTCAATGAATTTTCAAAAAAGGTTCTTCAAAATCAAGTCAAGAAAGTACTGTTTAATCCCTCCTACAGTTTCTTTAAAGTGAACATTCTTAAGTTCTTTCTTTAGAAGGCTGACAATTTCACCTAGATGTGTTTGCCAGCTTCATTCTACTGACCTTTCCAAATGACCTTACAATAAAGGACTTTTCCCTCGCTTTGGAGGGAAACAAAAAAGATGAATCTTTCTGGAATCCTAAAAGGCTCTCAACTTCCTTAGGCTTTAAGAATTAAATGCAGGAAGCCCCCACAGGCTNTCCAACTCTCACATCCATACATGACTACTGAAAAAAACATAGCCTTGACTAGATGGACCTTTGTTGATAAAGTAATGTCTCTGCTTTTTAATATGCTGTCTAGGTTGGTCATAACTTTCTTTCCAAGGAGCAAGCATCTTTTAATTTCATGGCTACAGTCACCATCTGCAGTGATTTTGGAGCCGCCAAAAGTAAAATCAGCCAGTTTCCATTGTTCCCATCTATTTGCCATGAGGTGATGGGATCAGATGCCATGATCTTAAGTTTTCTGAATGTTGAGCTTTAAGCCAACTTTTTCACTCTCTTTCACTTTCATCAAGAGGCTCTTTAGTTCTTCTCCACTTTCTGCCATTAGGGTGGTGTCGTCTGCATATTTGAGGTTATTGATATTTCTCCCGGCAACCTTGATTCCAAGTTGTGCTTCATCCAGCCCAGCGTTTCTCATGATGTATTAGTTAAACAAGCAGGGTGACAATATACAGCCTTGACATACTCCTTTTCCTATTTGGAACCAGTCTGTCATACAGTTCAGCCAAGTATAAATATGGAAGGAGGGGAGAAGAAGACTAAGGGGTGGTGAATTCAGGATGCTAGCTTTGTCTCCTAGGGGCCTACAAAGCAGAGGCATCCCGGTAGCAATGAACACGCTCAACTCCAGACCTTGGTTGCTAAATCCCACTCCCCTCTAACAGGGACTAGGGCTTCCTTGGGAAATGGCATTCAGGGCTGGGGCAGGGACAACCTGGGTAAGCTTGAGACACCTTCTTGTGGCTGAAGCGAGGAAGTGCTCAGAGAACAACAGAAACATCAAAAAGATGCAGGAAAGGTGTGAGTGCTACAGGTGACTGCAGAGTAGCTCGGATTGTTGTATCAATTAAAGATCTCCCAATGTTGTATCATACTTCAGTGGTGAAGTAAGAGTGGCCCTTCTTCAGACATACATACTGAGGTATTTAGTGGCAAAGGTGTACAATGTTCCCACTTACTTTCAGATGGTTTCAGAAAAAATATATATATACACACAATGACAAAGAGAGAAAAAATATACATAGAGAGAAATGATAATGATGAAACAATTGGGCAATATGCAAACAAATGGTGTGTCTAGGAGGTATGCACGCAGGAGTTAGTTTCTGTACTGTTCTTGTAAGTTCTAAGTTTGAAATAATATGAAAATAAAAATTCACTGTCCTCCCCTCCCCAAACAAGTGCAGGAGCCAGCTTGAACGGAGGGTCTAACTGGTCAAATGTGGATCAAATTTTAGCATCAAAAGAATAACTGAATGAAGAAAAAGAATCCATGGGTTCACATTAACGTTTAGGAATTAAAAAAAATTCTTAATCGGAAAAATGCCTGTTAAATATAGAGGGAATGATAAGGTTGCAAGACTGTGATTTTGCTCCATAAATGTAATGATGGATTCAGGCAAGGACTATCAGTTGGTGCTAAAACCACTGGGTCAGTGGTTCTTAGAAAAACATCATATTTGTGCTCTCAAAGAATTACCTCCACACACAGCTTATTCAGTTTACAAGGTACCTGGAACGGGGAGGTTCAATCTTTGCATCCTTACTAATGGGACAAACTGAAACCCTGGAGCTCCTGAGAGGCTGTCATCTATACTGCCTCACTGCCCTGAATGTTTAACTCCAGGAAAAAATCATTCAGGTCCAGCCTGTGGGCTCTAAAATATGTGAATGTCATGAAAAATAGAAACAAAACAAAAAACAGAGGCACTGTGGTTATTATTATTATTATTTTTGGCTGTGCCACACAGCTTGTGGGATCTTAATTCCCTAACCAGGGATCAAATCCATGCCCTCAGCAGTGAAAGTGCAGAGTCCTAACCACTGGACCACCAGGGAATTCCCAGGACTGTGGTAGATTAAAGGAGTGTAAACAGGCTCAACAACCAAATGCAATGTGACAACCAGCTATAAAGGACCATTTTGGGACAAGGGAAATTCTAACGTGGACTGTGTAGATATATCATTAGATAATATCATTATATCCATGGTTGTTGCATGTGGTGACGGGTTATGATTAAACAGGAGGTCCTAGTTCTTGGGAGCAGCTGCTGCAGTATTTGGGGAGAAAGGGCCTAGATATCATCAATTTACTTCCTTTTTTAACAATACTCACTCATTTATTTGGCTGTGTCAGGTCTTAATTGTGTCACTTGGGATCTTTCATTGTGGCACACGGGCTCCAGAGCATGTAGGCTCAGTGACTGCAGTGCTCAGTAGCATGTGAGATCTTAGTTTGCTGACCAGGGAGTGAACCTGCGTCCCTTGCATTTCAAGGTGGATTCTTTAACCACTGGCCCACCAGAGAAGTCCCTCATCAACTCACTTTAAAATATAAATACATATGCACATATTAACACAGAGAAAAAGACAAACACTGTCATTTCCATAATGGTATCATACAATTGCAGCCTTTGGGGACCAGCTCTTTTATTTTTTTTCGCCACATGATGCAGCATGCAGAATTCCCCAACCAGGGATAGAATCCACACCCTTTGCAGTGAAGTGTGGAGTCTTAACCACTGCACCACCAAAAAATTCCAGGACCAGCTCTTTTCACTCAGCGTGCCTCATCCAGGTTGCAGTCAGTATTCATTCCCTTGATTTCTGAGCAGTGCTCCGAGTGTGGATGTGCCGCATTGTTGAAGGACATTTAAGTTCATTCCAGCTTTTGACTATTAGATAAAGCTGCTGTGAATATTAATGTACAGATATGTAATTTTTTTTAATGGCAAATTTGGAAATAAAAAATAAGAGCTACAAAAAGAAGCTGAACTATGAGCACCAAGAAAGGACTCCCCTTTAGGACCCTGCATGCTTCCCAAAGATAATCTTTGACCCCACAGTCATCTCTGTGACCTCTGTTGTGATCACACTCTCAAAGCTGTAACCAGACCCCTTGTAGGAGGCCTTGAGGTCACGAGGGAAGGTGCCAAGTTGCAGTGAGGAGCTCAGGAAGGCAAGCCCAAGGAGGCAGCCTCCTCATGGAGCAAATGGAGTTCTAATGGAGGAGTTCTGACTCAGGCTTGAGAGTTCTAATCCGTGGCAAACTTGCCACAAAACAGGTAAGGGTCCTTCCTGCTGTGGTGAGGAGCTAGTATGTCAAGCCTGAATTTTCACCCCTGGCCTGAAATTATCCCTTGTCCCAGGGGAGCCTCTGCTGGGCGTTTCCAGCCTTTGGAGGCTTCTCAAGCTGTGTCCAGCATCAAGAGGTCAGCTCCGGGGCTTGCTTCATGGATGCCTCACAGACTCTGGTCTGTAGTGCTTCGTCTTCAAAAGGTCACACTCAGCCAGGCTATTAAGGGAGGCAGGTCTGCTCTGTCTCTCCCATCTCCTAATGCCAGCACCAGGACACAGACCCCATGGAGCATGGGGCACCCTGATCTGCCTGGCGGGCGGCAGCAGCCGGAGAAAGCACATGTGGGGGGACTGCGCATACGTTTGTCTCCCCATCGAGTCATTCCTCTCACAGATGTTTGCAGAACTCCCGCCCCATGTGAAACTCTGGTCTGCGTGCCTGCCAGTGGATAGCCAGGCAGACAGGGCTGCCCTGAGTGGAGACAGCCAGTAAACAAGTGAGCAGGCACAAAAGGCCTGTCCCAGCAGATGGGGCTCTGAGGAAACCCTGCAGTGCTGAAGAGGCCAGGTTGGGGGCAACCAGGGACCTGGCAGCCACAGAACTGCATGGGGGGCCCTGGCGGGCTGAGGGGTGAGTAAGAGAGCTTGCAGGCAGTGATCAGAAGTGCCCCCCAGGAGTCTGCTCCAAGGTCTTGTGTTCTCAGCTACATATGGTGTGACCCACGCGAGCAGGTGGGAAGGGAGGGGCAGGTCAACTGAAGCTGACTCTGAGCCAGAAAACTTCTCTGCCCTGTATCCTGTGCGGCTCCTCTCCCCAGAGGGGACTGGCTGATAGTGACCAATGTGGGGGCTGGGTGAGGCACTGAGGTTGCACAGTCAGTCCAATAGGACTGTAAGGCAAACTGTGAAGGGTGGCCCTGGAGCTGTGACTACCCTGAAGCTTTCATGTTTTCTCGCATACATATGCAGTCAGTATGAGGCTGCCGGTGAGATGGATGTGTCAGCTACACGAGGGCGCGTGGCAGCACCCACTCCTGAGAGGTGGCAGGATCCACATGCCCCTCCTCCCGGTACCTTCCACTGACTTGGACAGTTGGAATCGGAGGACAAGTTCTGTCACAGGAAACAGTGAGAGCACGGACAGTCAGAATGCTCGTCGCAGACTTTCACCGAATCTGCTCTCTGATTTGGAGTTTCTGGCGGGCCCTTCCCCAAAGCTGCTCCCAGACTTTCACACCACCCCTCGGCCGGCAGGCATTCACTCCACAGAGGTGAGGGAGCCTGGCTTCACCCCTAGGGAACATAGAGGGCAGGAAAGGGGGCAGTGGGACCCAAGACGGGCCGGAGGGGATAGGGAGCCCAGGGCACCCCAAGCCCGGACCCAGGGCCACGTGGCCCAGCTGGTGTGANTCAGCAGAACAAGAATTAATCACTTAGAACTGAATGAACTGATGAGGATGATTGTCACTGATATTTGGAATGTCAGTGACATTATAGCATTCAGTGTTCTGAATATATAAGAAAGCTCTTTCTTCTTTCTTCTTAATATGTCTGTAACCCATAACAATTTAGGAGATTCTGTTTTTGTAAACTGAAATATTTGTAAACACTTTATGCTCTCTGCCTGACTCCCCAGAATTTAGAAACTTTTATTGTCTCCTTGTTTTTTACAAAATATGGTTATTTGCAGAAGTTCCATAAGAATCCGTCCTCTTTATTTTATCAGGACATATTTGAAAACGAGTTTACCAGGTGTCTCAGCAGTAAGGAATCCACCTGCCAATGCAAGAGGCGTGGGTTTGATTTCTGGGTCAGGAAGATCCTCTGGAGAAGGAAATGGCAATCCCCTCCAGTGTTCTTGCCTGGGAAATCTCACTGGACAGAAGAGCTGGGGGACTGCAGTTCATGTGCTTGCAAAGAGTCAGACGTGACTTAGCGACTCAACAACAACAATTCGAAAACTTGGTTTTGCAACCAAGGCCTTGCCTGGAATATTGTATTTGACAATGATACTCGTTTAATCAGATATTGATGCCACTCTTAAGGAATTAAGATTGACAGCCAATACAAACCCTCCCAAGAAAACTGGCTTACTGTCTTCCCTTACAGGCAAATCAGGACTTCACTCCCTGGCAGGTTCAGGAACCTTAGGATATTTTGGGGACCTCAAGAAGAGGATAATTTGTCTATTAATAAATGTATAGGTACAGTGGGTAAAACCTAGTGGAGACATTTTCTTGGCTTGGCTTCTTAATCTCAGAACAGTAAATAATAGAAGGCTTTTAAAAGTCCAGTCTCAGAACCCTTATGAAAACTTCCAGCCAAGTGAACTTAACATAGTAAATTATGTATCTAGATAATCAGATCAAACCTAACACAACCAACCTTATTTTGTGACCAAGAATAATCATTCTTTGAGACTATTTTTTATCCTAGCAGAGAAAAGTGTAGGAGAGAAAAAAAAATGTGTGTGTGCTTCTCTGGAAAACTGTGCATTGCCTAGAGAACAGCCCTCCCCTCCAAGTTATCTAATTCATGCCTTTCCCTGACCTTGAATTTCATCAAATTAAGTAACAAATGAAGAAAAAGTGAAGAGAATTCAGTCAGTCATGTCCAACTCTTTGCGACCCCATGGACTGTAGCCCACCAGGCTCCTCAGTCCATGGGATTTTCCAGGCATGAATACTGGAGTGGGTTGCCATTTCCTTCTCCAGGGGATCTTCCCGACCCAGGGATCGAACCCGGGTCTCCAGCATCGTAAGCAGACGATTTACCATCCAAGCTACCAGGGAAGCCCAGGGAACAAATAAGTCGTATAAAATATGTCCATGAACTGACAGAGTTTCAATAATCTTCCCTCTCAATCAGTTTTGCCTCAATATTCCTGACTTAAATGGGCATCTTCTTTGTATTCTTTTTAAAATTGTGGTAAAACGTCTGTAAATTTAACTATTTTTAAGTGCACAGTTCAGTGGCATTTTATACCTTCACATTCTTGTGAAATCCTCACCATTCATCTCCAGAACCATGAAACTCTGTACCCATTTAACAGTAACTCCCCATTCTCCCCTCCCTGGATTTTCTTTTGTGCCCACTATACCATCTTCTGGCACCCTCATCACAAGCGAAATAAAATCTTTTTAACACATGTTCATTTTTATATCCTTACAAGAGTCATCTGACCTTTTTCTGAAAAATACCAAATAAATAAATGAATGAGGAAGGCTGGCAGTGATGAGGAAGGTCCCCAAGGAGGACTGTCACTAATTGGTGCCTCGGGTGACAGTCCTGATTTGCCCAGGACTAAGGATTTTGTTTGATAACAAAGCTGGGTCCTACTAAGAGCTTGCACCCCATCTAAAAGGTGGTGATAATACTCGTAATGATAAAATTTGAGAATTTAGGCCTGATATTGCTAGACCAGAGGAAGGAGGAGTCTGGCTATTAAGGTTAAGTTTTATCATTTGCAAGTGATGGCAACTAACACAAAGTGAAACAGAAGGAAACAAAGATGGTGCAGACCAAGCCAAGCGTTCCATTGTGTGGCCTCTGATGAAGAGTGGGTTGAAAACTCTCCAGCCCACCGCACACCTGATGGTCCGGTGGCCTCCTCAAGCCTCCTTGGTCAGGGGAAGTCGCTGGCCGGCTGCTGGGTGACCAGCCAGTTGAGGAGCAGCTGCCCCCTGATCTGGGAGGTGTGCCCTCCCCGGGGGTGTCCCTTAGGGCCTGGAGCCGCTCAAGGCAAGCTCCCAGGACCACTAGGTTCTGGTCTTGGAGCTATCCAAGGGCTAAAAGAGACCAAAGGGGACACTTGGCAACTCCAACGGCCACTTTCTCGTAGCAGCAGCTGCCACGCCCTGACCTCGCTTCCCTAGTCTACACACCGGGGGTCCCCCGGGTGATAAAGGAGGCGCTCTGAATCGGGTCTCCCCCAGGGGGGAGTGTGTGTGCGCGGAGGTCAGGATGCGAAAGGACAAGAAGGAGACGCTCCTGGGCAGCGTCCCGGGGAGGGGTTCGGGAGAGGCGGAGTGAGCACGTGCCACCTCACCTCCCCGCCGACCGCCGGCCAGATGCTACCAGAACCCCCCCAGCCTCACCCCAACAAGCGCTCTGGGACTCCCGGAGTCGGGTCTCAGTAGCGAAGCCGCGGGGCCCGGCGCTCCCCGTGCCCCCCACNCTCCTGCGGTTGCTGCGAAGGCCGCGGGGGCGGGGCCAGGAGGGAACCTTGGGGCGGGGCCTGCTGCGGCCAATGAACGGCCTTATGGCGCGGCGGGCCCTCCCTCTTCCGCGTCGGGCTCTGGGCGCATGGGGATGGGGGCTGGCTAGCCTCCTTGAGGGGATGCCGGGGGTCGCGGTCCCCGCTACCCCCATCCGAGCCCGCGGCGCTTCGAGCCCAACTCCGAGGGTCCCGGCCCCATGTCTCCACTCTAGGGTCACCCTCCAGCTCGGTGCACTGTGGCGGCGTGTGCTGAGTCACTTGCTGCCCTTAACCCGACAGCTGACCCTTGTCGAACCCGTTATGTTGGAAATGCTAGTTGGGCCCTGTTATGTAGGGGCCGGCGCGAAGACGCGGAGGGGAAGGGGGCTGAGCCGATGAATGGCAACTCAGTGTGTGCAGAGTATGATGAAAGGGGCTTCTGTCGAGTGGGGAACCCAGGATCTCCTTGAGTTGGCTCTCTTTGGAGTTTGAACATTATTCTCTGGGGGTGGAGGGGCGTCCCTGAGTGTGTAGATACCTGTGGTGGCCAGTTGGCCTGATGTGGAAGGTCCTGCAGAACTGAGTTGACACAGCAGGCCCAGTGAGGAGAGAGTAAGCAGGATTTGCAGGTGAGGTGTGGAGCTGCTGAGTGGATGGTCCACCACTTGTATTACAGGCTTTGTCCTGTGGAGCCAGTGGGCTGTGCAAGAGGTGGACTCTGTGCCCTCAGCTGCCTCAGTGGCACTTGACTGCCCCTGCCTGGGGCGACCAGGCCTGACACAGTGGCTCACACCCTCATCTCGCCCTTAGGTCCTGGAGGACACGTGCCGTCGGCAGAACTTCAACCCCAACGAGTACGACCTGAAGTGAGTTTGCACTGGCCAGGCCACGGGCTCCAAATTCATAATCCACCCTTCACCCAGGGCCCTGCTGGGGCTTCAGCCCACGTGGGTTTATTCTCTCACCCCCCGGAGGCCAGAAGCCCCTGATGACAGGGTTGGTGGGGCTGCATCCCCTCCAGAGATCTGGGCGAGTACCCTGTCTTACCTTTCAGCTGTGGGGGACTCGAGGTGTTCCTGGGCTTGTGGCTGCCTCCCTCTTATCTCTGCCTCCCTGATCCTTGTGTGTTTGTGTCTCTCCTCTCTGTCTCTTATCAGGGCACTTGTCTCTGAATTTAGGGCCTAGCAGATAACCCAAGATGATCTCATCTCGAGATTCTTAATTACATCTGCAAAGGCCCTGTCTCCAAATAAGCTTATATTCATGAGTTCTGGGGGTTTGGCTATGCATATATCTTTTTAGGGGCCATCATTCCTACCACGGCAGAGGGCTTTGGGCCTTTGGTCATGTAAGTTCCTGGTGGGGCTCTGAGGGCAAAAAGAGGTGATCATGGAGAAATGGGAAGAAACCTGCAAACTGCAGGTAGCTTCTGGTGGCCTCAGGCCCTGGAGCTGTGTGTACCAGTCTTCATGTGCAGGCATTTTTCCAAAGAGAGGGCTTTCACCAGATTCTGGAATCTAGGGCAGTGAAAGAGTCAAAACCCCACACGAGTGGGTGTGGGTTTTTGTCGCATATGGGGAGCTTCCTACCTTAAGCATATCCTTAACAGTATGGCTGTTCTCACATCAGGGGTAGACAGGAGCCCGAAGTGTGGGAGACTGCTCTGCTAGACCTGGCTTGCGCTGCCTCTCACGTGGGGCTCTATAGAGGAGGTCTGAGCAAGCATGCCTCCGTGTCATCCCAGATCCCTGCCTTCTGCCCAGCCACGGAGAATCCCAGGGCCTGTACTGGGCCTTCCCCTGGCATCCTGTCACAGAGCTGTATATTCTTTCTTTGCTCTCCCTGAACCTGCCTGAAATTTCCATGTGGTGCCTGGTTGGACTCTTACAACATGTATTGATTTTTGTCTTGTTTTCTTTGTATCCACTGACTGTGTAATTTGTTTAAAAACTGCTGCTCCTGCCAAGGAAGGCAGCCTCTTGCCCACGTGCGTGTGTGTACTTCATGAGGCCCCTTCCCCTCATCTCCAGGGCTCCGAGCGCCTCCCTTCTTGAGTTTTCTATAGCTCTGCTGTCCTGTCTTGCACTTAACGTTGAAGTTGTTGTGTAGCAATTTCTAAAGTGTTGAAGATAGGTATCAAAGTTCTTTCTTTACTAGGTCTTCCAGACGCCCTTTGCATGTTCAGAAAACCATTGTTTCTAAAGGCATCTTGTTATTCATGCTGCCGGGTGACCACTTCGGTGTGTATTCAAATCTCATGTTCTCTTGCCAGTGCTGTAGTTCCCCCACTTCCCCTAAACTTTCATTAACAATGGAGCTCACAGTCTGACTTCTGAGAGGCATAAATAAGTTCTTTTATTCACTTTTCTGGTGATTCATTCTGGCCGCTGTGTCTTGTAAAATCACGACCACACAGCTTCTGTTTTCTGTTACGGGCAAGAGTTTTCTTCACTCCCAAGTGATCTGTAGGGTTAACAGCGGTGGTTCTCCTTTCCATAGCATTCGTGGGAGCAGAGAGGGTCAGGAGAGGGCCCAGGGTCAGGCAGGCTCCAGGGCCACCTGGCTACCACCTCCCTGCCCTCATCCAGGTGAGACAGTGTCAAGGCCTCCAAGTCCCAAGCCCCTTTCTACCCCTCTTCTTGTCAGGTGTGGGTGTCTGACTCTCTTTCAGTCCACAGATAAGATGTGATCTGAGCTGGATATCAGGAGCTGTAGTGTGGTCCTAGCACTGCCTTTGGGTGGCCTGGGCTACCTGTAGGGTACTTCCCATCTGGGTTTCCTGATTGTGAAGCAGGCTGATCCCAACCCTGGCTGTGCTTCCCAGGAGGGCTGGCTGCCAGTGGAGACCAGCAGGTGTCTCGGAGATTGCTGGATTCTCTACCTGTCCTCTTGGCCGTGGGTATTTCCCTCCTGACTCACCAGTTCACTTTCCTCCCACCAGTTCCTTCCAGGAGCCATCCATCTTTGGATCCAGGAGCTCTGTACATGAGGGTCAGAGGAGGCTGTGGGCCCACACGGGCCTCTTCCTCGATCTGTTGATGGCTCTAAGTTGCCAGGTCCCCAGCTCTAAAACATGCAGGACATGGACAGAGAGACGATGGGCCGCTCCAGGGTTGAAAGACCTGGCTTTGTGAGCCAGGAATGGTGGTCTCAGCCCTTTATCCCCATATTCCAGCCACTGTGGGGGCCTGGCTCTCCATGGGGATTTTAGGTCAGGTCATTGCATTTGTGATTCTCTAAAACCTTTGCCTCTGTCACTGGTCTTTGGGGTTGTGGCCCTGCTTCCAAGGATAGCAGGAAGCAGGGGGGACGGGAGCAGGTCATTTTGGCTGGTGGCCTGCAGTACAGGGGAGTGGACGCAGTGGCTGGAGTGCTGCAGCTCCGGGCAGTAGCAACAGGGCTTTGTTCCATCAGAACTTTTCTGTGCAGAGCAAGATGCATGCCCTTCAGCTGTGCCCACCTGTGCTTTCATCTTCTGAGTTTGTAGTTGGACTCATCACTGCCTCATGGTCTGAGGGAGCAGGTGCTTGCTTTGCCCCAGAGGTGACCTGTGTTCTCACTGTTCCTGCTCGAATTGTATCAATGCTCACTCTCTTTCCTTCAGAAGACCCACTACTGGAGTCAGGGACCCACCCTGTCTTTGCAGGCTCTCAGGCCATCCCTCAGTTCTTGCAGCTTTGCCGCCAGGGACTGTGGAAGTGCCAGCCAGACATGGGCGTCTACTCGTACGCTGCTCCTGGCATTGCTGGGCTGTGTTCGGGTCAAGGGGCAGCCTGAGGCTTTGATCTGTTTTGCAGGTTTCAGAGGAATGTGCTTGACCTCTCTCTCCAGTGGCGATTCGCCAACCTGCCCAATAATGCCAAGCTGGAGATGGTGCCCATCTCCCGGAGCCGCGAGGGGCCCGAGAACATGGTAAGTAGCTCGGCGGCCACGCGCCTCCCAGCTCTTCTGTTCAGACCACTGAGGCCGAGCAGATGGGTGGGGTGCATGGGCTGCGCACGCGAGGCACTCGTCCCCATCCTCAGGTGAGACTGGCTTCTCTCGGTCAGGCGATAGCCACCTTTCTATTCCCCAAACTGATGATTGGAAATGAGACTTTTCATTTTTTGTGCTGACTGTGTTTTGAGGTGGGGGCGGTTACTTGTGCTGTGTCTATGTCAGCATGTTGGCAGCATTCACCATAGAATATCACGAAGAATCTTAGAGCCGGCAGGACTCTCTGTGCGGCATCCAGGCAGCCTCAGCTCTGGGATGAGGACACACAGGGTGAGGCGCAGGCTTCCTCTGACCGGGCGCAGCGAGAGCACAGCCTGAGTCTTCCGACTGCAGCTCACTGCTTTCTACCAAATCCGCAGCTCTTGCTTCCTAGGGATTTAGCAAACGGTGAGAGTCATGGTGATAGCTGCCCTCTTGTGCTCAGGCAGGTCCTTTAAGAACGGAAGTGCAAATCCTCCCAACACTGCAGGGAAGCAGTTTTCATCCCGGTTGAGAGACAAGGCTAGAGCCTCAAGGGTGTGAGTTTAGAGCCCACCGGATCTCTTCTTCCATTACAGTTGTGGTTCTCAGCCTTTGATGTGGAAGAAACCCTGACTTCCCTAGGGGATTCCTTGGGTGTGGCTGGAGACCCCCTCACGCTCTCCCACAGAGCGATTTCTCTTTTGTCTTTTATTGGGATTTAATGTAAATAATGGCAACCCACTCCAGTACTCTTGCCTGGAGAATCCCTTGGACAGAGAAGCCTGGTGGGATACAGTCCATGGGGTCGCAGCTTGGACCTGACTGAGCGACTGACACACACAGTGTAAATAAATGTGCCCTGGAGAAGCCCCTTGGCCAGAAGGGCAGGAGTCGCTGCGACCTAGAGAATCACTGCACTGTGGCAATGGGCTGAGCAAGGTCCTCACCTGGGGATTTGAGCTTTAGTGTGGCTGTCACTTGACAGAGGGACCAGAGTATTTATCCCCTTTGTGGGTTATAGACTTACGTCTCTATTTTGGGAGATAATTGTTAAAAGCATGTCATAAAATAGTATGCTCACTTATTTAAAAAAAATTCAGCAAAGGACCAGACCTGGGCGGGGTCCAGCCAGGACAGTGCTCCTTTTCCTGACCTGGCTCCAACGTCTTACCCCTCAGGTGCGCGTTGCTCTGCAGTTAGATGATGGCTCTAGGTTGCAAGATACTTTCTGCTCAGGCCAGTCACTCTGGGAGCTTCTCTGCCACTTTGCCCAGATCAGGTAAGTGCTGATGAGCAGGTTCTGGGCTGTGCCTTCCTCTGCCATGGGGATGTTGCCACGGTCACTGGGGTTGATCTAGAGCCGCAAGCCGGAGCTGTGCTTCGGCCTCCACCAGCCGCTGCTGGTACCGCCTTTGGCCTACACCAGTAGCTCGTCTGTCTTTATGGGTGTCCTGGTGTGAAGGCTGGGCCTCACCCTCCTGAAAGAGCTGTGGGGGACCCAAGAGACCCCCTCCAGTGTGGTGAGCATTGAATAGAGAAGTAGGGTGCTGACAAACGCTGCGGCTATAAAACTCCCTTGTCATGAGAATGGGCTGTCTTTAGAGAACACAGTTTAATGACAGTTGCCATGGGTCGGTTTCTATCTGGTGATTAACGGTTTAACCTTTGTTTCTGAAAGTGTCAAAATGGCAGTCTTTTAAGTTTTGATTTTTCTTTGTGAGCTGGAAGTCTTTGTCCACTTTTAAAGGTCTCCAGCCACAGAAGAGAAGGGACCGTGGAAGGATATAGTGGTTGCTGTGTGGCCTTGGGCAAGTTCTTTGCCCTCTCTGGGCTTCCCAATGGTGATATGATGATATGAGTTGATGTTTCTCAAGTGCTGAGAACTAGGTTTGTCTCTGTAGAAGAGGGGACTCTGGGTGGGGTCCTCACAGTGACCGGGTGGGGAGGGTGAAAAGGGGAGGTGGAGGGGGCCACGGCAGGCGCTGGAGGAGATGAGGTCCTAGATCCCTGCAGACTCCACACTGCTGATGCCGGAGGCGGTTCCCTGGGTAGGGTGGGGCTCCGCCCACACTGTCCTGAGAACGGGGATAGGTGAGTGTGAGAATTCTAGAGGCTCCTAGTGTTGGGGGCACGGGTGGCTCCTCAGATCACCACCTGGTTACTGACAGCCAGCTGTACCATGGCCAGAGCCCCAGTGTAATTGGGAGCTCACAGCCAAGGGGCCCAGACATTTGAGTGAGCCCGACATGAGAGTCCAGTGCAAACAGGAAGGGACGGCAGCTGTCAGGATAGGCCAGAGCGTTTGTTCCTTTTCTCAGAGGCTGGAGAGGCTGTTGGAACTGGGGAGCTGGATGCCATTAAAAAGGAGGGTTCAGAAACAAGAACTCTCGGAAGCAGATCAGGAAGCCGCAGTAGAAGGTGCCGGAGTCAGCCACGGCTGTGGATCAAATGGCAAGATCCCAGACACATGGCCAGTGTGCTGCACGTCTGGGAGTGCTGGTGCCATTCTGCTGAGGCACCTGAGGGTTAGCTGGTCTGGCTGCTCTGCGGCCTGCCGAGCGCATTCTTCCCATGGTAGCAGATGCCTGAGGGCACGTGGGGCCACAGAGGCGTGGGAGCAGACCTTGGACCTGGGGTGCAGAATCGCTGCCCTGCCTCCTCCTGGGAGGAGTCACAGAGCCAGTGGCCAGGCACGAGCAGGGGCCAGAGGACGGGGAGTCCGGACAGGCCAGCCTGCCAGCTCCCGCTGCCTCAACTCTAGAAAGAAAACAGAAGCGCAGGAGGAAGCTGGTGGGAAGCAGTCCTTAACCGAAGGGCGTGCATTTCCGAGTGACAGGCTGGCTGTGCCTGGGCCAGTGGGGCCCTATCTGGTGGCATCACTGTGACTCCTCAGGAGCTGGGGATGCGGGGATGGTTCCTCACCGTCGGGGGGCTAGCGGGCTGGGGCTGTTCATGGTAGCACCAGGATGGTGGCCGCGCAGTGCCTTGAGAACACTGTAGGAAGTGCATTTGTTCTAGAATTCTGTTTTGCTAGACAGTTCTGGGGATGAGGATGAAACAGAGCCATTTTTAGACACACAAGGTCACACGTGCACCATGTGCACTCTCTGAGCAAACTGTTGACGGCTCCATCCTGAGATCTGCTCTGGAGGCAGAGTTGCCGGACCTGTAGATGGCAGTTGCCGAGGCTTCGTCTCCAGAATTGCAGATCTGGGCCTTTGCTTGGAAGCTGGCATTAGCTAACTGTGAAGCAGGGTTCAGATGTGGGAGGGTGGGTGGCGGGTTTGGCCCCAAAGCCATGGCCAGATGCCCACAGAACTGGTGGGGTCATGCTGGGGCCACTAGAGGGCCCTGCTGCTGGAGTTGGGGGCGGCCGCCTGACAGGTCCAGTGTGGTGAGGGAGCTCCAGCTGGCTCATGCAGCTCCCTCACTGGCTGGGTGGGTGGGCGGCTCTCGGAATTCCAAGTCTCCATGTGCCCAAGAGTGGGACAAACAGGAAGTTAGTTTTTCTCACTTGACACTTTTGGGAAGTGGTAAGCGTTCCTGAGCAACTGGCGCCGTGCATGGCCGGGGGCTGTGGGTTTGAGCTCGGCATCCTGGGTCCACTGTGGGTCGGGCGGTGGGTCCTCTGCTTGGGGATCACAGTGGACAGTGGCCCGGCCCTGATGGCAGCATCTGGAGCGACAGACTGTCCACTGGATGTACCATGTGGGCCACATGTGCGGGACAAGGAGGTAATTCAGAATTTTCTGGTAGCCACATCAAAGAAAAGTAAAAACAGGGGCAATTAATTTTAGGAATATAATTAACTTGACTCAGTATATCCAAAATATTATCCTCTGAACATGTAATCAACAGGAAAAAGGAGATATTTTACATTCTTTGTTGGTAGGAGGTCTTTGAAATTCGGCGTGTCTCACACTTGGAGCTGGCCTCCCTCTGGGCCGGCTGCCCTGTGTGTGCTCAGCACCCGTGCGGACTGGTAGCTGCTACGGAGGACGGCACTGGCTCCACGTGGGCTGGCCGTCCCCCTCTCTGCTTCCCAGGTGTCTGTGGCAGGGAGGCTCTAGGCGTGCCATGCAGGCTCGGTTCTCCCCTGAAGCCCGTTGCCCCTCGGCACCTGGCCTGATTTCATGGCTGAGCCTGCTGGTCCATCTCAGCCATGCTCACCCTGTGGATAGGAAGAGCAGGGATTCAGGGGTCCTTGGGAAAGATAAGCTTTCTGCCTGTTCTCTTGGGATTGTACGGCCCCCAAGGCACTGCGGGCTGCAGGGAAGGGCTGCCTGTGAGGGTAGGGCCCAGCTGTGGTCACGCAGAGCCCAGATCAGGGCCTTGTGGGCGGTTAACACGAGGCACAGACGCTGGGCTGTTCCTTCCGTGGTCTCAGGCGGGCCTCCCTCCCTGCCCCCAGCCTTGTTTGGAAAGGCCAGAGGCCGCTTTGCTCTCGAAACTTCCCGTTCTGTCTGCTCAGGGGAAGGAATCCCTGTGATTTGGCCAGTGCTCGTCCTTCTTGCTCCATCTGGCGCTAACCTCATCTCCTTATGGGCTGGGTTGCTGAGTGTGGTGGGCGTGAGTCACCTGGCCCCTCAGGACATAGCCTCGCCCACCCTTGGGCCTTCTGGTGGCCCCAGGGGCCCCTCTGAGCGTGCAGGCACGGCTGTTAGTTTGGGTTGGTTTCTGTCGGTTTTGGTTCTTCTTGCATGGGAGTGTTGCGGTGCCCAGCTTGTGTCAGAGGCACCTGAGTTTGTACCAGCCCCACTTGGTCAGGCCCAAACAGGTGACAAAAACAGAAGGGGCTCCAGATAAACTGCCTTGCCCCCCATTCACAGCATCACTTCCCTGGGAGCCCTGCCCGGAGCTCACGTCTGTAGGGTGGCACTCTGTGGTGGGTGAAGGACAGCAGGACCTTGGCCTTGCCTGGGCGACCCCCTGGCCCAGCCCCAGGAGCAGGTGTGCTGGCCTTAGATGAAGCAAGATCCTCCCCAGCACCACCCCATTGGGCCAGTGGCCCTGCCTGGGCTGGGGGAGCCGAGGGCAGTTCCAAGGGCACAGGGGTCCCCGGGAGGGTCCTGCTAAGTTCCCTCTGAGAATGAGGGTCTTCAGCAAGGCCTGTGGCAGGGAGTGGCGGCTTCAGCTCGCCAATGAACTGGAACCTCCTGGTCCGCTGTCCTCGGCTGGACACGAAAAGGCTGCTAATTGGCCAGGAAAGTCTGGAAGCGATCGCGGATGCCACTCCCCTCAGCGTGTTTAGGGGCCTCCTCTCAGATCCCACATGCGGGAACCCGATCCCTCTGGAGGGGCCGACATCAAAGCCGGGCTGCTGTTTGATGTCCAGAGGCCTCTGAGGACAGCAGGCAGGCAGGCCGGCCTTCCCGGGTGCTGCCGTGCTCTCGTCCCTGTTTGTGATTTGTGGTTCCTGGGCTGCCCTCAGGTGCCGCGGGCGAGGATTTTGGAGGCAGGACGCGTGACCGGAGCCCCCAGGAGCAGAGAGGGCTCTGCTGTCTTGTGATGGGCAGTCAGCCAGCTTTCTGATCCCTGGGCAGCTGCCGTCTCTGTTCCCGTTGAAAGGAGCAGGACCCCCGTGTCTTCCCCCTCCTTCCTCTCTGGGCCTGGGATCTTGTTTGCTGGAGTATCTTCCCTCACTCCTCCTCTGTTTTGGCGTCAGGATGAAGAGCATGTGGGTCTGGCAAGGGCTGACTCTCTGGCACTTTGGGGTCTTGTGTTTTCCTGAGGCCTGGCCCTGTAAAACGTGAAAGCAAACAAGAGAGATGGTAGAAAACGTGCTGAACCCGCCCAGAGGACATGGGTCCTCTGTCATGGGTCTGGGGTGGCCCAGGCAGTGTTCCAGGGTCCATACGTTTACCAGCTCAGCACCTGTGTCATCCCATCCCAGCCACTTCTGTGCTTGAGCCCTGGGGCCTGGCTGGGGCTGAGCTGCATGGCCTGAGGGGCTTCAGGTCTCCTGCTTGCTGCACATCACCCTTCCTGGAGGAGAGGGACAGGCCTGGGGCACTGCTGGTGGGTCTGGGATGGGCCTTTATTTGGGAGCTGGTTCTATGGTTATGTGTCAGGAAATGCAGAGATGAAGGAAAGAACTTGAGTTGGTTGTCACAGGCCTGCCACCAGCATTTAACCATCCAAAGCCAGGGCTTGGCCACCGTGTGCTTAAAACCTTGATGGCCGTCGAGGTACAGGCCGGTGCAAGTGGTGTGGACTGTCCTGAGAGTGTGTGCCCGACGGTGCACCTACAAGTCCTCCACCCTCCAGCGTGCCCAGCTTCCCCAGGGCCCTCCCCTCCCAGCTCGGGGTCTGCTTTACAGGTGGCCGGGCCTGTTGCCCGCCTCCCTGTTAGTCCCGGGGTTGCCCCACTCTCTCCTTAGAGTCCATGCGATAGATCCATGCCAAGTGATCCTGGTGTTTCTGGTGGCAGCAACCCGCTCAGGGGACAGGTTCAGATAAAAGCTCAGATCACGGTCCCCCAGGACTTGTCACCGACCGTGGGGACAGTTGCCAGAGACGTGAGGCACATCCGGGAGGTGACTGGTGCTGCCCGTCCCCCTGTTCCGTGTCCTCTCTGCTCTGAGCCCAGAGGCTAGGGGCGGGTGGGAGACTCCGCCAGGCTGATGGCCAGCTGTGGGGCAGCCAGGGTGGGCGGGTCCCCATGGTGCTGGCCAGGGTGCCGTCCTGAGGGCAGCAGCGTCCCCGGGCAGTGGCTGCCTTTGATGCTTTCTTCACTCTGCTCACAGGGAGTGTCTGGAGCGGCCGTGTGAGGCCAGCCCGGTCTGCGTGTACATGAGGGATGAGGTAGGTGAGCTGCGGACCCGCCCGCCTGGCCCGCACCCCGCCGCCCACTCCTAGCTGCCACACAGGCCCAGCCCCACTTTCCAATCTGGAAAATTCACTCCCTCAGACCTGCTTTCAAAGCAGCGACGGGCAGACTTGGGCCCTGAAAGCATGATGTGTTTCATGGAAAAAAGGCAGGACGCCGGCTCCGCTGAAACCGACCGCGGGCCGCCCGGGCTGCTCCCAAGCCTCCCTCAGAGCCCTGTTTGTTTTCTCAGCTTCTCTCAAAGCCCAAGAGTCACAAAAGTGGTTTCATTTTAATAAATATTTGCTTTGCTCCCTGTTTTGATCTTTTTCAAAACCGAGTGTGGCGTGGTGCAGGCTTGGCCTGGCACCGAGGCCCTGCCTGTCCCTGCCCGCCTGCCCGTGACGGAGGACCCTCCTGGCGCTCAGTGCCCTGGCTCACAGGGGCTTTTTGTTTCAACCCTGGCCAAGTGCCTTTTCCTGGCCCGGGGTGGCCACTGTCCCTGAGGGGCCTCTGGTATGGGTGGGCCACACCCGCCTATTTATCCCAGCTTGAGGTTCCTGATCCAGGGCTCAGCAGGGTGAGGGTTCCAGGGCTATGAGGGGGAGGGACCTGAGTGGAGACATCTTCTCCTGCAGGAGAGAGACCACGGGGCCTTGGGCACCTGGTCCCGGATTGAGGCCATCATGGTTAGTCCCGGCCCTCAGGGGGCTCGTCAGCTGGCCAGATGTGGCTAACCCAGGCCTGAGCCCTGCCCACCCAGACCTCAGATGGGGAGGGGTTAGGGAGACAGACATGGATGAGCAGACAAATGCTCAGGTGTAGATTGGGATGCAGGGGCTGGACCCAGGCCTTTTGGGTGCTGGGGCTGGCAGGACAACTCCACAGTGCTGGTGACATAGTGCCCAGGTTGGAGGAGGCAGCATGCGGCGGGCTCAGCAGATGGGGAGCTTCATCAGCACGGGGTCAGCAGGATGTCCTGTCCGCCCTCACAGGTGACTGGCAGAGCCGCCTTGCAGAGCACCACGCTGCAGTCACTGGGCCTTACTGGGGGCAGTGCGATCATCAGGTGAGGCTGGTCTTTGAGTCTGGTTTAGAAAAGGGGCGTCTCACGGGAAAGGCAACAGGAAACATGGGGATGCCCAGACCCTCGCTGGTGGCTTCTCCCGCCCACAGCCTGGGGGCCTGGGCTCCCTAGGGTGCAGCGTCAGGTGGGGGATCTGCCCTTGGCAGGGTTGGCATGGTGACCCTGTGCACGTTCCTTCTCCTGGGAGGTGAAGTGGGTTGGGAAGGGCTGTGGGGTGCTTTCGGGGCACTGGGTTCAGTTTGGTAGTCATCAGAGGCTAGGGGGCGGCACCATGAGACCCAGGGCTCCACGTGTGGAGTTTCACTTGCTTTCTGGGCCTCTCCACTCAGGTTTTCCATGAAGCGGTGTGACTCTGCCAGCAAACAGGAGCCTGGGGCCTCCTGGAGCAAAAGCCCAGGAAGCCCAACACCCTCCNTTGTTGGGCGAGACGGGTGAAGTTGAGGGTGGGCGGTTGCCAAGGATGCCGTCCGTGGACACAGAGGTCCCCAACAGCCCAGTCATACCTGCTTCCTGGGCCTGAGCCTCAGGGACCTCCCTTTGCTCCTGTCTCAGCCCCCCTGCACTGCCTCACCCAGGGCCCCAACATCAAGCCCCACCCCTTGGTGATGCCCTTAGAGGGCCTGGAAGACCACCACGACCTGTGAACTTTGTCAGCCTGAGCAGAGGGGTGCGCCTCCCTCCTGGAGCCATGGTGGTCTTCTGTGCTTTCTGCTCACCCCTTTTTCCAGTGGGATTGTCCCCTGGGATACAAGCTGGTGGGTGGGGGGCCTCCAAAGAGGTGCAGGGGGCAGGCAGGGAGGCCAGGTTCCAGGAGAGCTGCCTCTAGGGGCTCGAGGGGTCCTTCAAGGCTTTAAGCTCTGCAGCCCCTAGATGGCCCCACTGGGATGATCCTACCAGTGCCTGGTGGGTTGGCCAGGTCAGGGTCTGGCCTCAGTGGGCCACCTGAGAAAGGTTGAGGCACTGTCCTACCTGTTTCCAGCCCCTCCAGATTCCGGTGCCTCCAGGGCCAGGGGGCAGCCCCCGAACACCATCCAGGCCATCCCTCCGCAGCAGGCTGGGATCCCAGGCCTCAGAGTGGGGTTTCAGAGCATTCATGGCCCTTCTCTGTCCTGCTTTGCCTCCAATCCCAGCGTTCCTGGTCTTTGAAGCTTCCTTCTATTAATAAGTCCCCACCCAATTCCAAGAGCTCAGAGCTGAGAGGACACACTCAGCTGGCAGCTGCAGCCCTTCCACCGAGGGTTGAGGACACGGCCATGGGTGGTGGCCTTGCTGCTCCTCAGGCCAGCTCTGGGGGTTGCAGCCACTCCTGCCTTGGATACAGAGGTGGGAGTGGAGGCAGATGATGACGCTGGGGGGCTCTGTAATCTCCTACAGCCCTGATTTCTGCACCAGTCTGGCCTCCTGCCTGGGAGGCCTCCAGGGACGTTTCAGGGGCCGTGTGATGCGTCCTATGCAGGTGGGGCCAGTCCTTGAGCGGAAATCTTGTGCCACCACCCCCACAGACAGGATGCCAGGAAGAATGTGGGGACCCTGCAGGAGGGGCTTCACGCTGGCTAGCACTTGCTTTTCTTCAGCAGTGCCGAGTCAGGAAACTCTTATGTGAGCTTTCAGGTCAAAGCAGTAGGCCTGGGGGCACCTCTGGGCCCAGGCTCCCAAAGCAGGTTGGCTCCAAGAGGCCCCCTGCCCACTTCCCCATGCCTGGGTCCCACTGGAGAGCCCTGCACATGGCATGCCCGCCTCCCATCCAGCTGCTCCCAGGGGACTGGGCTCACCTGGAAGCCCCTGCAGAGTCCCCCCTGCATTCCTCAGGCAGCAGAGGTCAGGGGGGCTGGTGGGGGCACAGCGGGCTGTGCCGGTGTTGGCAGCCATCTTGTGCCCCATGCCCCCATCCCCATCTGTGCACTTCTGTGTTCATCTGCATCTCCTCTGACCTCTCATTGTCTCCTGTAGTCTCTGGTAAGGGTAGGGGTGGCCACAGCCTTCAGAATATAATGCGTTGACCCTGGGACCTGGGCAGAAGGGGAGGTAGTTAAAAATGCCAGAGCACGCACACCACAAGAGCTTCCTGTTCAGCTGGTGCTTGGGGCTGGGCCCTGGCAGGACCCTGTGGTTTGATGCCCTGGCCTGGCTCGCACTGGGGTTGGTGCCAGAGGAGGAACAGGTGAAGCTGGGCAGCAGGCGGCATGATGGGAGGGGCCTGGTGGGGCTGTAGGCCGCCTCAGTGGAGCCCTGGGCCTAACAGATGCGGTGCCCGTGAGGCCAGCATGGAAGTCCCGCTCCTCCCTGCCATCCTGTGCCCCATGGTGCCCACTTGGTCCCTGAGCTCCCCTCCGCCCTCCCTGCAGGCGAACCTTTTCCCCGCTGCCCTTGTGCACTTTGGACCTGAGGAGCCAACAGGTGGGTAGGGTCCCCCTCTGCCCACCAGTGCCGGCCAGCCCTGGGCCCCACATCCCAGCTACTGAGATGCCCCAGAGCAGAGTACTTCGGGTCTGGGAGGGAGACCTGTGGCCCCAATACCCTTATACCCTACTACTCCCCAGAGCAAAGCAGCTGTAGGCAGGTAGGGTCCCCTTGTCTGTGGCCTGAGGGAACCCTGGGCCTCCTGCAGGCATTTACCTGGAGCCCAGGCTGCTGGAACACACCGTCTCCCCGTCTGCAGCTGATGTGCTCGTGGCCAGGTGCGTGTTCGCAGAGGGTGGGGGAGCGCACTGGCACAGCACCCGCCCTCCGGCACTTCGGCCCGTGTGCCTTTGTTTTCAGGTGCATGTCCAGGGCTGCGGGAACCCCACCCCCACCGCCAGCCCCTGACGCTGCACCCCTTGAGTTGGAGCCAGCTGCTGAGGAAGGGGCAGTGGGGCCCCCTGAGCCCAGCCAGGGGACAGCCCAGCCTGTGAGGAGGGATCTGGGCAAAGTGCCCAAGTGGTTGAAACTGCCAGGTACCCTTGGGGCATGGCCGGGCGGGGAGGGGCTGTGGGGAGGAGCCCAGGGCCCCAAGGTCACCCTGTGTGTTTGCCTTGCAGCTGGGAAGAGGTGAGAGCCACCAGAGGTGCCCACTCTGCCAGCCACAGGACCCCTGCCCACCCTGAGCGGGAATAAAGACGCAAGCCTCTCTTGAGACCCTCCTGTCATCTTTTCCAGGGGAGGGTCCTTCGGTCCTCCGCTCTGCACAAAGCTCCCAGCCAAAGGCCCCCAGCCTAGCTGGATGGTGATGCATGAGCCCAGAGGCTGCTTGCTGGGGCTTGTTCTTGTTCAGGACACAGGTGTCTTCCTCGAACTGCCCGCCCTTTGGTTTTGAGCCTCACTGACACTAACAGCTCGCCCTCAGCGGAGGACGGGAGCTTGGGGAGAAAGGCCTCAGGGCGTTGCCCGCTTGGCTGCGGCTCAGGCCAGCCCCCAGCCCCGACAGGAGAGAGGATGTTGCCTCCACCCCTGTCTCTTATACACATCTAGATGTGTATAAGAGACAGGCTGCCTCTAGGGGCTCGAGGGGTCCTTCAAGGCTTTAAGCTCTGCAGCCCCTAGATGGCCCCACTGGGATGATCCTACCAGTGCCTGGTGGGTTGGCCAGGTCAGGGTCTGGCCTCAGTGGGCCACCTGAGAAAGGTTGAGGCACTGTCCTACCTGTTTCCAGCCCCTCCAGATTCCGGTGCCTCCAGGGCCAGGGGGCAGCCCCCGAACACCATCCAGGCCATCCCTCCGCAGCAGGCTGGGATCCCAGGCCTCAGAGTGGGGTTTCAGAGCATTCATGGCCCTTCTCTGTCCTGCTTTGCCTCCAATCCCAGCGTTCCTGGTCTTTGAAGCTTCCTTCTATTNCCTCTCCCCTCAGGTCTAATTACTTCCACATGCGCCCAGAGCTTTGAAGCCCTGAGACTCCCTGTGGGAGGGGGGAGAGGAAGATGGGGGGCAGAGGCGGGGAACGGGTACAGGAAGGAGCCAGCAGGGCTAAACTAGGGAGGGCAGGCGGGCTGGCCCCCTACCTATGCCACCCTTTGGGCAGGGCAGGGCTCCTGGGTGCCCATGGCAGTCGGGCAGATGTCCCTCCCCAGCAGGCCAGATCCCGCTGCTCCATCAGAGTCCTGACTCCGAGGTCACTGGGCCCAGAGCCCTCGGGGTGTTTCAATCCTAGGTTGACAAGTCCAGGCAGCTTTCAGAATTAATGGGAGGTAGGTGCTGGGCGGGGGTGGGGGGTTGGTTGCTGGGCCCCAGAGGGCAGCCAGGCCTCCTGATTGGGTTCCTAACAGGTCCTGAACAGCCCTGACCTGCCTGGCCTGGGCCCTGGGGGCAGTGGTCCTTACCACTGGCGTGACCNGAAGAAGGGGGGGGTGGGGGCGGGGGGGGGGGGGGGGGTTGGTTGCTGGGCCCCAGAGGGCAGCCAGGCCTCCTGATTGGGTTCCTAACAGGTCCTGAACAGCCCTGACCTGCCTGGCCTGGGCCCTGGGGGCAGTGGTCCTTACCACTGGCGTGACCCTTCTCCCTGCAAATGGCCCTGCCCACACATCCCTGGGCATCCCGGCTGGTCGGTGGCACCCCACGCCCACGGCAGCCCCATGGCAGAGGCACCATCCCAGGCGAGCAGCCACACATGCGAGGGCTCCAATTTCACAGCCCTCGAGCCCGGCCTACGGCAGGGTACTCACACATGCTCTTTGTTACTCTGTCCTCTCCCAGCTTTGAAGCAACTTGACTTTGGGTGATTAATGGCAACAGGAGGCTGTGCCTGGGGAGGCGGCTCTGATTTATTGATGTTGCTTTGTTGAAAACAAATATATAGCTCAGGGAAGCATCTTTTGAGGGGAGTATCAGATGGCTAGAAGGTGACACACTAGCTTTGGGACCAGTGGCAGAACCACACCGTTCTGCGTGTTCATGGAGGACACATAGGCTACCTGTTCAGGCGGGTGGGTCTCCCGCACCCGATTCCCAGTGACTGAGTGCTTCCCTCACACGAGTGGGCGCCTGGCTGCCCCGGGGAGTTGGGTGGGCACCTGGGCACTGATCCTGTCAGCGACCCCTCCCCTCCATATGCTGTGTCCTGGCCATTAGCAGCAGGCAGAAGGGATGACCTGGGGAAGAGGGGTGGTTTGCTGGGAGCTGGAGAACGTTGTGGGTCAGCAGCTTCTGTCATGTTTGGAGCCAGAGGCCACGACTCTCAACAGGCGGCCACAGTTAGGGTGGAAACCCTAGAAGTCCAGAAGCTGTGGGGGAGAGGTGCGCTCAGGGCCTATGGGTGTGGGCCACCCCCCCCCCCGCTCCCGGCCCAGGCCCTGTTCCTGGAGGCCCACCTACCAGCTGAGGCAGCACCTTCTCCAGCTGCTCCACATCCACGTGGGCCAGGCCCTCTGCCTGGGCCTGCCGGACGCTGCGGATGGCTGCTTCTGCCATGATGCCAGGGGAAGTAAGGTAGAGAAAGGGGGCGGGGGGCTTGAACCCCAACCCCCCTGGGCCACAGCCCTGGCTGTTCCCCTACCCCTGTGCCAGCTGACAGCTCAGAAGACTGAGACTGAGGCTTCTGAAATACAGAAATTTTCAGGGACAAGGTGCTTGTGGGAAAATGGGCAAAAGGCATCTTGATAGCCTCACTGAAAAAATGTAAAGGGATCATGAATGGTCCAGGACAAACCTGGGTGGGTCCCTCTGCTCACCTACAACGAAGATCTTGAGCAGCTCGGCCATGAGCTGCAGCGCATCCCCGCTGACTGCAAGGCGAAGGGAGCAGGTTACAAGCATGCACTCTCCCTGCCACCCCACTCCGCCCTCACCCCTTTGGATTTGGCTCGGGCTCAGGCTGGTGGCCTCCGCCCTCTGTCTGGTCCCCCCAGCCCTCCCTAAGGCCCTGGCCCTTGCAGAGCTGCAGCGAGGGTCCCAGCGCCCCACCCCGCCTCAGGCCCACACACCTTTGGTCTTCTTGTCTTTAAAGTGTGAGTGCAGCAGTTTGCTCACCAGCTCCTGGGGAGTGGAGGGCACTTCAATGAGCCTCTTCCCCCACCCCTCCTGCTGACCCTTTAGTCATTTCACTGCGGATGGGATGGGGTTATAATTTCCAGCTGGAAATGCTGTCTGTGGGGCTGGGTCTCCCCAGGGTGGAGGACTAGGCACGGGGGGGACACCTCCCTGCGAGTGCCTCCAGGAGAGCCAGAAATCAGATGTGTGTGGCAGGCACGAGGGGGCCGCCCAGGTGCCTGCCCACTGCTCTGGGGCTCCAGTCCTCATGGTATCCAGAGTGGCCTTGTGCTCCTGCCCCCAGAGACAAGTTGCTTTCCCCACAGTGGGCCGCTTCACAGGCCTGCCCATGTCACTAACACTGCCTGGCTTTGCCAGACCCTGTTCTGAGCACGGCGCCAGCTCCATCCCAGGTCCCTCCTTGGGGCCTACAGAACAGCATGGAGAAGGGGATCTTCCTGTAATGGGGAAGGGTACTGTGAGAACCCTAGACCTGAGCAGGAGCCAGGGTCTTTTGTCAATGGGCAGTCAAGGTAGGGGACCCAGGGAGGTTGCTGAGGGTAGGGACTCGCTGGAAGGAGCTGTGAAGGAGGAGCCCGCAGAGCGCCTGGGGAGGTAGGACGGCAACAGTGGGTGCCCAGAAGCCAGGTGTCGTGCAGAGGTGAGCCGAGGACCCACAGACCTCCAGCCTTGGCCGTGGAGATGGCACTGCCTCGCCCAGTGCAGCTCAGCAAAGCTGGAGAGCAGAGGGGAGGGAGGGACCCCGCCAGAGACCCAGCTCCGGAGGGGAAGAGCTTGCCACGGGTCACTTGGGCAGCGCTGAAGCAGCTTCACCCTTCCAGCTGTGACCACGGGAGCCTGGCGCCACCTGCTGGTCCTACTCGTGTCCGACTCTTTATGACCCCATGGACTGCAGCCTGCCAGCTCCTCTGTCCATGGAATTCTCCAGGCAAGAATACTGGAGTGGGTTGCTATTCCCTTCTCCACGGGACCTTCCCGACCCAGGGATTGAACATGGGTCTTCTGCATTACAGGCAGATTCTTTACCAACTGAGACACTGGGGAAGCCTGTGTACCTGGAAAATACCAGGAAGGGCCCAGAAGGCTCTACCGCTCCACCAGCTCCCAGACCCAGGCGAAGAGCTAAATCAGTCAGATTGCTGCTGGGGAACAGCTGCATGGGGTGGTCGTGACAAAGGAATCAACACCAGCTGGGAGCGGAGATTCCCTAAACTTGCAGAGGGGAGGATGGGACCTGGGATGTGGTCAGCCTTTGTCCCACTGTGTGGAGGCAACACAACCCCTTCTCCTCCCGGTCACCCTCACGGGGACAGCCCTGGTCATGGGTAATGGCCACAACCCCAGCTCTCGGTGATAAAAGACCGAAAATCCCCACTAAAGACAGGCTGGACAAGGCAGCGCTCACAAGGGGCTGGGATGCTCCTTCCCGCCCCACGTTCACAAAGGCCTGACATCAAGGGCTCAGCGTCTTCTAACCTTAAGGCAGAGTAACAAAGAGACTCAGATCACTCACAGCCAGCAGTGAGGTGGCAGGCCTCCCTGTCCATCCACCCAGGGCAGCACCCGCCAGGTGCAGGGCAAAGGGGCTTACTCCGGAAGTGGATGGCCTGGGTTTGACCCTAGTTCTGCTGATTTCTCCCACTGGCAAGCAGGGACGGTACTAGGACCCATGTCCTAGGGTGTTGAGCATTACACGGGTAACTGATGCCTGGTGCATGTCCAGTGCCTGACCGCTGGTGTGTGGCCAAGAAGAGCACTCGTACAGCCACACACACACCAGACAACCGAGCCGGCCCGGCTAAGTCGAGCCGCACAGCCCAGGGCTGGCGTGACGGGAAAAGGCCAAGAAGAAGCTTTAGAAGACACAACCGAGACTACCAGCGAGCTGGGCCGCACTGTGCTCCACGCTAAGCCCTTGAGGGACGAGAGTCCTGCCGATCCCGTAGCCGCGAGGCGAAGGGCAGGGGTCGGCGGCCCAGGCTCCTCTGAGTCTCCCTGCGTTTGTGCCAGCACATACCCCTGCGGGATTTCTGCAGACCCTCTCCGTTTGGCCACAGACCAGGGCGCCTATTCAACCTTCTGCTACCGGGCCACGGGACCACGGAGGACGAAGGGCGCTAGGGATGGGGGTCATTGCCGGATTCTGGAAACCGGCTCACCCTAGATGGCAGCGGGGGCGCCGGCTCAGGACCCGCACGTGAGTCAGGCAGGGAGCCGAGGTCGCAGCGTCCCCGCCGGCCCGTGAGCGTCCCCCAGCCGCGGAAACCTCGCCTGCCTCCCCCAGCCCGCCCAGCCAGCACGCCCTCTCTCACTTTCCGGAAGACAGCTCCATTTTCCTCCATGATTGCCACAAAAGCGCGCGCCCTCTGCAGCCCCGCCCCCCGCCTCCCCAGCCAATGAACCCTGAGCGCGCCCTCTGGAGCCCCGCTCCCGAACCGCCAGCCAATCGACCCAGAGCGCGCCTCCCGGAGCCCCGCCCTCGCACCGCCAACCAATGGGCCCGCCGCGCGTGCCCCCTCCTTCGTCTTCATTGGCCCGTGGTGAACGCCCTCCTCCGCAAAGCTTCCTGGGAGTCGTAGTTTCTACCAGGCCTTCCCGGCGCGCCCTGCTCTTCCTGGATACTGAGGCGCGCGGAGGCCCCCGCATACACCTGCGGCGAACGAGCCGGGATCAGCTGCACTAGGGCTAGGGCCTTGGGCCCAGGGCCCAGGGGTACGTCCGACACCCGGACAGGCTCTGCCGCTGGAGGCTCCACCCCGAGGACGCCCACCTCCTCGGTCCCCTGCTCTTGCGGTCCCCTGAGCATCAACTGCCCCCTCCCTCCTGGGGCCTCCTGCCTGTTGGACCAACTCAGTTTGTTCTTTGTTCCTTGCCTGCTGAGGACTTAGGGTCTTTGTGCCCCCACTGAGCTGCCGGGGTCTCTGTAGGCCCCCATGGGAGAGGCCTTGCCCTACTGCCTTGCCCTGGCTTCCCGGCTCCAGCTGGCTTCTGGTGAGTCCTGTCTAGGAATTTTGAGGGAAGCCCTTCGTGTACTCCGGCGACATGGAGGAGTTCCGGCGCGCCTACAGCCGGCTGTGCAAGGAGAGTGGAACCGACCCCCAGGAGACTGTCCTGCAGCAACTGCAACAGCTGCCACAGGGCCGGCTGGACCTGGCCACACAGAGTCTGACGGTGGACACCTGCAGGGCTCTGGGCAGGCTGCTGCAGAAGGAGGCACTGCTGACGGAGCTCATCCTGAGTGACTGCATGCTGAGTGAGGAAGGTGGGCACCAAGGGCCGGCAGCGCCCAGGGCCGTCCTTGCAAATTCAGAGTTGGGGCTGGGTTCAAGCCCTTTGCTTCAGGGCCACCTCCCCTGACTGCTTTTGCACTGCTGCTTGTTAGCTACATATACCCCAGTCCTTGGTGTTTGGCACCTCTAGCAAAGAACTCTGTCCCACCTGATCTCTTTTTTTATTTTTGGTGAAGTTTCTCAGTTTCATTGTCATTAAACCAACACTTTTGGAGACCTGGGCACAGAAGGCGATTTCTCTTTTTAATGGGAAATCCCTTAGCGTCCCCCAGCTTCGGAGAGTCCTGCTGTGCTGATGAGCACAAGGATCAGCAGCCTGACTTGGCACTTGGAAGTTGTTTCAAACCTGACACAGAAGTGGGGTGACTTTTGGCATGAACCCTGGCGGGTGGGGGCCACGTGGACAGCCATCCTTCCCCTGTGCCTGGGGAGCTGCCCCAAGATGGAGCCGCCAGGGGTGGGGAGTGACTGCCCTGCTCTCTTACAGGGGCCACACTGCTGCTGCAGGGGCTGTGTGTCAACACTGTCGTGCGGTTTCTGGATCTCAAGGTGGGTGGATCTGCACTCAGGGGCATGCCCCCTGAGTGCAGGAGTAGAGAAGATGCAGGTGTCCCGGCCACCGGGAGTCTGCACGGTGGCCAGAGGCCATGTCTGTAAGCGCTGTGGACGCACAGGCTCCACACCGTTTTCTCATGGTCTCATGCACGTGTGCTGGTGTTCTGAGGGCGGAAATGAGTTCCAGAGCATTCTCACAAGCACACTGAAAGATCCCACATCAAAAGGCCACTCTGGTCAGGGAAGGCAGAATCTGAAAGGAGCCACACGTCTGTCCAGAGCTCACCGTGGCCTCACCTGCTGCCTGACCAGGGTATTCAGAGCCCAGCCCAGGACACCGGGGAGTGACTGGATGGCGTTTTCCTGTCCTAGGGCAATAACCTTCGAGCAGCAGGGGCCAAGGCACTGGCAAAACTCCTCCGACAGAACAAGTCCATTCAGAGGTAGGTGGCAGTCCCAGCCCCCAGCTCTCCCCCCAGCCCCTGCTCTCTCTCTCTGGTTCTGGGTTTTCTCTCCAGGGGACATTTTTCTGCAACACGAGAGTTCACACCTTCATGCCAGTCTTCTCTGGTGGGGGGTAGGTGGGTATAAGTTACTGAGTTTCTGCCAGAAACACCCTAAACCTGTGCTCCTCCTTGAGCCCACTGGATCCCATGGGAGGAGGATGCCCTTTAGGCTATGCACCTCATGTCCAACCTTCCTGCAGCCTCACCCTGGAGTGGAACAACCTGGGCACATGGGATGAAGCCTTTGCCACCTTCTGCGGGGCCCTGGCGGCCAATGGCATCCTGCGGCAGCTGGACCTCCGCAACAACCAGATCAACCACAAGGGTGCTGAGGAACTGGCCCTGGCCCTGAAGAGCAATGCCAGCCTCCAGCAACTGGGTGAGGCTGCCAGCGCCAGCCTTCCCCATCCTCAGGGCAGGCAGGGAGGTCTTGCATCTCAGCCCTCCCAATGCTTCCTCTGTCCTCTCCCAGAAGGGAGGGGGTGACGAGGAGGGGCACACCGAGCTGGGCTCCTGATCTGTGGCCGATCACAGGAAGTACCAGCATCTTGGGCTAGGCCAGCTCTCCCACCCCTGGCAACACCACATTTCCTTCCAGACCTGCGCTGGAATCACATTGGCCTCCTTGGGGGCCGCGCCCTGGTGAACTGTCTCCCCAGCAACAGAACCCTGTGGAAGCTGGAGCTGGCTGGGAATAACATCCCGGGTGACATCCTCAGAGCTGTGGGTATGGGCACATGGGGCTGCTGGCAACTTGCACTGTTTGAAGCAGGCCATAGAGCTGATTCCCTGTTGACAGGATCAGCTGACTCACCCCTTAAAAGTCACATTTTGGCCTTTAACCTTTGGGGCAGAACCCACTGAGGGAGGGGCGGCTTGGGCTGGGAACATAAAGGCATCACAATGGTAGAGTGTTAGAGGGAGCAAGGAGCAGACATCAAGGAAGAAAGGGCAGAGGTGGGAGCCCGCAGAGTGCCAACAGCCCAGGTTCACCATGGTCCCCTCCTCACACCACGGTCCCTTCCATCATGACCGTCAACTCCTCCATCCCAGGCCTGCTGAGCACTCTGCCACTCCCCACGGCAACTTGTTCCACTGGCAGCACCAGCCCCTTGAGGGCTCAAGCTTGGGCTGGAATCTAGTGTGTGGTTACTACCTCCTGAGTCTGCCCAGCTCATGTCCTCTCCTGTTTCTTGGTTCTTGAACCTGCCTCTGAGTCACCCCAGTTGACAGTGTGGCCGCTTCTGGCCTGCCCCTCTCCAAATGCTGCCTGGATCTTTCCAGAACATGGGAGCTGAGCATGACATTCACCTCTTAAAAGTCTCATGTTGGCTTTTAACCTTTGGGGCAGAATCCAAATGCCCACCTTTCCACCCAGTGCCTCCCGGGCTCCTCACTTCGCTGTTGCCCCACTCTTTATCCCCACCGCCTCTGAGCCTCTCACCTGCTGGTGCACTGAGGGGTCTGATCCGTGCAGTTAAAACATGGGGCTGGGCTGGCCGTTGGCCACTCCTGGGGCTCAGTCCTTCAGGAGACAACTGTGCTCTTTCCAACAGAGCAAGCCATGGACCACAACCAGGACCGGCAGACCGTCTTCCGGGAGAGTCAGGCCCGTGCCCAGGTGCTCAGCAAGGAGGTGCGGCACCTCCGGGAAGAGAAGTCCAAGCAGGTAAGGACAATGATGCCTGTGACTGCAGGGCCTCGCCCCGCCCTGGCTGTGTGGACAGAGCCCCCTCAGCCCCCATGCCATGGCCTTCTTCCCTCCCTCTGAGCCCTGGAGCCTCTCCAAGAAGCCAGTACCTAGGCCCGAGGCAGCCTCTTTTCTGATGCCTTTCAGCTGGGGGGTGGGCTTCCCCTCTGGGCCTCCCTGTCTGGCAGCCACCCTCTCCTTGGATGAGGCTCAGCTCCTCGGTGTCCTGCTGCCTCAGTAAATGGTGGCCTCCTTTCTTGCCAACCGTGAGGCATGAGCAGGCTCTGGGCCCTGATGGGCTCTGTCTGGCTCTGTCCCCAGTTTCTGGACTTGATGGAGACGATCGACAGACAGAGAGAAGAGATGGCCAGGAACAGCAAGTGAGCTTGGCCCCGGGCCCAGGGCAGGGGGCAGTGCCGTGGGGGAACCCGGGGGTCCGGGTCCTGGCTGTGGCCTTGGACTGGCCTAGCATGTGAGCCTGGTCCTCTCCCCACAGACAAGGATGTGAGTTGCATTTCCTGGGGGAGTTGGCTGGAGGCTTCGAGGCTCCACTGAGCACTGCCTTAGCCCGCACCTGGGCATTGTGTGAGCGTGAGGGGCAGCAGCCACTTCAGGGAGGGGCTCAGACGACTCGGCTTTGGGCCCCTCAGACCCTCTTCTCTGTCCACAGGGCATCGGCTGCACGTGTGGGGCAGCTTCAGGAAGCCCTGAACGAGAGGCACTCCATCATCAATTCCCTCAAGGCCAAGTAAGGAGGGGCAGAGGGCAGGATGGGAGTATGAGGAGGTTTCAGAATACTTTAGAGACCTGCCCACAGGGCAGAGGAGGACCATCCTAATAGGGACTCAAGGACCACTGCACAAAGGAAGTCAGGGAAACCGCTAGGGTAGTTACTGAGAAGGCTTTCTGGGAGGAGCTACAACTCATCCGCTTGCAAAGCCAGGCACTGGGCACTGAGGGAGGGAAGGTTAAGCTTCGTCCTCTTTCCCCAAGCCCCACCCCAGGCTCCCCGGAAGCCTGGTCCCACTCCCCCACCATCCCCTTACCTGGTTTTGCAAAAGCAAGTTCTTTTCACTGGCATCAGACAAGTCTCTGAGGAGCCTAGACTAGCTCAAGGGGCACTAGCGGGGGCAGTGGCCTGGCAAGAATGACCTTAGGAAAGGCTAGAGGTCGGCTGGGGCGGGGATGGCCCTTCCCTCCTTGCAGACTGCAGATGACGGAGGCTGCCCTGGCTCTGTCGGAGCAGAAGGGCCAGGACCTGGGGGAGCTCCTGGCCACTACAGAGCAGGAACAGCGGAGCCTGGCGCAGAGGCAAGCCAAGGAGCACAGGCTGGAGCAGCAGGTGGGGGGGTGTGGGGTGGGCAGGCTGGGGGTGCGTCGTGGCAGATGGCCACTGACACCTTTTTGCCATGTCACCCCCAGGAAGCTGCAGAACGGGAGTCTAAGCTCCTCAGAGACTTGTCTGCTGCCAATGAAAAGAACCTACTTTTGCGAAACCAGGTATGGGGTGGAGGTGGGGCCAGCCCCTGGGGAGCCTGGGGTGGGGCTTCAGGAAAGCAGAAGGTAGCTTCCTCCCTCCGTGCCGACTTTGCAGGTGGATGAGCTCGAGCGGAAGGTGAAATCTCAGCAGGAGCAGCTGTTCCTGACCAAAACAGAGCTGACCAACACGACGGCTGAGCTGAAGATGCGGGCCATCCAGGCTGAAGGTCAGCACAGCCAAGCCTGCTGCTGGGGCCTGAGAACCAGGGGCCCCCTGAGGAGTCCCACCCACACGCCTGCCCTGTGCTTCCAGAACGCCTGGAGCTGGAGAAGAACAGGTCCCGGCAGAGCTTGGAGGACGCGGAACATCTGCGCTTCAAGGAGGTGCCTTATCAGTTGTGTCATCTGGGCTTTGTTCTCCCTGCTCCCCTGGGGCCTGCAGGCACCTCAGTGGGGCACAGTGTTCCCAAGGCAGACTCCTGGCCCAGCTTCCCTCAACAACCTTGGGCTGCTGAAGACACTCCTGGCAGATGTCAGACCCAAACCCTCCCCACCGGTTTCTAGAAGGGACCCTGACTGCCTGCTTGTGCAGCACTGGGACCTGCCCTCCATCCTAGCTTCCTGTGAAGCCACTTGGGGCAGCCTTCACTTGGAAGGAACAGGGTGCCCAAGATTCATCTGCCCCCCCCAGGGTGGGGATCTCATGAGGGGAAACCTGGGGGATCAGCCTGCCAGCCCTGTCCCCACCGCACACCTGGGTAGGTAGAGCACATGACTCGCCACCTGGAGGACAGCGAGAGGGCCATGCAAGAGAGGGTGCAGAGGCTGGAGGCTGCGCGGCTGTCCCTCGAGGAGGTGAGCTGGGTGGCAGGCTCGGGAGGCTGGGTATGGCTAGAAGGGGTCCCTGGGCAAGGGCCAAGGACGGGTGCAGCGGTTACCGTCTGTGGTGTAGGAGCTGAGCCGGGTGAAGGCCGCGGCACTCAGTGAGCGAAGCCAAGCCGAGGAGGAGCTCATCAAGGCCAAGAACCAAGTCCGCCTGGAGGAGGTGAG
>SJYV01015770.1:82508-112421 GCA_006410875.1 Neotragus pygmaeus | reverse complement strand
AAAAACACTCATATTTAGCAGTAATTTCTATAACAAGCCAATGAAGTCGACATTGCTACTACCCTCATTTTACAGGTAGGAAAGCAAGCAGAAAGAAGAAAGATTCAAAACAGAAATATTGAAGATTATTTAGCTTTATTTAGCTGATCTCTCAGACTATGTTCTCAGCTGATGAGCTATGCTGTCAGGCAATGATAACTGAAAGGACACATAACTACATTATCACTTCCATTTTTTGAGACAGGCACTGTGCTGAAACACACACACACACACACACACACACACACACACAGGCTGGGGGTGCGTCGTGGCAGATGGCCACTGACACCTTTTTGCCATGTCACCCCCAGGAAGCTGCAGAACGGGAGTCTAAGCTCCTCAGAGACTTGTCTGCTGCCAATGAAAAGAACCTACTTTTGCGAAACCAGGTATGGGGTGGAGGTGGGGCCAGCCCCTGGGGAGCCTGGGGTGGGGCTTCAGGAAAGCAGAAGGTAGCTTCCTCCCTCCGTGCCGACTTTGCAGGTGGATGAGCTCGAGCGGAAGGTGAAATCTCAGCAGGAGCAGCTGTTCCTGACCAAAACAGAGCTGACCAACACGACGGCTGAGCTGAAGATGCGGGCCATCCAGGCTGAAGGTCAGCACAGCCAAGCCTGCTGCTGGGGCCTGAGAACCAGGGGCCCCCTGAGGAGTCCCACCCACACGCCTGCCCTGTGCTTCCAGAACGCCTGGAGCTGGAGAAGAACAGGTCCCGGCAGAGCTTGGAGGACGCGGAACATCTGCGCTTCAAGGAGGTGCCTTATCAGTTGTGTCATCTGGGCTTTGTTCTCCCTGCTCCCCTGGGGCCTGCAGGCACCTCAGTGGGGCACAGTGTTCCCAAGGCAGACTCCTGGCCCAGCTTCCCTCAACAACCTTGGGCTGCTGAAGACACTCCTGGCAGATGTCAGACCCAAACCCTCCCCACCGGTTTCTAGAAGGGACCCTGACTGCCTGCTTGTGCAGCACTGGGACCTGCCCTCCATCCTAGCTTCCTGTGAAGCCACTTGGGGCAGCCTTCACTTGGAAGGAACAGGGTGCCCAAGATTCATCTGCCCCCCCCAGGGTGGGGATCTCATGAGGGGAAACCTGGGGGATCAGCCTGCCAGCCCTGTCCCCACCGCACACCTGGGTAGGTAGAGCACATGACTCGCCACCTGGAGGACAGCGAGAGGGCCATGCAAGAGAGGGTGCAGAGGCTGGAGGCTGCGCGGCTGTCCCTCGAGGAGGTGAGCTGGGTGGCAGGCTCGGGAGGCTGGGTATGGCTAGAAGGGGTCCCTGGGCAAGGGCCAAGGACGGGTGCAGCGGTTACCGTCTGTGGTGTAGGAGCTGAGCCGGGTGAAGGCCGCGGCACTCAGTGAGCGAAGCCAAGCCGAGGAGGAGCTCATCAAGGCCAAGAACCAAGTCCGCCTGGAGGAGGTGAGCGCAGGGTCACGGCGCACTGCTTGCCGCACCCACTGGGGAGAGAGCACTGAGGGGCTGGCATGAGCTGATGGGCTTGCATAGCCCTTCGGGCGTAAGTGAGTATGACCAAGGCTGTCTCCTGGCTCTGTAGGGAGGGACAAGGGAACAGGCGTTCCAGGGGTGCAGAAGAGCCAGACGAGAACACTCAGCCCATCAGTACCACCTCCAGCACCCCCTGCAAAAAGCCAGTGTGCTCCCTCCCCATGCTGGGGAAGGGCTTTGTCCCAAATATGCAACCTGTGACCACTTGGAGGAAGTGGGGGGCCAGACGGCAGGATGGTGTCAGCCTGGCACACGGGGGAGGCTCCTCGTTAGAGTTGAGCCCATTCAGAGCAAGGCATGTGTTAACTGTAGTGACAAAGTGGTTTCCACATTGCAAATATAAGCTCCCTTCAGTCTGAAGGGACAGGGGTCACTCCTCACAGGAGCTCAGAGTCTCAGGCCAGAGAGCAGCTCACCCGTCCTTCTCCTGGGCCCACAGCAGCAGCACCAGGCTCACCTGGAGGAGAAGCTGCGGCTGCTGGCACAGGCACGGGACGAGGCTCAGAGCGCCTGCCTGCAGCAGAAGCAGACGGTGGCCGATGCCCAGGCGCGGGCCAGCCAGCTGGGCCTGCAGGTGGAGAGCCTAAAGCGGCGCCTGGAGGAGCTGCAGCAGGTAGCTGGGACACTGAGGGCTCCTGGTGGTGCCCTTGGACCACCCTACCCCCAGCCACCACCTCACACTCACCCCTCCTCACCTGGCAGGAGCTGGGCAACAAAGACCAAGAAAAGGTAGCTGAGGTGACGAGGGTGCGGCTGGAGCTGCAAGAGCAGAATGGCCGCCTGCAGGCCGAGCTGACGGCCCAGGAAGCACTGAAGGAGAAGGTGGCGGCCCTGGAACGCCAGCTGAAAGGCGAGCTGAGCCNGCCCCCCCCCCTTTTTTTTGGTTAAAGTAGACTAAAAAGCCATTTGGGTTTAGACCAGCTGAGTTTTTCTTTGTTGAAATTCCTGGTGTGGGGTCTGCAACTGTTTCCAAGTTTGTACTGCTTTTTTTAAGTGGCTTTACTTTTGGATACTGCTAACACCATCAGGAATGTAATGTTATCTCCTGAAATCTTTGGCCCATCTAACTCCACAGCATAGTTCATAATTTGATTAAAAATAAGAAAGTAAAGATACCAAAGTGGCAATTAAAGATCTCAACCAGTGGAGCTAAGGTAACTCGTTATGTAATTCCATTCAGTCTTGCATCTCTGTTGGTCAGGCAGCTGTTGTTGCCCTCCACTGAGTCATGAGCAGACATTGCTAGTGGAGATGGAGCCCTTGAGAAGCTACCTGCATTGTACAGCCTAGGTGAGGGAGTGAAGAACATCAGCAAGTCCATCCTTCCAGCTGCCTGCTTGACATCCCCATTTGGATGCCTCACAGGATTCTCAAGCCTGAAAGTATTACTGCTTGAATCTGTTCCCCACCTCCTAGTACTCTGCTGCTAAGTCGCTTCAGTTGTGTCCGACTCTGTGTGACCCCATAAACGGCAGCCCACCAGGCTCCGCCTCCCTGGGATTCTCCAAGCAAGAACACTGGAGTGGGTTGCCATTTCCTTCTACAATAGATGAAAGTGAAAATGAAAAGTCACTGAGTCGTGTCTGACTCTCAGCGACCCCATGAACTGCAGCCTACCAGGCTCCTCCATCCATGGGATTTTCCAGGCAAGAGTACTGGAGTGGGGTGCCGTTGCCTTCTCCCTCTGGTACTCTGGTGCTAAGTAAATGGCACCACCTTATATCCAGTTGGATAAACCCAAGCATGGGAGTCTTTGCAGTCTCATCTTGTTTCCTGGTACCTAGTGTTCACAACACTCCTAACCATACAGCCCTTTCCCTCCATAGAAATTCCTTCTGCTTAGTGAACTTTTCTGGCTTGTGGCATGGTTTACCTCTTTCATCCTTTAGGTCCTACCTTAAATATCACCCCAGAGAGGGCTTCCCTGACCAATCTAAAGGGATCTGTTTTTTCAGAGCGTTTCTTAACCATAATTATAGTTTACCAAACAAGTACCTTTTTTAGATTTTAAGCTCCACTGAGGGCATATAGTATCTCATTGTTTTATATTTAGTTAGCACAGTGCCTAGCACAATATAAATGTGAAGTAAAATAGTGAATATATGAAAGAATGAATAAAAATAATCCCTTACACCTCACAGCCTTCTCTAAGTGTATTAAGGATGTTCTTTTGTAGCTATTTTCTAGGTTGATAATCTTGTCATTTACTTGGAATCTTGCAGCTCTCATCACCCCATAGTGTCTGAAGACATGCTCAGAATGATCTCATGGCAAATGATAGTTTTCCTGTCTGCTGCTTCAACATCTAGGCATCTGCTAATGGGCATTCTTTTGGTCTTGGTTTGTGCATGCATTCTATCCCTGTCTACTTTTCCATGGCCATATTTTTCAAGCCCCTTATTACTGAATATTCCTGAATCTCATTTCACAAAAGAGGTTTTCAGCCGTGTAGCATTAGTCAAGTTTTGTAGGCATGCCAAGATTCTATACCAGAAATTTAGTTATTCATTCTACAAAACACTTATTGAGAGCCTGCTGTACTCCAGGTATTTACTATATACTAGATTCTGTTGTAGATGTTTGAGTTGTATCAGTAAATAAGGAAAACAGTTCTTGCCCTCATGGAGCATGAGTTCTAGTGGAAGGAGACAGACAACAAACAGTAAACATGATAATAAGGAAAGCAAATCATCTATTAGAAGGTTATAAGTATTACAGAAAAGTGGGAAATGAGAAAGCTTTGGGAATATCTGGTGTGTAATTTTATTTTTGCTGTGCTTTGTGGCTTGTGGGATCTTAGTTCCCACCCAGGGCTCAAACCTGTGCCCCTGCAATGAAAGTGCCGAGTCCTAACTACTGGACCACCAGGGAATTCCCTGATCTGACTGTTCAAAAGAAGGATGCTGCGTTAAGAGTAGACTGAGCAGGGAAACCAGTTAGGAGGCTATTGTAATCATTATGTGAGGGTATGATATTCCAGATATATTCCAGATATATTTTGGAGATAGCATCAACTGAAGGCGAAAATAACTAAACTTTTTGGTCTGAGAACTGAAAGGATGGGTTATCTATCAAATAACTGAGATGGAGAAGACTAAGGGTAGATTTAATTGAGGAAGGGGAACACACATGGGAAGAAAACAACTTACAAAAGAGTAGGTATAGAAAGCTCTCATTTTTGTAAAGCAAAAAGTGTGATCTGAAAATGTAGCTCTGCTAACCTTAGAAATATTTTTCAGTGACTTAACTCTGGTAAGTTTCCCTTTGCCCATCAATAAATGGTTATGCCAAAATCTAGATGTTACAGGCCTAAAATGAAAATAATCTCTTGATGGGTGTAATTTTTAAAATATTTTGTCACTGAGGTATTACATACAGTATATTAAGTAAAATATATTCAGTAAACAGCTAGGTGAATTTTTACAGATGAATACACTTGTATAAGAGATCAGTGTTTCCTATCACGACATCACTTATGCAGAATCTAAAAAAAAAAGACACAAATGAATTTAATTATAAAATAGAAATAAAATGAATTTACAGTAGGCGGGGCAAGGCGAAGGGTGGGTAGGGATAGATTGGGATTGACATGTGTACACACTACTGTATTTAAAATAGACAACCAATAAGAACCTACTGTATAGCACAGGGAACTCTGCTCAGTTTTCAAGAATAACCTAAATGGGAAAAGAATTTGAAAAAGAACAGGTACAGGTGTATGTATAATTGAAAAGCTTTGCTGTACACCTGAAACTGACACAGCATTGTTAGTCAAATGTATGTATATATATATGTATAAACATTTTCAAGACCCTGGGGGTGCCTGCATCCTCTTTTCCAGTCAGTAGTACCTCCACCAAGGTAGCATGCATGCATGCTCAATTCTGTCACCATAGATTAGTTTTGGATCAGCATACCTTTTATAACTGGCATACCTCTAACAAAAGGCAGGTGCAAAACTGCAAACAGAATCACACCTGGCTTCTGTCTACCTTGGAGGGATTCTGGAGAATAAGTGGTGTGTGTGTGGAGGACATTAAACTCAACAGAAGGATATTACATAAAGGAAAAGTATTGTACCTTTGTTTTCTAAAATCATGTGTACAAAAGCCAAAATAGACACATTTCTGCCCATGAGTTCTAATTATTGTGATAATATTTGCATCATAATTTGGATGTCCTCATTTAGAAACACTTTGTATAACCTAAATACCAATATTTTCTTTTTCATTACTTTTTGTTAATGTTAACAGTCACTTCATTTATGGAAAAATTCAGTTTTCAAATTGGGTAGAAAATAGTATTTGTGAGTTTATGTTTTATTTGAAGTTCCAGATTTACAGGAAAAAGAATCAGCAGATACTGGCCTTATGCTATAAGAATGCTTGAAATGTTTTACAGGTGATGATGAGCAGTCTACACAAATGGCTGCAAGTTGGGAAGATGAGAAAGTGACAGAAGCATCTTCAAACAGTTTTGTTGCTATTAAAATCGATACCAAAAGGTTTGCTTATGTTTTACTCTTGTAATTTTTAAAAAAAATTTTTAACCATTGTCTCTGGTTGTGATTTATGATTTATACTCTTGGACTATAAGAATGTTGATTTTTGTGTAAGGCATGTTGAGGGCTTATGTTCTGATTGCCATTTTTCAAATTTCTCCTAATATCTTATTGAAAAACTGATAAATTCTTCGTCTACCAAGCAGCTATGTGACATACACCAGTAATGCAAAGGAACTGTGATCCTCAGATTCTAAAAACTTGGAAGTAATTGTAACCAATATATTAAATATCTCTGAAAGGTTATAACCACTCTTTTGGATCCTGTTTTTGAAAATAGAGTCATTTAATTCAGTAAAAATAAGAGCATTTATAGGCGCATCATAGTACCTGATAACCACAAGTCTGTTTCGTTTGTGAATACATCCCTCTTCCCCCATTAAAATTTGTGTGTGTGTGATGGAAAATTTCAAGCATACACAGCAGTGTTTGAGTAGTGTAGTGAAGCCTGCCTCCCCATCTTGTCAACTACTTTGACAGCTATTTTCCCCCACCCATTTCAACCCATCCCATATAATTTGAAGTAAATCTCAGTCATCATATCATTTCATCTATCAATATTTTGCNACCGGGCAGGGGCGGGAGGACGTGGTGGGGCGGGGTCCCGGCTATTCGCCGGGCGCAGGCCTCCAGCTCAGGCCCACCTGATGCTGCCAGCTGCCCGCGGCCCCGCCCGGCCTCCGGGTGGGTGGGGCTAGGGCTCTCACCTGGGCTGAACCCTCAGCGGGTGTCACGCTCCCAATACCTGCCTGGGGCGCTGAGGCGGCTTGCCGCAGCCCGCACCCACCACTCTGTCCCCAAAGCCCACCTGCCCTGGTCCCCCTCCTCTGTCCCTCGCTCACTGCGGATCTGCAGGGCAGGCACCCTGTCCCCACCCTGGGACCGTGGGAGGGGGCCGCCTTTGCTGAGCGGCGGGCAGAGGTGGGCCTGGGAGCAACGTGGGCTCGCCCTCTCTCCACAGCGCCGTGGGAAAGACCTGCTTGCTGATCAGCTACACAACCAACGCCTTCCCCGGAGAGTACATCCCCACAGTGTGAGCAGGCGGGCGGGTCCAGAGGTGGGGAGCAGAGGGTGTGGGCGCCTGTGTGCCAAGCTCCTCTGGGCTTCGAGGTGGGGCCCAAGTGGCCCTAGTCTGGGCTCCTGGGGTGGAGCAAGGTGCTTACAGAGCTCCAGGTCTGTGCAGACTGAGAACCCAGACACTGGCTGATCTCTCTGTTTCTGCAGTTTCGACAACTATTCTGCGAATGTGATGGTGGATGGGAAGCCCGTCAACCTGGGGCTGTGGGACACCGCCGGGCAGGAGGACTACGACCGCCTGCGGCCACTCTCCTACCCCCAAACTGTAGGGGATCACAGGGGTGCCTGCAGGGGCTGGGTGGCTTGGGTAGAGGCCCGGAGGGCCTGGTGCGTGTGTGTGTTGGGGGCTGAGGCCATTCAGAGGCTTTTGACCCTTCCCACATGGTCCTCTCCTTCCTTCCTTTTCTCCCAGGACGTCTTCCTGATCTGCTTTTCCCTGGTGAGCCCAGCCTCCTTTGAGAATGTTCGAGCCAAGGTAGGGCAGGGCAGGAAGCAGGGTTGGTCTTCCTGGGAGGGGCGGAGACTGCCCAGAGAACTTGTCCTTACAAGGCAGGGTCTCTTGCTTGAAGGCCTGACAGAGGCAAATTGTCCTTTGGAGGCAGAAGAGATGCCTATTCCACTTGGGGTAGGGCTGGTGAGTGCCGCTCTCAGAGAAAGGAGGGCCCTGACTGAGAGGCCCTGATGAGCTTTGAAGCTTCTTGGCATATTTTTGTTCTTGGTCATTGCTTTACCAGACCTACTAGTTGCCCTGTGAAGCAAGAAGGGCTAAGTGGGTCTAGGCACGAGGAAGGGGCCCTTGAGAGCTGTAGCCTGCTCTGGGCCAGGCGGAGGGCAAGGCCCCAGGGGTAGGGATCAGAGCCTCCATCTCCACAGTGGTACCCAGAGGTTCGGCACCACTGCCCGCACACGCCCATCCTCCTGGTGGGCACCAAGCTGGACCTTCGTGACGATAAGGACACCATCGAGCGACTGCGGGATAAGAAGCTAGCGCCCATCACCTACCCCCAGGGCCTGGCCATGGCCCGAGAGATCGGTGAGTGGGCCCGTGCAGGCCTGCTGGTGCAGGGAGAGGAGTGTGCTCTGGGAGCCACAGCGTTAGCCTGTACTCCCCCCGCCCCGTGACCCCTCCTCACGGCCCCCTTTCCTGGCCGCCCCCAGGCTCTGTCAAGTACNCTCACTACCTGCCCTGCTCAGGTCTCTCCCTGCCTACTCCTCCACCCTGGGGGTGCTAGGCCCCCAAACCCTGCCAACCAAGGGTACAGAGCAGGTGAGCTTGACACTCCCCACCCCCCAGCCCAAGGCCAGTTGAGCCCTCTCAGTCTCCATAGGAGGGACCCTATGGAGTGCGAGTGAGTGTGGGAGTGAGTGTGCTTGGCCCCTTCTGGATAAAGCAAGCCCCTCTTGTGCTCACCTCAGGCCTCTGGGAGGGCACAGCAGCCCTCAGCAGCTCCCAGGGGTGGCACAGGACAGTCTGCAGTCAGGCCCTAGGGGGCCCTGTGGAGCCCAGGCCAAGGCCAGGGGTCACTCAACTGAGTGTTCACGAAGACACACCGTCAAGAGGGAGGGCGTCCTGCAGCTGTGGAGGTGTGGAGAGGACAGGAGGGGTGGCAGATGGGTCAACAGTTGGGTTTGCTGGGCAGACACGGTGGGAGGTGAGGGGTGGGCCCGGCCTGTCACCGACTTCACCCCTGGAGCCCACAAGGCACCACTCTGGGCAGATCCGTGCCATGAAGCTAAGTGACACTCAGCTCCCCCGCAGTGGTGTGCAGAGGGTGGACTGCTGGAGTTCAGGAATTCTGCTAGCCAGTTTTTAAGTAACCACTATTAAGAATTATGTAAACTTGAAATCAGTTGTATTTTAAAAAGAAATTAACAAATACTCAAAATTTGTTCCATCATTTCCTAAACTTTTTTGTACATGTACTATTATCTGTGCTTTGGGGTGTAAGCCTTTTGTGTCTGTGTGGTGAGGACAGCAGGGAAAAGTGGAGGACAGGCATCTCTGCCAGCTCCACCTCAAGGACATCAAAC
The DNA here is from genome assembly GCA_006410875.1 of Neotragus pygmaeus. NCBI lineage: Eukaryota > Metazoa > Chordata > Mammalia > Artiodactyla > Bovidae > Neotragus > Neotragus pygmaeus. The sequence continues at coordinate 103,213 of SJYV01015770.1, read as the reverse complement.
AGGAGAGAATATGTCACCATGGAAGTCGGCAAATTCTACAGCTGGATCTTGCGCCGGACTGTGCCCAGACATGGTGAAGGACTCACAATGCTGAGGGAATGTTCTCTCCGTAACTGAAAACCACCACCTGATTCGGCAAAGAAGTCACTCAATCGTGAATAAAGCAGTGAAGTTCCAGCATGCAGCCTGCTCAGCTCACTTTTGTTTTCTGCGCTGACTTCAGGAATACCAATGAACATTCACATTAAAAACACCACCGCTTCCACCCTAGAGGCCTCTGGACAGGGCCGAAGGCCATCCTTGGTCAAATTCACTACCCTCCTTAGAAGCTGGCCTTCTGGAAGGTCCTACACGTCTGCCAGGGACTTAGCCAGGCCAGAAAAACTCTGGCAGAAGAGCCAGGCTGCCAGTGGCCCAGGATGAGAGCTGAAAGGGTGTCTCTAGCTGGAACTTGTCCCCATGCCCAGCTCTGAGCTTTGCATCTTCCGGCCACATGACTGCAGCCTAGGTGTGAGTGTGCAGGCTGGACAGAAGAATCATGTTTACTGAAGAGATGGGGAAGGGGGATGGGGGTAAAGGTGGGTTCAGCATGGAACAGGGGTGTGTGGGGATGGAGGGGGGGCTTAGGTAGCCAGGAAGCCCCCATCCACCGGCACAGTGGCGCCTGTGGTCATGCTGCTGCGGTCACTGAGCAGGAAGAGGATGGTGTCCACCACGGTCTCCACCTCTGCGGGCAAGGTGCCGGTCAGGACGTGCATGAGAGGGGCTGCCCTTTGTCCTTCCCTCCCACCCCTCACCTGAGCAGGCCACTGGCATGACTCCCAGCCGGGCTCCCGCCCAACTCACCGGCAAACCTGCCAAGGGGGATGCGGTCCAGCATGGCCTTGGCCTTCTGAGGGTCACTCCAGGCGGCCTGGCCCATGGGTGTCATCACCACCGTGGGGTTGACTGCATTCACCCGGATCTGCACCGGCACAGGCAGGGGCTCAGCTCTGGGGGCCGAGGCTCTCTGAGCACACGGCCTGGGTGAGGGGAGGCGTCCCGCCGGGGCTCACCTTGTGTGGCCCGAGCTCCACAGCCATCGCTTTGGTCAGTATGTCCAAGGCACCCTTAGTGGAGCCTGTGAGGAGGGACGGCACGTGTGGAGCCTGAGCTGCCTGCTCAGATGGGGGGTGGCGGAGGGTGGGGGTGGGGGCAGGGCACCGCCGAGGCTCACTCACAGTAGACACTGTGGTTAGTCAGTCCCCGTTGGGAGGCCTGGCTAGAAACATTCACGATGACTCCTGGGGCTCCCCGAGCTATCAGGCCTCGGGCCACAATCTGAAATCACAGAAGTAGGATGAGGCAGGGCTGGCATCACCCAGCAATCCCCACTCCTGCCCTGAAGCCAGCGCACCTGGGACACTTGGATGACCGCCCGAAGGTTCACATTGAAAGACCTGGAGGGAGATGGACAGACTCTGATCATGGACTGAGGCCGCTGCAGCAGGAGACGCCCTTCCCCAGGGGCGTTCCTCCACCCCACTCTGGCTTACACGTCATATGCCTCCTTGGTGACCTCCAGGAAGGGCTGTAGAAACGCCACCGCTGCATTGTTCACCAGCAGGTCCACAGGGCCAACACCTCCCAGCGCCTGCTCCGTGGCCTCCCANGGGGGTGCTTCCAAGGCATGTGGGATTGTAGCTCCCTGACCAGGGATTGAACTCATACCTCCTGTGTTGGAAGATGAAGTCTTAACCATTGAACCACTAGGGAAGTCCCTGCACACTGGTTTTGTGTTTGTGGTGAGGGCACCCCCCTCACACAGAGTCCCATTGGTTAGTACTAACTGTAAGCTACAGGTCTCTACAACCTGCTTGTCTGGCATAGCTGAGACTCCCCATTCCAGTTCTTATGGCCAAAGCATCCAGTCCAGGCTCATATATTGTCTTTGGAGGTCCCGTCTCTAGTTTCCCTCACTCTGGAACACTCCTTAGTCTTTCCTTGATCTTTATGACCTTGATACTCTTGAAGAATATAGATCAGTTATTTTCAGAAAGTCCCTCAATTTCGCTTTGCCCAGTGTTTCTCTGTAATCATGCAGGCTGTGTATCTCTGTCATGAGCACCATGGTGACAAAGCATCCTTACAGCACCCCACCAGTTGGCACCATTTTGATTGGTCCCATTGCTGGTGATGTTAAATCTGATTACAGGATGGAAGCGGACATCACTAGGACACCACTTAAATCACTGCGTCTCCCTTCTAGGTTCAAAAAGAACATGATTGCTCTAGCTTCACCTCAGTTTCCCCCAAATCCCAGGCAGAATGTCCCCCGTGTTCCACACCAGCTCAGAACCATGCAGAGAAAGGGCTATGAGACCCTAGGTTCAACCTTGCACTATATACACTGACCACTACAAATCCACCCCAGTCCCTCTAACTTAAATTCCAAGCTAAGACTGCCTGACATAATGCAACCACCAACACACAACCATATACATGTTACTCTCTGACCATTAGATGACCAAGTCCCTTTATCCATCTCTGGGTGATATTCATTCCTCTTCCAGTGGAGCCACACTCTCTTATATATTCTGTAACTTCAATGTTGACCTAGAAGGATAACCACTATTAACACATATTATGGTAGATAGTGAGGGAGAGGGAGAAGAGAAAAAAAAAATTGGTTAATATGTGCACAAATGTATTTGGAAGGACAGGGAAGCCTGGCATGCTGCAGTCCATGGGGTTGCAAAGAGTCGGACATGACTGAGCAACTGAACAACAACAAAAAATGTATTTGTGTCAAAAGGATGATGAGATTATTATAGTTCTCTTTTCTGCAACTTGGACTGCAAGGAGATCAAACCAGTCAATCCTAAAGGAAATTAGTCCTAAATATTCATTGGAAGGACTGATGCGGAAGCTCCAATACTTTGACCACCTGATCCGAAGAACTGACTCAGTGGAAAAGATCCTGATGCTGGGAAATATTGAAGGCAGGAGGAGAAGGGTATGACAGAGGATGAGATGGTTGGATGGCATCACTGACTCGATGGACATGAGTTTGAGCAAGCTCTGAGAGTTGATGATGGATAGGGAAGCTTGACGCACTGCAGTCCATAGGGTAGCCAAGAGTCGGACATGACTGAGCGACTGAACTTTCTGCAACTGGTCATATGGTCACATGGTCACATGACCATAACTACTGCTTATCTTCTACACTGCTCCGTATTCTTTTTTTTTTAATTAATTATATTATTTGACTGCATTGAGTCTTAGTTGCGCACCTGAGGTCTTCCTTGCATGATGTGGGAGCTCTGGTTGGGGCACACGGACTCAGTAGTTGCAGCGAGTGGTCCTGGTTGCCCCAAGGCACGTGAGATTTTTGTTCCCCAACCAGGGATTGAACCCAAATCCCCTGCATAGCTAGGTGGACTTTTAACCACTGGGCCACCAGGGAGTCCCCCTGCCCCCTATTCTTTTGTTCTCCTCTGCCAGGTAGAGTCAGAGCTCTGAGGGTACAACATCTTGATCACTGCTTTGGGTCTGCTTACCATTGTGGCATAGCTTCCCTGGTGACTCAGAGAGTAAAGAATCTGCCTGCAATGTAGGAGACCTGGGTTTGATCCCTGGGTCGGGAAGATCCCCTGGAGAAGGGAATGGCTACCCACTCCAGTATTTCTGCCTGGAGAATTCCAGGGACAGAGGAGTCTGGCGGGCTACAGTCCATGGTGTCACAAAGAGTCGGACACAACTGAACAACTACTACACACACACACCATTGTGGCAAGCGTGACCAAGTTGTCGCTGAGGATTAAGTCTGTGGCACTGAAGTGGAGTGGGACCCTATGGTCTTTGCCCCATCCCCATGTCCTCAGCCTGTCTTTCGTCTGTGGAAAAATTTAACCAAAGAGTCAGTTTAATCAGAGAAGTAAGAAAAGGCAGAAACAAAGGAAAAGAATCCAATGAGACTAGATGGTAATAGTTTACTCATTAAGCATAGTTTAGTTTCTTTAGTTTCTCTTCAAGAGCTAAGAGATTACCCTGAGCATTATCCTTTGAGCTGTTTTATAGATACTAAAGTGTTCACCAGGTGAAAGAAGTTAACTACATGATGACCAGACTGTAGCCAGGACATAAGCTGCCACAGTTCCAAGAGCTGGCCTCAAAGAAATGGGAACAAACCTCCCCTGGCACTGAAAATTAAGTGTACTTAATCAAGACGACAAATTTCAAGACGACTATCAAAGCTGACTGTGCTGCTTCTGCATGTAACTCCTCCTTTCACCTATAAAAACTCGTGCCAACTGATCGTCAGTGCAGAGGAGTCAACCTGTGGATAGGAGTCTGCCTTCACCCCAAGGACTGCCAGCCTCCTAAAGAAGCAAACTTTCTTTTCCACCAAGCTTGCCTCTTTATTGGCTTTAGAGTGGAGAGCAGCCAATCCACACTTTCGGTAACAGAATCAAGGGAACCTCAGCCACATCTGGAGTCTGGGTATGCCTGTAGGGGAGCTCTCCTGCCTGCCACACTCATCCATGACCCCGAACAGCAAGGACAGTTGCCTCTATTTACTGTCCAGTAGAAGGTCCGTCTAGTCAAGGCTATGGTTTTTCCAGTGATCATGCATGGATGTGAGAGTTGGACTGTGAAAAAAGCTGAGCGCCGAAGAATTGATGCTTTTGAACTGTGGTGTTGGAGAAGACTCTTGAGAGTCCCTTGGACTGCAAGGAGATCTAACCAGTCCATTCTAAAGGAGATCAGCCCTGGGTGTTCTTTAGAAGGAATGATGCTAAAGCTGAAACTCCAGTACTTTGGCCACCTCATACGAAGAGTTGACTCATAGGAAAAGACTGGAAAGGATTGGGGGCAAGAGGAGAAGGGGATGACAGAGGATGAGATGGCTGCTGGATGGCATCACTGACTCGATGGACGTGAGTCTGAGTGCACTCCAGGAGTTGGTGATGGACAGGAAGGCCTGGCGTGCTGCGATTCATAGGGTCGCAAAGAGTCAGACACGACTGAGCGACTGAACTGAACTGAACTACGAAAGTCCAGGAGCCAAAGGGTCAGCCTTTGGGTGCCCACTGAGAAAGGCCAGGGTCGGGGCAGAGTGGCCACAGGGGCTTCAGGGAGAGCTGGGCAACCAACAGAACAGGGGCAGGAGGCACATGACGAGGGTGCCAGGCCCCATCCTGCAGCCCAGGCTGCACAGGGCTTGATGCCACGGAGAAAATTCCACGTCTGGGAGATGGACTAAACCCTCTGGACCTGGACATTAAGACTTTCTCCCCAATAGTGCCAGGTGTAGCCAGGGTCATGGTGAGTGGGACTCCCCGCTGCCTCAGCCAGGTTCTGTGCCTTCTTGCTGTTGAAGCTGAGCCGTCACTCCTTACTGAGCTGTAGTGCCTCCTCTAGCCACCTGACCCCACCCAGAGCCACAGCTGTGGCCCCAGCATTGCCCACTGCTCAGCCCAAAGCCGTCACTTGCTCCAGATCTTTCCTCCTCCTCCACTGCTCACCTGGGTTGCACCAGGCTCACTGGTTCTACCACTCGAGGAGCCTTCTGGCTGCCTGGGTCCCTGTGTCTCGCTCCCAAAGGCCAGGTCAGCTCCGCTCATTGCCCCCCACCTGCCCTGCTCAGCCTTGCAAGCCTCCCTGCTGGCCTGTCTTCGCCTTCTGGCTCTGGGCCCCGCTCATGTGTCAGCTCCCTCACGGGTCAGCCTCTGGGCTCCCACACCCCGGAGATGGCTCTCCCCTTCCTGGTGCTGTCACTTGTAGTCACCTGAAGCCCCAGAAGGCAGGGGTGCTTTCTCCATCACCATTTCCCCAACACCTGGAAGAGAGTGTTCTTCCAACCTATGTCTACAGAGTGAACAAATGAATGAAAGATATATTCTAAAACAATTGATGAAGCCAACTGGTGGCCACACAGAGCGTGAGCCGTGATCTGCACCTGCGCAGGGGACTGGCGGTTGAGTGGGTGGGGAGAAACCGGAGCAGGGAAACGAGCTGCAGTAATAGTGATGAAATCTTTCACTGCTAGGCCCACATCCAAGACGGATGAAAGTGGCTTTATTATTGTCAATAGGACTGTTTTCAAGAGAGCACTGTTGACGGTGTGGCCTCCGAGACACAGGGCATGAACCCTTAAGTGGAGGTTAAGAGGCTGCTCAGGGAACCTTTTGGATGAAGCAAGAAGCTGGTGCAGCTGAGCGTGACCATAAGGGAGGGAGAGAAAACCTGTTCGGGTCACTGGCTGAAGGTTATCGTTCCTCTCACGATTCCCATGTGCACCCATGGCACATGCGAGTGTGAGCACATGCACTCAGGCATGCACATGGGCACACACACAGGGAGTCATGTGTAGTTACGTGGACACACATAGATGTAGGCATACATGAACACACACACAAGCATACATTCGTCCCCCTGGCGTGATGAAGAGGACCTGAATGTCAGCAAGTTCGTTCTTCTTCATTCAGGGGAAAAAAAAATTGCTTATTTTGCTTGAGCCAGGTCTTAATTTCAGCATGCGGGGTATTTGGGGGGTGGGGGGTTTGCGGCCTGCGGAATCTTTATTTGCGGCATGTAGAATTTAGTTCCCTGACTAGGGTTCGAACCTAGGTCCCCTGCACTGGGAGGGCAGAGTCTTAGCTACTGGACCACCAGGGAAGTCCCAGCGGGTTCATTCTTGATGCTGGGCTGAGCCAGTAGCCAGGCTGGGCTGTGTCTTTGTCATTGTGTTTAGGGTCCTCCTACCGGGCAGCCACTAAGGAGGAGACAGAATCTTGGCACTCCCTGGAACCCGTCACACTGGCTGGATCTTGGGCAAGGATGACTAATAGCACACTGGTTGTGGTGGGGGCTCCTGGGGATCCTGCTGGGCCAGATTCACACCAGATTTCTGAGAGTTAGATCCGGTCCTGCAGTCACCATAGGTGGGGGCTGGAAAATATTCCATCTCGTTGGTATATTTTGTTTTCTTCTGGACTACGAGGGGATTGAAAGGACCTAATAAGACCTTCTGACCCTCCACTTTCCTGGACACTGTACTGGTCCTTCTGGCTCTCCGGACAGCCCTTACCTGGCCAGCAGCTGGCAAGGGCCAAGGTACCAAGCTGATTAGGAAAGGGGCATAGCACTCCAGATGAGATCCCGGGTGCAGGCCTCTGGTGTTCACCACCAGTAGTGAAATCTAAGGCTCAGGCCACCCCAGGAGCCCAGCTAGGGGCCTCTTGCCTCTAGGAGTGTCTGTGAGCTCAGTGCCAAGCCTTTCCTACTGCAAGCACTCTCTTGGGGGCAGGGGGCATTCAAGTCCACAGACACCACACAGAAAGGGCTTCCTGAAGGCCTCCTTTGTGGACCTCAGGCCAGTGCTTGTGGCCACCTCCAATCAAGTGCAACGTCACTGTCGGACCATGATCTTTCTGGTCCTTCCCATGTAAGCCTGGTGACTCTTTTCTTCACCCCCAAGGATGAGTTCTTCCTGTGTTGTTGGGGCAGAGGGGACAGCCAGAGGGTATAGGAATGTGCAGGGAGGGGTGGAGGGGCCATGCCCAGACCTGGTGGGATGGGAGGAAGACTCATGGCTGCTGAGTCTCAGTCTTTCTCAGGATGTGCCCCTGTTCTACCCCACATCAGCCATCTCCTGCAAGCCCCAACCCCTTTCTGGGGGCTTTGCCCTTCAGGAAGCTTACTTGTTCCCACCTCAGTACTAGGGTTTTGAAGAAATGAGAGGGAGGCTTAAGTGCTGGGGTTATTGTGCAGGAATTCCACTTCCCAAAGGCTCCTGGATTCCTAGGACCCACAGAAGCTTCTCTGATGGGATAGGGCCTGAGGTTTCTACCCATAACATCATGGCATTATAGCCTGGGTGTGGACTGCTATCCTTCACCTTGCTAAGAGCTCTCCTAAGCTCTTCTGGGTAGGGAAATACTCCTGGGAGAGGAGAGCTTCAGAGGTAAGGTGATATCTCTGGGAAAAGCTACCCTGGCTGTTCGCAGGGTGATTAGGCCTGAGTGGTGAGAACCGCAGAGCTAGGGAGGGATTGTCAAGTTTCCTGTGGGCAAGCAGTTTTCCCGTGGCCCCTTTCCCCACCATGGGGAACAGAGGTCCCACACTCTCATGGAGTCATCGGCTCATGGGGAAGTTGACCCCAGCCTGGAGGCACAGGGTCCCAAGTACTGTGAGCCCGGAGCTGAAGACCCTGCTCTCCAGTCCAGGGAGAAGGATTTTTTCCGATGGCAGTTCAGATCACTCAGTCCTCAGCAGTTCTGTCTGCTCCCTCCACACCCTGGCCTCTCAGACACGGGGAAAGGGTAACCCCTTCCTCAAGGCGATGATGTTCCTGGGGAGCGGCCCAGATTAGCTGCATTACTGCCTACCCAGGCTCCACCAGACCCTCCCACCAGCTAGTGCCTCCTCGTGGAATTGGCTCCCCAGGAACTGCTATAACTTGCTCCCTGGGAGCTGAGGAACAAGTCAAAAAACAGACTGAGGTGTACAACACACTCTCTTCACTGTAAACTAAAAATACATGCACAGACATTTGCTTCCAGCGGGGATGTTATAACTGGCACCCTGAGTAGCCTGCCTGCTGTGAATAACCGTGAATGTTGACATCAGAGGCCCAGTAGTTATTCCCAGGAAACAGATAACAAGCAGCACGAGACTTCCAGCTTTGGAAGGTGGAAACCCTGAGGTGAGACCTGCAGATGCTCTAGCTCAGATGACGCTTGCCCTGAGGGACAGGGAATTGGATGCCAAACAGAATGCATGGTCCTGCCGAACAGCGGAAGCAGATCAGGGCTCAAGGAGCTGAAATCTTCAAGGCACAGCAGTAGAGAGGAGGCCATGCCCAAAGGTCTGTGCCAGTTACTTGAGTCAATAGCTGAGGACTGAGCTGTGTGTATGCAGGGAGGGATGACCCAAGAGAGATTAAGGGCAGAATGGAGCTACTAGGGGTGATACAGGGGTGGAGGCCCAGGAGCTGTGGCCCCACCTTCAGGGTTTCCACCTTCCAACGCTGAACAGAGCTCATTAACAACTAGTCCACTCTCTACACATCCAGCTGAGGCCTGCAAAGTCTGATCTTTATGACTCAGGACAAGTTGAGGTTAATTTGCTCCAGTCCTAATCCCAGAGACCTTGATAAAATGCACAGTTCAGTTCAGTTCCGTCGCTCAGTTGTGTCTGACTCTTTGTGACCCCATGAATCGCAGCACACCAGGCCTCCCTGTTCATCACCATCTCTCAGAGTTCACTCAGACTCATGTCCATCAAGTCCGTGATGCCATCCAGCCATCTCATCCTCGGTCGTCCCCTTCTCCTCCTGCCCCCAATCCCTCTCAGCATCACTCTTTTCCAATGAGTCAACTCTTCACATGAGGTGGCCAAAGTACTGGAGTTTTAGCTTTAGCATCATTCCTTCCAAAGAAATCCCAGGGCTGATCTCCTTCAGAATGGACTGGTTGGATCTCCTTGCAGTCCAAGGGACTCTCAACAGTCTTCTCCAACACCACAGTTCAATTCTTTGGCGCTCAGCCTTCTTCACAGTCCAACTCTCATATCCATACATGACCACAGGAAAAACAATAGCCTTGACAAGACGGACCTTAGTCGGCAAAGTAATGTCTCTGCTTTTGAATATACTATCTAGGTTGGTCATAACTTTTCTTCCAAAGAGTAAGCGTCTTCTAATTTCATGGCTGCAGTCACCATCTGCAGTGAGTTTGGAGCCCCCCAAAATAAAGTCTGACACTGTTTGGAGGCTGAATCCCACTAAGTTAGAGGCCCTTGGGAACACCATAGAATTTCCAGATTATCCCAATGAAGCACATAACCAAGCCCAGACTAGTACAAAGTGATTGCTCAGTAATTCAACTATCTACCAGAACAAACATGAGCACTTCAGTGGAAAATAACAAAATCCAGACTCTCTCTGGCATGTCATCCCCAATGTTCCGTATACAATGAAAATTGTCTAGCCATGAAAAGAAATAGGAAAATGTCGGGGTGGGGGGAAGCAACCAATTCAAAACGGATCTGGCTTTACCAAGAAAGACTTTAAAGTAGCTATTATAAATATATTCCATGAATGAAAGGGAAAGTGGCCTCAGGGACAGGTGGAACCGGAGTGCTAACTCAAGTGCCAGGGAAGAAGGTGTGCCGCTTGGCCCTGATGCAGGCTTAGGGGCCAGCTTTTGGTGCAGAGATTAGATATGGGGCGAACCTGGTGCCCAGCATGGATCTGTGAGATTAGATGGAAGTGACAGCTTGGGATGAGATTTGGAACCCAGGCCACGTGTAGAACAGAGTCACCCTGACTCAACACCTTCCTGTTTTTCCAGCTTCTGTTAGAGCCAATTTCGACTCCGTGTTGAATGCGTTTCTTTGACTTTGTTATTGTGGTTGTTCAGTCACTAAGTCATCTCCAACGCTTTGTGACCTCATGGATGGCAGCATGCCAGGCTCCTCTGTCCTCCACTATCTCCCGGAGTTTGCTCAAATTCTTGTCCATGGAGTCAGTGAGGCTGTCTAACTGTCTCATCCTCTGCCACCCCTTCACCTTTGGCCTTCAATCTTTCCCAGCATCAGGGTCTTTTCCAATGAGTCGGCTCTTTGTACCAGGTGGTCAAAGTATTAGAGCTTCGGCATCAGTCCTTGCAATAAATAATCAGGGTTGATTTCTTTTAGGATTGACTGGTTTGATCTCCTTGCAGTCCAAGAAACTCTTTAAGAGTCTTCTCCAGCACCACAATTCAAAAGCATCAATTCTTTGGCACTCAGCCTTCTTTGTGGTCCAATTCTCACATCCATATATGACTACTAGAAAAACCATGGCTTTGACTAGATGAAAGTTGGTGGGCAAAGTGATGTCTCTGCTTTTTAATATGCTGTCTAGGTTAATCATAGCTTTCCTTCCAAGGAGCAAGCAAACTTTCACGGCTGCAGTCAACTTCCACAGAGATTTTGGAGCCCAGAAAAAGAAAATCTGTCACTGCTTCCACTTTCCCCCTCCTATTTGCCATGAAGTGATGGGACTGGATGCCATAATCTTAGTTTTTTGAATGTTGAGTTTCAAGCAAGCTTTTTCACTGTTGTCTTTCACTCTCATCAAGAGGCTCTTTAGTTCCTCATCATTTTCTGCCATTAGGGTGGTATCATCTGAGTATCTGAGGTTGTTGACATTTCTCCCAGCAATCTTGATTCCAGCTTGTGATTCATCCAGCCCAGCATTTCATATGATATACTCTGGATAGAGTTTAAATAAGCAGGGTGACCATATACAGCCTTGTCATATTCTCTTCCCAATTTTGAACCAATTCGTTGTTTCATGTCTGGTTCTAACTGTTGCTTCTTGACCCACATACAGGTTTCTCAGGAGACAGGTAAGGTGGTCTGGTATTCCCATCTCTTTAAGAATTTCCCACAGTTTGTTGTGATCCACACAGTCAAAGGTTTTAGTGTAGTCAATGAAACAGAAGTAGGTGTTTTTCTGTAATTTCCTTGCTTTCTCCATGATGCAACGAACGTTGACAATTTGATCTCTGGTTCCTCTTCCTCTTTAAAACCCAGCTTGTGTATCTGGAAGTTCTCAGATCACATACTGCTAAAGCCTAGCTTGAAGGATTTTGAGCATAACCTTACTGGTATGTGAAATGAGCACATTTGTGCTGTAGTTTTGTTTCAGGAAGGGGGATCCCTTCCAGGGCCCAAAACTGGGTTCTTGTCTAACACTCAGAAATGAATTGTCTGAGGAGACACATGTGCTGACAAAGCAAGATTTTATTGGGAAAGGGCGCCCAGGTGGAGAGCAGTAGGGTAAGGGAACCCAGAACAGCTCTGTCACATGGCTTGCAGTCTTGGGTTTTATGGTGATGGGATTGGTTTCTGGGTTATCTTTAGCCAATCATTCTGACTCAGAATCCTTCTGGTGATGCACACCTTGTTCAGCCAAGATGGATGCCAGTGAGGATTCTGGGAGGTGGTTGGACATGTGGTGTCTCCTTTTGACCTTCCCTGAATTCTTCCGGTTGGTGGTGGCTTGTTAGTTCTGTGTTCTTACTAGGACCTCCTGTCGTAACAACTCATGCAAGTGGTTACTATGGTGCCTGGCCAGGGTGGGCGGTTTCAGTCAGTGTGCTTCCCCTTGTCACGCGAGTGTATGTTCCTCGATTCTTTATCTCGTCACAACAAAGATTTGGAGTGACGGGCATTAAAGCCCCCTCGGTGCGCCACAGCTCTCAGGTCTCGAATGGACCGTGTTATAGCTCCTAGGCAAATCAGTGTTACAGCTCTATTTTATTTAGAAGATAGCAGGAAAATCCATCTTCGAGGCGTGAGGGCATGTCAATCTAAAGACACGAGAAGAGGGCCCCAGAGCGGGAGAGAGAGACAGAGAGAGAGCTGGCTCTGGCTCCTCTGTTTATATGTTTATCTCTCCCTGGGCCTGTCCTGTGTAAACTGGGCCGGCCAGGAGTGTTGTTTGTTTTACCTGAGGTCCTCACTCTGGTCCTCGGACCTTCTTTTGTTTCATTTTTGCAGGCTTTTCCCTTCCTTGTCTGTAGCCACCGCCATTTTAGACTCCTTTTCCCTGTTCTACCTATCTAACACCCTAACAGTTTGAAAATTCTTTGCTATTGCCTTTTTAGGGGCTTGGAATGAAAACTGACCTTTTCCAGCCCTGTTCAGTTCAGTTCAGTTCAGTCGCTCAGTCGTGTCCAACTCTTGTGCGACCCCATGAATTGCAGCAGGCCAGGCCTCCCTGTTCATCACCATCTCTCGGAGTTCACTCAGACTCATGTCCATCGAATCCGTGATGCCATCTAGCCATCTCATCCTCGGTCGTCCTCTTCTCCTCCTGCCCCCAATCCCTTCCAGCATCAGAGTCTTTTCTTTTCCAATGAGTCAACTCTTCGCATGAGGTGGCCAAAGTACTGGAGTTTCAGCTTTAGCATCATTCCTTCCAAAGAAATCCCAGGGCTGATCTCCTTCAGAATGGACTGGTTGGATCTCCTTGCAGTCCAAGGGACTCTCAACAGTCTTCTCCAACACCACAGTTCAAAAGCATCAATTCTTCGGCGCTCAGCCTTCTTCACAGTCCAACTCTCACATCCATACATGACCACAGGAAAAACCATAGCCTTGACTAGACGGACCTTAGTCGGCAAAGTGATGTCTCTGCTTTTGAATGTACTATCTAGGTTGGTCATAACTTTCCTTCCAAGGAGTAAGCGTCTTCTAATTTCATGGCTGTAATCACCATCTGCAGTGATTTTGGAGCCCCAAAATATAAAGTCTGACCCTGTTTCCACTGTTTCCCCATCTATTTCCCATGAAGTGATGGGACCGGATGCCATGATCTTCCTTTTCTGAATGTTGAGCTTTAAGCCAACTTTTTCACTCTCCTCCTTCCCTTTCATCAAGAGGCTTTTTAGCTCCTCTTCACTTTCTGCCATAAGGGTGGTGTCATCTGCATATCTGAGGTATTCCAGCCCTGTAGCCACTGCTAAGTCTTTCAAATTTGCTCATATATTGAGTGCAGCACTTTAACAGCATTATCTTTTAGGATTTAAAATAGCTCAGCTGGAATTCTGAGCTAATTCTGAATTATCACCTCCACTATCTTTGTTCTTATTAATGCTTCCTAAGGCCTATTTGACCTCACACTCCAGGATGTCTGGCTTCAGGGGAGTGACCACACCACCGTGGTTATACCATTTTTTGTACAGGTCTTCTGTGTATCCTTGCCATCTCTTTTTAATCTTCTCTGCTTCTGTTAGGTCCTTATCATTTCTGTCCCTTATTGTGCCCATTGTTGAAATGTTCCCTTGTTATGAAATGAAATGAAATGAAATGTTCCCTTCTTATCTCCAGTTTTCTTGAAGATGTCTCTAGTCTTTCCCATTTTATTGTTTTCCTCTGTTTCTTTGCATTGCTCATTTAAGTAGGCTTTCTTAGCTCTCCTTGTTATTCTCTGGAACTCTACATTCTGTTGGGAACTCTACATTCTATATCTTTCCCTTTCTGCTTTGCCTTTCTCTTCTCTTCTTTCCTCAGTTATTTGACTTAGACTTTAACCTTAGCTTTTCATTGGTTTTTTATTATAATCATACATAATGGCCTTCTTCAAGGAACCCTGCCACTCTGCCTGACTGTTAAACTAAAGTGCCTTTGTTCAGCTCACAGAGAGACAGTCTAACCTTGCCTATCTGTGAATGGCTGCAGAAAGAAGAAATTAATACATCTCCTCCCCAAAGCTGGCCATTCCAGGAGACATTGGCTAGGTTAATGGCCTTTTTACTTTATTTCCTCACTTCTTCCCCTTCTCTGTTCTGTAAAAGAACCTGGCATCCAGGCCCCGACCAGATGGTTTTGAGACATTAGTCTGCCATCTTCTCAGTCTGTGAGCTTTCCAAATAAAGTTGTATTTCTTGCCTCAACACCTCATCTGTATAGAGTCACTGACCTGTTGTGTGGTGAGCAGAGTGAGCTTGGACTCGTAACAAATTTGGCTTAGCCAGTCAGGAGGCTTGCTGCTCATAGATAGTTGGCCCTGGTCAAGGACTATTGAGGCAAGGCCCTAGCAGCTTCTGGGACCATTTGTCTTGAGGATCTTCCCTTCAGAATTCCCTGCAGTGGCATTGACTGCCCCAGTGCTTGGCAGTTGAAGCAAGGGAACTACAAATTTCTGCGAGCTGACAGATTCAATCTTGTCGGGTAAACCTACCCAGTTAAGTAACCAGCTCATTTGTTTGTCTTGGTTTTGTTTTGGTTTTGTGTATGTTTTTGTGTTGTGAGTTGACCGATTTGATTTTGTAGGTTAAGTTGCTCTAGTGTGCACACCAGGAATATATTCGCCCCTCAGTTTGGGCTTTTCCTTTATGGGACAAGCCAATTTGGTTAGGGTACCCTGTTGGAGAGGAGAATTGTTTTTGGACTGTACCTGGGTTGGAACTGGTTCATTGGGAACTAATTTGTTGTTTTTGTTGGGTAAGTCTACCCCATTTGGGAACCAGTTCATTGGCTTTGTAGGGCAAGTCTACTTCATTTGGGAACCAGTTCTTTGATTTTCTGTGCATTGATGCTGGAATTTGTTTGTGTTGGAATTTGTTTATGTCTTTTGTGTTTTGGTGTTATCAAACTTAAAAAATGAGAAATACCCCATTTATCCAGAAGAAAAACTCCTTTGGGGGCATATATTAGATATATTAAGGTCAAAACAGTGATGGCCCCTGAATGGCTCATTCAATTATTATATGACCTTGCAGTTAGAAGCATTTTGGAAAAGAGAGGAACACTCTGATAATAAATGTAGTGACACCCTTGGACTTGTGGTGTTGGATTCTAATTTCTCCAGAGGAGTCTCAGGTAACGTTGACAGTGGAAAACAAATTGGTTGACTTTCTAATAGATACAGGTGCCATATGTTCTGTGGTAAACATCAGTGTGGACCAGAAAACATCTTAGTCTATGCCAGTCACAGGAGTCCCTGGGGAAATTCAAAAACCATTTGCTTTTATAACCTCTAGAATGCCAGTTAGGGGATTTCACCCTGCAATATAGCTTCTTATATATGTCAGAGTGTCCAATCCCCTTTTTGGGGACAATATCTTTTTTGTAGCTAAATGGTCAAGTAACTTTTTCCACCAGAACAGCTGGAAATTAGGGTTCTACCGGGGCATTTTGACCTTGTCGATTTGGGAATTGTGCTTCCATTTGTGGAAATTGAGTTCCATTTGGGGAAGCTCAGGTTCATGTTTGGGGAACTTTGGTTCCAGTTTGGGAAGTCCTCCCTATGAAGGGAATTTCTGTTTATAAGGCACTTTGGACAAAGGTGACAGATCTAATGGCACAGGGAAGTCACATTGGGACATTTTGCCATTCGACTTTGCCTGTGACTTTGCTGCTGTTGAAGTTTTGGTTTGGTTTGGTTACTTTGGTAACACACAGACATCTGGTACTAACTGCTCAGGCTAAAATGGGAAGCACTTCATCTCAGGCTCCACTCCCACCTGGGGGCCCTTTTGTCGTTCAGTTGCTAAGTCATGACTCTTTGTGACCCCGTGGACTGCAGCATGCCAGGTTTCTCTGTCCTCCACTATCGTCCTTGGGAAATTTTAAATAACTGGTTGAAGCCTAGGGAAGATTCTCAAAAGTGTTTGTAAGTAGATTACCAAAATGAGATAAATGAGGAAAAGTGAAACTCTCTAACAGAGGTATTTGAGTATTTCAGTCCTTCAGTATCATTGAGATAGCCACTCAGTTATTTGAAAAAAGAAAAAACAAAACTGCCCTTGTTTTACAAATGTAGTCTTTATACAGGACCAGAAGTGTGACTCCAAGAATAATGCAAAGGCCATCAATCCTTTTACAACTCCCCAAACCTTCCCTGTTAATGCAGGCTTCTCAGTGTGGTGGCATCTCTTGTTGCAGAGCACAGGTTCTAGGTAGGCAGGCTTCAGTAGTTGCAGTTCCCAGGCTTTAGAACACAATAGTTGTTTAGGCTCAATAGTCAGGAAGCACAGGCTTAGTTGCTCCGAGGCATGTGGATCCTCCTGCACCAGGGATTGAACCCATGTCTCCTGAATTGGTAGGCAGATTCTTAATTACTAAGCCACCAGGAAGCCCTCTGCCATCTTTTTAACACACAAACGTTGAAAAGAGGGTCAAGTAATTTAGAACTTGAATTGTTTTCCATAAATATCAGTGAAAAGGGAAGAAACTTAAATTTTTAAAATTTAAATTGTTATTTATAAACTAGTGATTTTTGTATTGTGATATTTGATTCATGACTAAGTTTGGACAGTGAAGCAATGAGATCTCTCATTGTGTCTGTCTGGATGTATGTATGTCTCAGGATGTGCCTTGGATATTATTGCTGTGGTTAATTTGTAGAAGAGCTCTATTTAACTGGTTTAAAGAAAACTAAGTGCTTACAAATCAAACAATCCTAAATACAAGAGAAATTAAGCTAAAATGAGTTTCAGGTTCATGTGAACTGAGAAAAAATATTAAATTAATACCTGGTAATAATGTTTGATGATGCAAATTTATCAGTAAGGAAAGTAACTTGACGTGAAGAAATTTTAAGGAAAGAAAATGCACATGAGATAAGAGCTTTGGGTGAGGGTTTAGAAATAATTATATATTGGAATCTCTCCAGGGCTACATATCAAGGGAATGATTTCAATGAGCCCTGACTCTTGAATCTTCCCATTGTCAACTGCAAATCAGCATTTGCCAAGAGCATTTGCCAGTGACTGAACGACAACAAGGTCATTTGCCATCTGCCTCTGCAGGGATTGAACCCTGTACTGCTGCAGCTGCAGAACTTCAATACCTATGAGGGGAATTCAGGGTGGAGAGCGAGGCACGCTGTGCTCCAGGGAAATTGGAACAGGTCTTTAGATAGTTCGGTATTTTCAGGAACTGATTTCGTGTACCCAATCCTCGAATCTCTTCATATCTAGAAAAGCACTAGATCCCTTCATGGTGACATCATCTCCTCGTGGTTAGCAGAAAACCTTTTGTAAAATAAGTGCTTGATTGCATTCAATACCCTCTTTATCAAAATCTTATACATAGACCTTCCCCTCACTGCCTTTTTGGAGCAGTCTCCCAGAGCTATCTGAGGGCTACAGTCCCCTTTTTCCCCCAGATAAAACTTAACTTGCAACTCATAAGTTGTACACCTTGTAGTTGACACCATATATAGAAAAGTGCTAAATTCCTTAACTTGAGATGTTGCCTTCTGGGTTTGAAGTCCAAAAATATTTCAACTTTTAGGTTGCAAATATTTTTAAGTCTACGGTTATAAAGTAGACACTTTCCAAAGTGGAATAAAAGAAGGAAAATCTCAACATTTGGAACACTGGCACTGATAACAGAAATATCCATCTGACGAAGCAGTTAGAATGATCGTCACTCTTTTTTCCCACAGNTACAAGAGAAATTAAGCTAAAATGAGTTTCAGGTTCATGTGAACTGAGAAAAAATATTAAATTAATACCTGGTAATAATGTTTGATGATGCAAATTTATCAGTAAGGAAAGTAACTTGACGTGAAGAAATTTTAAGGAAAGAAAATGCACATGAGATAAGAGCTTTGGGTGAGGGTTTAGAAATAATTATATATTGGAATCTCTCCAGGGCTACATATCAAGGGAATGATTTCAATGAGCCCTGACTCTTGAATCTTCCCATTGTCAACTGCAAATCAGCATTTGCCAAGAGCATTTGCCAGTGACTGAACGACAACAAGGTCATTTGCCATCTGCCTCTGCAGGGATTGAACCCTGTACTGCTGCAGCTGCAGAACTTCAATACCTATGAGGGGAATTCAGGGTGGAGAGCGAGGCACGCTGTGCTCCAGGGAAATTGGAACAGGTCTTTAGATAGTTCGGTATTTTCAGGAACTGATTTCGTGTACCCAATCCTCGAATCTCTTCATATCTAGAAAAGCACTAGATCCCTTCATGGTGACATCATCTCCTCGTGGTTAGCAGAAAACCTTTTGTAAAATAAGTGCTTGATTGCATTCAATACCCTCTTTATCAAAATCTTATACATAGACCTTCCCCTCACTGCCTTTTTGGAGCAGTCTCCCAGAGCTATCTGAGGGCTACAGTCCCCTTTTTCCCCCAGATAAAACTTAACTTGCAACTCATAAGTTGTACACCTTGTAGTTGACACCATATATAGAAAAGTGCTAAATTCCTTAACTTGAGATGTTGCCTTCTGGGTTTGAAGTCCAAAAATATTTCAACTTTTAGGTTGCAAATATTTTTAAGTCTACGGTTATAAAGTAGACACTTTCCAAAGTGGAATAAAAGAAGGAAAATCTCAACATTTGGAACACTGGCACTGATAACAGAAATATCCATCTGACGAAGCAGTTAGAATGATCGTCACTCTTTTTTCCCACAGATGTGGAATGGACATTGACAGTGGGGGATTGTTACAGGGAAGAGCCAATTTTGACTCCATGTTGGATCTGTTTCTTTGGCTTTAACCTTTGCTTTCCACTGCTGTTGTTAAAATCATACATAATGGCCTGTCTCATAGTCCTGCCACTCTGCCTGTTAAACTGAAGTGCCTTTATTCAGCTCACAGAGAGATAATCCGACCCTGGCTACAGAAAGAAGAAATTAATACATCCCCTCCCCAAGTTTGGCCATTTCAGGAGACATTTGCTGGATTAATGGCCTTTTTACTTTATTTCCTTACTTCTTCCTCCTTTCTATTCTGTAAAAGAACCTGGCATCCAGGTCCCAACAGGATGGTTGTCTTGAGACATTAGTCTGCCATCTTCTCAGTCTGCTGGCCTTCTGAATAAAGTCATGTTCCTTGTCTCAACACCTCATCTGTAGATTCATTGACCTGTTGTGCAGTGAGCAGAGCAAGCTCGAACTTGGTAACACTTCCAAAGGGTCTTCTGCCCTTGCTGATTTTTCAAAGTGCAAATGCTTCTCCCTCCTTCTCTTAAAAGATATTAAAATAATGATTTTCCCCTATAACTGTGTGCAGCACCCAGGAGCTCTAATAGGGAAGAGCCTTGTATCCTTTGACAAATCAATTACCTAAGGGATATTGCCTATTAAGTAAATTACATGTAATGGCCCATCTCTGGGAACCCTGCCTCCCAGGTAAAGAGCATGAAGCTAAAATACTTTTGTGTAACTCTCAAAAAATATCCCAACTAGGCCCATCTGTGAAAGGCTGTAGGCAGGAAGAAGTTAACACATCCCCTCCAGAGTCTGGCCAGAACCAGCACTTTCCCTCTTCCCTTTTAGTTTAGGAAGCTTGAATTCTAACTCTGGAAAGATGATTCTTTGGGACAGTAGCCCACTATCTTCTCAGTCCGTTGGCTTTTTGAGAACATTTGCTAATCCTTACTCTCAATTTACTTGCCTGTTGTTCAGCAAGCAGTTCAAGCTTGGACTCAGATCCACCCTCTCAAGCTGAGGGGCTTACCTTCCATATCTTCTCTATTTTTTATATTCCTCCTGTATGGTCAGGCCGCTCAAGATGACTGTTCTCTCGCTTTCTGTGCATCCCCTTTCCAACCAGTGCCTGCTTCATGTATAACCTAACACAAGACTGACCTTCCTACATACTTGCCCCAGGCTGCAGCTAGTGGTTGTTCTTACTAGAGGATTGGTGAGGGGCACTCCCCTTTACTGGTTTCCCTGGTAACTAATGAGCCCATCTGTTGTCAATTCCCCTATAACTGGCAATCTTCCCTGGTCCCCCCATTCTCCAGGAGAGAAGTCTGCCACCATTTCCTGCTCTCTGTAAGCTGCACATGGTAGGGTGTTACTTCGGACCTGGAAGCTCCCCAATCAGTTAAACCACCAATGGCTCTGTTGCTGACTCTGGGCTCTTCTATCTTGAAGCTGGCCAAGCACAGCTCTTAGGGCTTTGGGATACAACCCAACACATTTTTTATTCAATTTTTCTTCTTCCCCTTAGTGTGTGTGCTAAGTTGCTTCAGTCGTATTTGACTTTGTGTGACCCTGTGAACTCCCTGATGTTCAAGCTGGTTTTAGAAAAGGCAGAGGAACCAGAGATCAAATTGTCAACATCCGCTGGATCATGGAAAAAGCAAGAGAGTTCCAAAAAAACATCTATTTCTGCTTTATTGACTATGCCAAAGCCTTTGACTGTGTGGATCACAATAAACTGTGGAAAATTCTGAAAGAGATGGGAATACC
>SJYV01015770.1:34211-81078 GCA_006410875.1 Neotragus pygmaeus | reverse complement strand
TAAGACCTGGGATTTCTTTGGAAGGAACGATGCTGAAGCTGACACTCCAATACCTTGGCCACCTCCTACGAAGAGTTGACTCACTGGAAAAGACTCTGATGCTGGGAGGGATTGGGGGCAGGAGGAGAAGGGGCCAACCGAGGATGAGATGGCTGGATGGCATCACGGACTCGATAAACATGAAGCTGAGTGAACTCCGAGAGATGGTGATGAACAGGGAGGCCTGGCGTGCTGCAATTCATGGGGTCACAAAGAGTCAGACATGACTGAGCAACTGAACTGAACTGAACTGAATGAGCTGTAGCCCACTAGGCTCCTCTGTCCATGGGATTCTCCAGGAAGAAAACTGGATTGAGTTGCCAGGCCCTCCTCCAGGGAATCATCCACACCCAGGGATAGAACCCATGTCACTTATGTCTCCTGCATTGGCAGGTGGGTTCTTTACCACCAGGGCCACCTGGAAAGCTGTGTCTCCCCTTAATACTCCTTCCAAAAACAGTTTACACTTACGGGCCTTGTTTCACAATCCATATGAGTTATCAGTGGTTCTAGCTGCAAACAAGGTGATTAACACTAGCTGAAATATTTCTGTCATAATAACAAGTGCACAATGAGAATCTGGCACCAGCAACATCAGAGACCCAGTATCTTTCCCTCAGTCCACTTGGTCAAACAGAGTAGGATCCTGTGGGGCCCTCCCAGGTACAAATCCTTTCTCTATTCCCCATTTCTTGTTTGTAGGAAATAGACTTCATTCAGCCTCCTTGGCCTGGTATCCCTGAGCCCCCAAACACTGATTCAAACAGTAGTTAAGGCAGGGAGGGGATGCCCGAAGAGGAGCAGTCAAGAAACAATAGTGCAGTTGTGGGGCAGGGTCCTGGTTTCTCCTCAAGGAATATACATAACAATATCATTGGGCTCTTCTGCGAAGACCAAGACCCCCACTCAGGTAGAGGATGGTAACTTCAGGCTGAGCCAAGATTCCTGGAGCACTGCCCTGCTACCTAACCACCAACCAATCAGAAGAAAGTCACACCCCTGCAGTCTTCCCCTCAAATTTTACCTATTAAAAACTTCTCCTGGAAAACTATCAGAGAGGTCAGGGTTTTTTTGAGCATGAGCCTCCCGTTTTCCTTGTTTGGCCCTGCCATCAATCTTTCTTTGGTCCAGACTCCAACATTTTGATATGTTTGATTTCACTTTGTATCAGACACATGAACTTGCTCACTTGTGTCCGACTCTTTGAGACCCCATGGACTGCAGCATGGCAGGCTTCCCTGTCCATCACTAACTCCCAGAGCTTGTTCAAGCTCATGCCTATTGAATTGATGATGCCATCCAACCATCTCATCCTCTGTCGTCCCTTTTTCCTCCTGCTTCAATCTTTCCCATCATCAGGGTCTTTTCCAAGGAGTCAGTCTTTCACATCAGGTGGTCAAAGTATTGGAGTTTCAGCTTCAGCATCTGTCCTTCCAATGAATATTCAAGACTGATTTCCTTTAGGATTGACTGGTTGGATCTCCTTGCAGTCCAAGGGACTCTCAAGAGTCTTCTCCAACACCACAGTTCAAAAACATCAATTCTTCAGCCCTCAGCCTTCTCTATAGTCTAACCATCACATCCATACATGACTACTAGAAAAATGATAGCTTTGACTAGACGGATATTTTTCAGCAAAGTAATGTCTCTGCTTTTTAATATGCTGTCTAGGTTGGTCATTGTGCGGTAGTTTGAGCATTATTTGGCATTGNTTGTGCATCACGCAAACCTCCCCCATCAGCAGGAATACCGGCTCAACTACAAAGAGCAACTTTCTCCCAGCATCAACTAGACAACTCCTGAAGAGACGGCACTCCTTCACCTCGTATGGGGTCACGTGACTTACTAGCATGACACTTAGATCTGGATCATGTAAACTGTCAATCATATATCATTTGGGGTCTTCCCTGGTGGTGTGGTTCAGTCGGTAAAGAATCTGCCTGTAGCACAGGAGATTTGATCCCTGGATTGGGAAGATCCTTTGGAGAAGGAAATGGCAACCCACTCCAGTATTCTTGCCTAGAATATGCCATGGACAGAGGAGTCTGGCGGGCTACAGTCTATGGGGTCGCAAGAGTCGGACACGACTTAGTGACTGAACTACTGGTGGTGCAGTGGTTAAGACTCCACCTTGCAACGCAAGCGCCACAGGTTTGGTCCCTGGTCAGGGAACTAAGATCCCACATGCAGTGGAGCAACTAAGTCAGAGCACTGAAAATACTGAGCCCAAGAGCCACGACTAGAACGTCTTTGTGCCACAAGGAAAAGACCCCGCATGACATAACTAAGATTCTGCATGCCACAACTGAGACCCGATGTAGCCGAATAAACTGGCTAGTTAATAAGTATTTTAAAAATATGTCATTCAATGTATGGCCCTCTGTCTCAAAAACTTATATAATTGTGCCTTGACATCTAACAGATGGTTCTCAGAGCTTTCTGAGATGCTCTTCCTGGGTTATAATCCTCAAATTTGGCTCAAAAAATTTTTTTCCATTTCTTTCTTAGATCAACAGATTAATTTTTCATCAACATCTCATAGTAGGTCTTGACGTCAGGCTGTGTAAATCCTTCAACTTTGTTCTTTTTCAAGTTTGCTTTTGAAAAAAAATTATTTATTTGGCTGAACTTGGTCTTAGTTGTGGGTCGCAGGGTCTTTGATCTTCTTTGCAGCATGCAGGATCTATTTCCCTGATCAGGGATGGAACCCCAGGCTCCCTGCCTTGGGAGTGCAGAGTCTTAGCCCCTGGACCACTAGGGGAAGTCCCCCGTGTAAAATTTAGATTCAACTGGTCAATTTTTTTGTAATATGTTTGTCTGATTTTGGTACCAGAGTAATGCTGGCCTCATGAAATGATCTGGGAAATGTTCTCATCTATTTTCTGGAAGATCATAAGATTGATGTTATTCCTCCCCCAAATGTTTGCTAGAATTCACCAATGAAACCATCTGATCCTAGAGATTTTTTATGGGGACATTTTTGTCAAATTCAAATTATGTAATAAATATAGGATTATTTCNATTTTCTGGAAGATCATAAGATTGATGTTATTCCTCCCCCAAATGTTTGCTAGAATTCACCAATGAAACCATCTGATCCTAGAGATTTTTTATGGGGACATTTTTGTCAAATTCAAATTATGTAATAAATATAGGATTATTTCAACTTTAAATTTCATCTTGGCTTACGTTTTAAATAACATCTTTATTGAGACATCATTCACCTATCAAAAAGTGTACAGTTTTGAAGTGTATACTTCACTAGAGTGTTTTTGTTGTTATTACATTCACAAAATTATGTTACTATCACCAAAATCTAATTCTAGAATAAAGTTAGTTCCCATTGAGTTTCTTGCTTAACTCTGCACTGCCCTCTGCTGTCTTCATCCTCTGGGTATCTCTGGGGTGGAGCCTCGCCTAATTCAACCTCAGTTGGGGACAGCTGCATCTGATAACTCAAAATTTTCACCATTGTTTGTCTGAGAATGACCAGGAAAATAAGTATTGGTTTGAGGGTTACAAATAAGTTTTATTATGTGAGTGAATTTGGAAACACGGAATATAACGAGGATTGACTCTTTTCAGTGGAAGCTCAGGGCTTCCCTTGTGGCTCAGCTGGTAAAGAATCTGCCTGCAAAAAAGAATCCGCCTGTAATGTAGGTAGACCTGGGTTTGATCCCTGGTTTGGGAAAATCCCCTGGAGAAGGGAACAGCTACCCACTCCAATACTGTGGCCTGGCGAATTCCATGAACTGTATAGTCCATGGGGTCGCAAAGAGTTGGACAGGACTGAGCGACTTTCACTTCACTTCACTTCACTAAGAAAGCTCATACGTGTCAGCGGTTACATCCTATACACCCTGGTTCTCTCCAGCCTCGAGAGCTGGTTCATTTTGCAGATCATCATTCCTCTGGCATGCAGTGATGTGGGATGGACTGATGCTTAATAAACAGTGGTCCAAAACAATGTCAGATGGAGGGCCAAGTACACACAATTTAATTCTGAACCTTAATTACCAAACTTTTAACTTTCTCTGATTATACATAGCATATGTCTATCATACAACATATTTTGGTATTTGTAAAATATCAAAAAATAGGAAGAGAAAACAAGTCAACCCTCAAGGAAATCAACCCTGAATATTCATTGGAAGGACTGATGCTGAAGTTCCAATACTTTGGCCACCTGATGNGTCTATCATACAACATATTTTGGTATTTGTAAAATATCAAAAAATAGGAAGAGAAAACAAGTCAACCCTCAAGGAAATCAACCCTGAATATTCATTGGAAGGACTGATGCTGAAGTTCCAATACTTTGG
This sequence comes from Neotragus pygmaeus, assembly GCA_006410875.1. Taxonomy (NCBI): domain Eukaryota; kingdom Metazoa; phylum Chordata; class Mammalia; order Artiodactyla; family Bovidae; genus Neotragus; species Neotragus pygmaeus. Next base: position 76,717 of record SJYV01015770.1, on the reverse strand, counting down.
CCACCTGATGTGAAGAGCCGACTCATTGGAAAAGATACTGATGCTGGGAAAGATTGAAGGCAAAGGAGAAGCAAGTGGCAGAGGATGAAACAGATGCATCACCAACTTGATGGATGTGAACCTGAGCACACTTTGGGAGATAGTGAAGGACAGGGGAACCTGGCATGCTGCAGTCCATGGGGTCACAGTTGGACATGACTGAGCAACTGAACAACAAAGGAAGAGGAAAACGTCTTTACCAATTTTGCATTTTTTTTTCAGGAACAATCACATATAAACATTTTTGTGTTTCCTTTGAGGCTTTTTTCTGTCTGAACAATACATAGACCACCCATTCTGGCAGACCATGCTGCAACCTCGGGATGCCTGCCAGTCCCACCACTCCTTGGAGGTGGTTTCGGGGGCTTGGGGGTGACTGTTCCTCTGGACCCGGTAAGAGAGGAGTCCGTGCCTCTGAGGTGGCCCTGGCCCAGAGATCCAGGCCTGAGGTGGCTCCAGCCAAGGGAGAGACGTTTTGGTCCAACTGATGCTGTCCTGGTTCTGTGCTGTGGATGCCCAGTGGACTAGGGTCTGGGGGGCTCAGTGCATGTCTAGGTCTTGAGGGCTGTTACATAGTCCACATCTGGGAACACGATGGTGGGGGGTGGCTGCTGTACATGGACACTTCCTGGTGACCTGCTGTATACCCCTCTTCAAGTAACCTCGCTTGGCCTGACCACCAGTGCATGCTGACTCCAACCTGCCTACCGGGTGTTGCTAGCCTGCACTATGTATGTACACCTGCCCACATGTACACAGCAACGTGCATTCATACCCACATACATACACTTACATAGCAATTCACAGATATATGCAAGCACACGTGTGGACACCCGTGCACACAGGCACATGTACTCATGTGTGCTTCTGTGCATGCTGGCACACACACACACACACACACACTAGTTCCACAGTATGCTGAAAAGGCAAGTCTTAACAGGCAGTCTGCCTTCTGGAGCAAGGTTTGTCTTGCTTGCATCATTCCCTGCAGGAACCCCACCTCCACACCCCACATACTCTTCAGCTCACACTGAAGAGCCCAGTGGGCAGCTTTAGGCTCAGCTGGGCCAGCAAGGCTGTAAGGAACACAGATATGCCTGGGAGGGAGCCGGTCTCGGGCAATGCCTTCGTGGGAAGGAGCTAGATGCTGTGTGGTCCTGCCTGGAGCTGAGTTGCCAGGTGTCACTGGTTAATTAACACAATGACCAACAGAGAGTAACAATCAAGCCTTTATTCACTTGTTGCAATAGCAGCGCGACAGACCAGAAGGCAGGTGCCGGCTCCCCTCATTCTGCTCCCCCTCCTGTGGAAAGGCACTGTCAAGGTCAGTGTGGGTCGGCTGGTGGGATGGGGACCTCTCACTGCAGAGGGGGCCCCAAACAAGAGGTTCCTGCTGTTTCATGGACTTGCGGCCCCTGGGACGGGGTAAGGATGGAGAGTACTGAGCAATGAGTCAGAGTGGAGGAAAAGTGTCTTCAAGATCCCTCAGGAAGGACCTCTCGGCCAAGAGAAGGTGGCCTCTGAATGGGGACAACCTGGCTAGGAGTAAGCTGCACCCAAGAGCACAGCTGTCCCGAGGATCTGCAGCCTTGCGTGCAGTTCCCCGTGGAGACAGAGGCCCTGGCTGGGCTCCAGTGGGAAGGGTGGCATCCCAAGAGAACAGCAAGTAAGGCGTCCGGCAGTCACCTCTAGGGGGCAGCATCTCACACACCATCCTGGCCTAGAATCCTGTCTCCCGCAGGTGAGGGGAACAGGATGGAAACCTGGGAGGCGGACGCCAGGCCCCTCCCAGACCCCCAGCACTGTCCTCCTCTCCCACAGCGCCAGGTCACCCGGGCCAGCCCGGGGCTGTGGGGAGGCCTGCCGGGCGCCCGTATCTCCCTGGATGAGGGCCCGGCCGTCGCCGCCTGGGGTAGCCAACTGAGCCCAGGAGGGGGCAGAACTGTTCGCCCCCTTGCACCTGGGGCAGAGCCAGACTTCTGGGTCGGGGATCACCGAGGGGCGAGGTCGCTCTGCTTCTGCACAGGACACCAGTCCGTGTCCGGGTAGAGAAGGCAGTGGATGGACTTAAACCTGGGAGGGAAGTGGGGGTCAGGCTGCGGGAGGGGTGGGCTGGCCCTAGTACTCCTCCCCATTGCCCGCTCACCGCGTGGGATCCTGCTGCAGGCTGACGCCCCCAGCCACGTTCACCACGTTATGTGGGTTCTCGGGTCCCCCGTAGCTCAAGGTGACCTGGGGAGGAGAGGAAGCAGAGTCACTCTCGGGGCCGGCGCCTCCTATCTTGTTCTCCAACAGAGATGCTGCTTGGCCTCCTGGATTCCAGGGCCCCCACTGCCCAACCCGGTGCCAGCATTCTTAGGGCAAGCTCAGAACACCATGGAAAGGTGATGGGGCCTGATGGAGGCTGAGAGGTGTGGCCAGCACAGCAGATGCCTGGGGGAGGCCGCTGGCACACGTGTAGGGGCGAGAGGTCCTGAACCCCCTGCCTGCGCCAGGTCTGTAACACTGATCATGCCCAGACCACTGTCCCCAGCCCTGCTACCCAGGGCCGCCCTCTGGGAAGGTGCAGCAACTGTTCTTTACAAACAGGCCCTCATGTGAGTCTGGGGTCCCCCACGGCTGGGACTCCGGGTCCACGAAACTTTGCTGCCATGCTGGGACCCACGGTTGTCTCACCAGAATCCTTCCCTGAGCCCTTGCTCAGCTGGGGGGAGCCAAGGCCCCCATGCAGGGACGGCCATGGAAGCGGCAGGGGCCTAGTGGGCCTACCTGCTGCAGCAGGGTGTCAGGTGACAGCTTCTGTAGGTTCTCCAGGTGGGAGTGGAAGAGCGAGCTGTGCAGCAGGCGAGCGCCCAGCAGCCCCTCCACGATGTAGCCCACCGCACAGTCGTCTGGCAGCCGTACCCGCTCGGCTGTGCTCATGAAGCCGCCCAGGCTGGGGAGCAGAGGGGAGACAGGTCAGCACTTCTCCAGCCTTGGGGAACCCCAACCCCCAACCCACAGCAGCCAGCACCTGCTTCCCCCCTGCCACGCCTCCATCACCTGGCCCATGGGCTCATCTTGAGAGCAAGGCCTCTACTTAGGCAGAACCCGGCCCCACCGGTAGCGAACCAGAACTTGACCGTGGTCACCTGAAAAGGAGGGAGCCACTAGTCAGGGTCCCTCACACTAACTCTTCATCTGGACACCCTGAGAATTGCCCTTAAGCTGTCCCTTAACTGCTCCCAGGCCCGGGAGCAGAAGCTTCCCAAGGCACGAGAAGACAGGGGCTTCCACAACTCAGATGCCTGTGGCTCCAGCCTCTCCTGTCTTGCCCCAGTTCCCAAAATACCCCATCTGGGTGGACTGGGCATCAGCCCCAGCCCTTCCTTGCTGGGGTCTCCATACTCTCAGCTGCCCCTCCCCACTTCGCCCCAGCACGCACGGTTCCACCTCCCTGGATCCTCTCGGTAGCCTCGATGGGGTGGTCCAGGCTGGGCCGCCCCAGGTAGATGTCCTGGCTGGGTGAGAAGGTGGACAGCAGCTGCAGCAGGGCTTTGGGGTTCACATAGTTGTCATCATCCACGTGGCAGAACCACCTGGGAACGTGTAGAAGTCTGGAGCCAGGCTTGGCCCAGAAGGTGGGGGCGGGGAAGCCCCTGACCCAAGTTGGGGCCCAGCCTCCCTTGGCCCTGGGCCACCGCATACTTGCGTCCGGACTCAATAAACTTGTCGTATTCCACTGACATCTTGCAGCACAGAGCCTGGCGGGTGTGCACGGCAGAGCAGTTGGTGTTGATGACGTGGCCACCTGCCCATTGGAGAAACGGAAGCATGAGGGCCGGGATGAGACCTGCTGCCAGCCCAACCCACTAAAGTTGGGCTAAATGCTGCTGGCTGGCCGGCACGAGGCCTGTCCTATTCAAGACCATGATGTTGGACCCAATCGCAGTCCTGTCTTGGCCTCGCTCAGCTGACCCTGTTGCCGCCATCCGAGGTCCAGGCAGATGACGACCACTTGGAATCCCATGAAAGCAAACCCACCAGGAAACAGAACTGAGAGCCTGGACCATCCCCATCAGGGCAGGCCTGGAAGGCATGGTTCCCTGCTGGCCCTTCTTCAGGGGATGTGGCTCCAGCCAGAGGCCCTGGGAAGTCAGCCAGTGACCAGAGCGCAGCTGGAAGGGTGGACCCTGGATCCCAGGCTCTGTTCTCTACCAGCTGTATGATCCTAAGCAGGTGCCTTAATTTCTCTGGACCTGTGTACACAGCAGGGGGCTGCGTGGCGCTGGACCGAGATAGCTGAGAAGACCCTTCAGACACGGCAGCTGGGCTGGGCTGTGGAGGGCACTCACCTCCCTGGAGCTGTAGTTCAGGGTCGTCCCCGTCGGTAAAGATAAACGTCTGTAGAGAGATGGCCGGTGAGGTTTCAAGGGGCAGCCCCCCACCCCAGGGACTCTGGGCCTGGCAGGGCCTTGGCCTGGTGAGCAAGGGTGAATGAAGCTGGACAGGCGAGCCTGGGCTTGGGGATCCAGAAGGGAGGGTGGTGAGCCAGGGACAGCTCGCTCTACTTGCAGCATCCCCAGTGCTGCCAGGGCCGGGCTTGATCTTGCTGGAGGAGTTTCTGGGGTCTGTGCCCAGTGTCAGCTGGGAGAACCCACTCAAGACTAGATCCTGGGAAGGGGCAGGAGAGTGTGGGCACTGGGGGTCCTGGGTCCCTGCATTCTCAGGCCTGGGGCCTGACAGTCATGTTGGGGACACATCTGTGGGTAGGGGGTCTTGGGGTGGATCCTGGGTGGGGTCCAGGGCAAGATGCAAGTTTGAGGATGAAGGAACTAGGATGGAGAAGTGGGTGAAGGATAGAAGGAATTTTAGAAAGATGGGGCAGGGACTCTTGTTTATGAACTCAGTGCCAGCAGTCTGCAGAAAGGGAGGCCATCACTTGAACATGGGATCAAGGCATCTTTTACCATCAGTGCTGCCTAGAGAGGTAGACTTGCAGCAAGAAAAAGAGAAACAGTACAAGCTTTATTTGAAAAAAATAATGTGCTTGGAGGTCATCGTGAGACCCAAGAAATTATTTGCGATTACCCTGCCCCACCCAAAACCCACTCATGCACTGCCTGCCACGCATAGCTTCGCTCTTGTGTTCAGCCTCCCTGCTGGGTCGGACTCATTTTGACCCCGTGGACTGTAGCCTGCCAGGCTCTTCTGCCCATGGGATTTCCCAGATAAGAACGCTGGGCTGGGTTGCTATTTCTTATCTCAGGGGATCTTTGTAACCTAGGGGTTGAATTTATGTTCCTACATTGGCAGGCAGATTCTTTACCACTGAGCCACCTGTATACTTTCACTAGGAAAAAAACCTAGTGGATTCAAAACAAATCAGTTTGTTTTGGGTTTTGTTTGTGATGCTCAAATTAGTGCAGTTTTAGTACTTTTTTTTTTTAGTTGCTTAAACCTGAAATTTATTGGGTTTTTAATATAATATTTTTAAAGGTTTATTTTTTTACAGTAAGACTTTGTTGGTTATCTGTTTTAAATACAATAGTGTGTACATGTCAATCCCAAACTCCTGATCTATCCCTCCCTCACCCATCCTTTCCCTTCTGGGAAACATAAGTTCATTCTCTAAATCTGTGAGTCTGTTTCTCTTTTGGAAATAAGTTCATTTTTAAAAATTGGGTTTGATTGTGATGCTCAAATTAGTGTACTTTTAATCTTTGATTATCAGTTTAGGACTCACTAAACTCACTTAGGAAGGAGTGGAATGGGAACTTGGGACAGACAGCGGTAGGTATGTTAGAAAATAAAAAATGTGATTTAAAAACCCGAAACAGAATAGAGTAAGAAGGATCAGGGCAAGGTGGTCAGGTAGATTTGTTAAGACGATGATGTTTGAAAAAGAAAGTGAAAATTGTAAAACATGAGTGTATGCTAAGTTGCTTTAGTTGTGTCTGACTCTGACCCTGTGGATTATAGAGCCCACCAGGCTCCTCTGTGCATGGAATTCTCCCCACAGGAATACTGGATCGGGTAGCCATTCCATTCTCCAGGGGATCTTCCTATCCCAAGCATCCAAACCAGGTCTCCTGCGTTGCAGGCAGCTTCCTTACCATCTCAGCTACCAGCTGTGCTGTGCTTAGTGGCTCAGTGGTGTCAGACTCTTCGCGACCCCGTGGCCTGTAGCCCGCCAGGCTCCTCTGTCCATGGGATTCTCCAGGCAAGAATACCGGAGTGGGCTGCCATGCCCTCCTCCAGGGGATCTTCCTGACCCAGAGATCGAATCCATGTCTCTTCTGTCTCCTGCTTTGGCAGAAGGGATTTTTACCACTAGCGCCACCTGGGAAGCCCCAGGGAAGGAAATGGTTAGTAATAGATGAGCGCAGGCTTTTTTTTTTTTNCAAATGTATTCTTTTTAATGGCTGAGTAATACTCCATTGTGTATATGTACCACAGCTTTCTTATCCATGCTGATGGACATCTAGATTGCTTCCATCTCCTGGCTATTATAAACAGTGCTGTGATGAACATTGGGGTACACGTGTCTCTTTCAATTTTTGTTTCCTCAGTGTGTGTACCCAGCAGTGGGATTGCTGGGTCATAAGGCAGTTCTATTTCCAATTTTTTAAGGAATCTCCATACTGGTCTCCATAGTGGCTGTACTATTTTGCATTCCCACCAACAGTGTAAGAGGGTTCGCTTTTCTCCACACCCTCTCCAGCATTTATTGCTTGTAGACTTTTGGGTCACAGCCATTCTGATTGGTGTGAAATGGTATCTCAGTGATAGCTTTTATATCAGTACTATGAGTAGTTTTTGACGGAGAAATGATAAATTCTACTAAATATTTTTTTTCCCTTTTCAGGCAATTTATGAAATCAAAAGAAACTTTCGGATGTTTATTCTCTTAAAAGTGAAATAGTACCATGAATGTTATTGTCAAATCAGATTTAAAATTCAGTAGAAAAGAATTTTTTTCTGTGGCATACAAATCCAAAGACAGATTTTGGGGATTAACTGCATCATGGAAGAAACAGTTTTCCTATTACATTAAGAAACCTCTGGAGCAGAAATGCACTTGAATTGGTTGCTATTCATGTCAATGTATGGCAAAACCAAGACATTATTGTAAAGTTAAAAAAAATTAAAAAAAAGAAATAAAAAAAATATAGCTTATATTGTGTGCAAGTCACCTACACTATTATAAACATAAAAGACAAAACCTTATATTTCTTGTGGCTATTATAAATATTATATACATATGTATGTATACACACATTTATTGTAACTTAACTAGTCAACTACCAAATATATACAACAAAGATTTTAGATAGATAGTATAATATCTACTTCTATAAATGTATGTGTGTATGTCAGCATGGCAGAATATACTTTCAAGAAATCAATCAGAAGATGTAAGCTTTGAAGGATTCTTTTTAAAGTTATACTAATGTCAATGATTTTATTAACCTATTAATATAAATTTGTAAATTGAGAAAAAGCATCTTCTAAAATCTGGTTATATATCATATTATTAATGTATTGGTTGCATATTGCCATTTTCTTTTGGAAAATGATAATAAAACTTTGTAATGACTGAAGTGAAATGCAAGTCTCTCAGTCGAGACTGACTCTTTGGACCCCATGGACTAAACAGTCCATGGAATTCTCCAGGCCAGAATACTGGAGTGGGTAGCCCTTCCCTTCTCCAGGGGATCTTCCCAACCCAGGGATGAAATCTACGCACTGCAGGCAGATTCTTTACCATCTGAGCCACAAGGGAAGCCCAAGAATACTCGAGTGGGTAGCCTATCCCTTCTTTAGCATATCTTCCCAACCCAGGAATCAAACCAGGGGCAGGTGGATTCTTTACCTACTGAGCTATTAGGGAAACCCTGATATATTTTCAGCTTTAGAAAAAAGTGAACACTGGAAACAAACCCCGCATAGAGAAAAACACAAAGATTAACTTCAAAAAAGGCGAGGGAGGGATTGAACATGGTAAATGACAATAATGCAGATGAAGTCATATACAAGAACTACTTTTGGATGACTCAACCAGCAGGGAGAATTTTCTGAGGAAATGTCAATCTTTAATTCAACAAATTGCATTCTGAAGCCAATTATAATGAAGTTAAGAGGGTCTATGATTTTTCAAAAATTGGGAAAATCTTCAAAGAAAAATAAACAATATATTTGCTCAATTTTTTGTGTAATAATGTTTATGAAGATAGATTCTTTGAAACAAACAAATTGAAAATACCCTAAAAGCATTTGGGCTGAATATTTACATATTTTGATATGAGAAACATTTGAATTGAGAATCTTATCTGTTTGGCATATTTTTTTCGCTGAACTCACCAGCTGTCTCGGCATCTGTAAAAAGAGCTCTTTTCTTTTCCTGTGGTCAATGGAAAAAAGTCAGTGCAACTGTCAAAACCTTCAAATTTATTTACCATAAATTGTGACTCTGAAGAGGATTGCTGGTACTTTTCAAAAAGAGGTTAAAAATACTGAGAACATATTTTAAACATTACAGTTGTCAGGGAGATATCTATGGGCTAGNGCCCGTGGCTTGGAGGAGGCTGCTGTCAGGATGGTGGCTGGGAGCGCGTAGCGACCCTTGGGGGTCCCTGGGCAGTGGTCTTCCGGCGTCTGGTTCCCGCCCCAGAGATGGGCCATCATGGTCCGGCCGAGCGTTCAGCTCTTGAGCCAACAGTCTGGCCAGGAACCCCATCGCTGGTGTGGCGGCGCGGGACTTGGTGGGCAGAGGGGGAGGTCTTGGGACAGAATCCCGCCGGCCTGGGAGATGGCGGGCAGAGCTGAGCTGGGCACAGTGAGGGCCTCTCGCCCTCCCTGGGCTTCTCCCCCGCAAGGTGCCAAGGTGACCACCCGTGTTGCAGGGGGCCGTGGAGCCCATGCAGATTGACGTGGACCCCCAGGAGGACCCGCAGAATGCACCCGATGTCAACTACGTGGTGGAGAACCCCACCCTGGTATGGAGTCTGGCAGGCTCTCCTCCGGGGTGGGTCAGGGGCTGGTTGGAGTGTCAGCCCTGCCGGGAAGTCTGGGCTAGGCTCCCTGACCACATCTTTTTCTAACTCAGAAACCTTTAGACTTTGTTGTTCGGTTACTCAGTCGTGTCTGAGTCTGCCACCAGATGGACTAAAATATCTAGTTGCCCATTTTTAATGGGTTGCTGGCCTCCTCCAGACCCTGCAGCTTCTTCTCCCTGACGTGGAGAAGCACCTTGTGCCAGGCCCCTGAAGGTCAAGTCTCACTGTGAGGACAGGTCTTCCTTGGGGCCCACCTTGGGAAGCCCTGCCTCCTCATCGCTCAGCCTGGTGACTGGCTGCCCACAGGGCTGTGACCATTCACCCCCAGGGCAGAGCTTTACTCCAGGCCCGTGCACTGGCCCATCCTGAGTGGTCTTTCCTGAGACCCCAGACAGTGGTTGACTTGCTGCCCACATATCCCAGCTCCTGATCCACTGGCGGGAGCTTGGGGTCCAGGGTCCCAGCTTGCACAATCCACCTCTGCCCCCAGGATCTGGAGCAGTATGCGGCCAGCTATAGCGGCCTGATGCGTATCGAGCGGCTGCAGTTCATTGCTGACCACTGTCCCCCACTGCGAGTGGAGGCCCTGAAGATGGCCCTGTCCTTTGTGCAGAGGACTTTCAATGTGGACATGTACGAGGAGATCCACCGCAAGCTCTCAGAGGCTGCCAGGTGAGGCCAGGGCTCAGCAAGGTGGGGCAAGGACAGGGTGTCGTGTATGGCCAGCGCAGGCAGGGGCCTTTCTTGTGTTCCTGCAGCATTTGGCTCCAGAACACAGTGATCTGGCTTTCTTGTTGAAAAGCCAGGAGGGGGTGGGGAACGGCTCAATGGGCGAGAGTCTCACTCTCCCTGCTGAGCGTTCAGGCTCTCTCCACACCTGCACGCGTGTGTGCGCATGTGCAGTTCTGACACCGGGCAGAGCCTGTGGAGACAGCAGCTTCTTGCTTCTCGGCACAGCTGTGTGACTTATTTTTTGCTGGGCTTTCCCGCCAGGCTGCGGGCTCCTGCTGTCACAGCTGCCCCTGTGCCAACTGGGCGCTCTCCCGATGGGGGTGAGGGCCGCTGGGAGGCACCCGCCCCCCCTGCACGTGGGCCCCTGATGGCCAGGTCCTCCCTCAGGGAGCTGCAGAATGCGCCTGATGCCATCCCTGAGAGTGGCGTGGAGCCCCCACCCTTGGACACAGCTTGGGTTGAGGCCACGAGAAAGAAGGCCTTGCTGAAGCTGGAGAAGTTGGACACAGATCTGAAGAACTACAAGGGCAATTCTATCAAGGAGAGCATCAGGTATGCCTAGGGGTCTGGAGGGTGGGCTTCATCAAGAGAGCTTCAGGTGTGCCCTTGGAGTCGGGGTTGGACAGCCAGTCCTATGGCCCAGCCAATGACCACTTGTGCCTGGACCCACAGGCGTGGACATGATGACCTGGGTGACCATTATCTGGACTGTGGGGATCTCAGCAACGCCCTCAAGTGTTACTCCCGGGCCCGGGACTACTGCACCAGCGCCAAGCATGTCATTAACATGTGCCTCAATGTCATCAAGGTGGGCCCAGGGTGGGTGGCCACGGGGCAGCAATGCCAGTGGGCCCGGAGGGGGCGCCCAGGCTGAGTGCATCCCATCTGCCTGCCAGGTCAGCGTCTACTTGCAGAATTGGTCTCATGTGCTGAGCTATGTCAGCAAGGCAGAGTCCACCCCGGAAATCGCCGAGGTAAAAAGATAGCTCTCCGCCCCTCAAACCCTGATCCAGGAGCCCTGACCGCTACTGACCCTGGTGGGCCCCATCCTCCTGGATTCTGCCTCTGCTCCTCATAGGCTGGAACTGGGTGCCTGGGAGTTGATGTGGGTATGGAGGGCATGGGTCACTCACTTGTGCCATCTTCTCCTGCAGCAGCGTGGGGAGCGTGACACCCAGACTCAGGCCATCCTCACCAAGCTCAAGTGTGCGGCAGGTAAGGACCCTGGGGCATAGGGGCAGGAGGGCACCCCCAGCTGACCCCAGCCCAGGAAGCACACAAGCCCCAAATCTGTGCTGCACACACCTGACACTTGCCCGACTCACGTCCCACTCAGGGAGGTCAGGGGGTAGTAATCCGTGGGTGGGGGTAGAGACATTGCCTTCTGATAGCTGCCATCCTGGCTGGTTGGAAGTGGTTACCCCCACTTCCATCCCCGTCCCCCCCTTCACCACTATTCCCACCCCGTCAGCTGAACAGCTCGGGTGCCCTTTGCAGTAGTAACAGCAGCTGCTCGGCCTCCTCGGGTGCCTTGCTCTCCCAGAAAGCTGCTGATGCTGGCCGACAAGGTTACCTCTCCCTCGCCAGCATTTCTGTCCCAGGTGTGCCTGTTGATGGGAGCTTCCTCTGGGCTTCATCCTTCCTCCCCCTGCTGCCCCCCAGGCTTGGCTGAGTTGGCAGCACGCAAGTACAAGCAGGCTGCCAAGTGCTTTCTGCTGGCTTCCTTCGACCACTGTGACTTCCCCGAGGTGAGGGGCGTGAGGGTCTCTGGGGAGACCTCACTGGGACTTGGGAAGCAGGCTGGGGGCTCATCCTCATGAAGTCCTAGGCATTCTGAGGGGGCAATGGGTGAGAGAGGGTGGGCCTGGCCCAGACTTTTGTGCTGCCTGCCATTGACCCCAGGTCTCTGATCACCTCCCTTGCTTCTCAGCTGCTCTCTCCTAGCAACGTGGCCGTTTACGGCGGCTTGTGTGCTTTGGCCACCTTTGACCGGCAGGAGCTGCAGCGCAACGTCATCTCTAGCAGGTAGGTGGAGGGTGGGATGCTGGGCCCTGCAGCCCTGCCCCTGTGCNCCAACAGCCAGTCCCGGATGAGCACCAACATGTAAGAGCAGCCTCTGTCTCCAGGACGGCCTGTGCACCCCCACCCTGCCCACCCCCACCCTCGGACTCCTGGGCCTCTCATCTGCTCCAGCGGCACCTCCGGAGGTGTTGCCTGTGGCCCACTTGCAGGGGTCTGGCTGCTGACTGACGCTAGTCCTCGGCGCCCCCGCCTGGGCTCCCATGTGCCCAGATTCTTGTGCCCCCTCCCCCTTGCTGCACCTCGTCAGGGGCCCTGGGGAGGAGGTGGGCTTTCCTTGAAGGAGAAGCCGACAGGGCTCACCCACATGGCACCTGGGGCCCCCACCTGGCAGCGCGGCCTCCCAGCCTCCGTGTGGACGCATCGTTTGAGGTTGCAGCGTTGTTGAATCTTAGTCCATTAAAGGGCAGCCTGAGAACAGCCCCTGGCACCACTCCTTCCTGTCTCCGTGGGGCCCCCTTCCTCACACTCTGCTTGGCTTTGCAGGGCCAAGGTCAGCGCGTGGCCCTCCATTAGGCAGGTCTCCATGGCTAAGAAGATGAAAGCAGGCGGTGCCTTGCCCACTTCCCCTGTTCTAAGGTCGGCCCCTATTGGCCTCAATATTCAGGTATCAAAAACGTCCCATCTTTGAAATGGTTTATTGTTCATCTTGAACACACGCGGGCTGTGAGGATGGGCAGGTCCAGCCTGGGAGCCTGCTCCTCGGTGCAGCATCTCCGGGCCCCCAGCATGGGCCGAAGGGAAGACCAGCTTGTCCTTCCGTGTGAAGTAGCAGGAGGTTCCCTGAGTAAAGGCGTTTCCTTAAGTGGGACGTGGGTTGAGGCTTCAGCAGCAGGCCTGAGGGGGTGGCACATGGGGCTGTAGCTGCCCTTTTTAGGCCAGGGCACTGCCCACAACCTCAGGGAAGCCACCTGGTTCTCCAGGCCCGGCCTGCTGTGGTTCCTGCAGCCGCGGCTGGGCACCCTTCCAGGCCAGAGACCTCTCCAATTTGGTTTTAAAAAGCAGTCCGTGACCTGGGAGAGGGGCAGGAGGAAGGAAATGGGGCTCAGGAGGCTGAGGCTCCACTGCCCACTGGGGAATGGGGTGGTGCTGATGGCAGCAGACGCTCCTCACCTGGGCAGTCAGCGGTCTCTTTGAAAGCTCGCTTCTTGCAGCAGCCCCGGCATAGGTTAAACACACACCTGTTGCCCTGGACACAGAAAAGCTTGTGAGCCAAGGGCTAATACCCGTTCCTTGGCCACCCTGTAGCCTGAGTGAGTAGCCAGGGGCATGGAAGAGCTGTCCTGAGGCCAGGCAGAGCTACTTTACAGGAAAGAGGCTCCCCTACTATGGGCTGTGGCCTGACTTCCACCAGCACAGATAGAAAAAGGACTGCCCGTGCAGGTCCCCACCCATCCTGGGGCTGGGCCCTGCCCTAGGTGTTAGCAGCCAGGACAGACGGACTCACCTTTGGGTTTCCACACTGATCACACTTTGCGTATTTTGCTGAGAAAAGAGCAAAGGAGGCGCTGTTTGAACTAGGCGAGGCCACCCACCACTGCCACCTCTCACATGTAGCCCTGGATAGGCGGCCCTGCTCCCTTAGGGTGGGCAGAGGACACAGCATACATGGTCCTGCTTGGAATCTCATCCCACCCACCCAGGACCCACGGGTTCCATGCCCCGAGCTGTGCGCCTCCCACCCCAAGGTTCTTCCTGGGCACGGCAGCCCCTAGCGCTACCCCTGCCTCTCTAGCTGCCCTAGGGCAACAGCTGAGGGACTGTGGCAGGCAGGATGGCTGGCTGGCTGTGGCCTCGGGGAACCCGCCAGTCTCCTTGGGGACTGCAGGGCCCTTCCTGCTGTACTGCCCACAGCTTAGGAAGCAGCAGAGCCACCCGACCCTGGGGGACCTGTTAGGGGCTGGCCTTTTCCCCAGACTCCAGTGGTGGGAGCCACTTACGCTTCAGCGAGGGGTCAAAAGTCTTGTGGGGGTTCCTTAGCTGCTTCTTCTGCTTGTTCTTGGATAAGACATCCGTGGTGCCCTCCTCTTCCTCCAGGGCCCGCTTGCTGCGGGCACCCCCATTCTCCTTGCTCCCCTCCTTGGGCCTGAAAGTGGGGATGATGGGCAGAGCTGAGGGACACCCATGAAGGCAGCCCACCAGCCACAGTCCTTAGATGAGGATGCATGTTCAACTCTGCTGAGGCCCGAGCAGCCGGCATGGAGGCTGGGACACCAGTGTCTGAACCCTGGGTAGGGCTGTGGCTACAGATGACAGCCCAGCCTCACTTCAGAAAGTCCAGACGAAGCTAGAGAGGGTCTAGCTGACGCCAGGACAAATCCACTCAGGGTCAGAGGACCTTAGAGAAGCATCATATGGAAAAAGCGATTTAAATAAAACAGCACAGGCTTATAAGGAAAGAGGCCCCTAGTTGCCAAGGGATGGAGCTGAGCCTCCAGCATGCCCACCAAGGCTGGGCAGCAGGCAGAAGAATCCTCTCCTCCGTGAAACACCTCCCGCCCAGGTCAGCCCATGTGCAGGAGGCTCACCCTGGCCGGAAGTAGGGCTGGCAGATCCAGTGAAAAAAAGGCAAGCCTCCTGAAGGCTTCTCTCCCTCCTTCTGCCTGGATATATCCTCCTGGAAAAGCCCAGAGGGCCCTCAGTAAAAGGCCCAAGACCAAGTCTGTCCCACCACACGGTGGCCCAGCACCTACCTGACACCGCAGCTTTAGCTCCTGGCTCACTGCAGCAATGCCCTCCAGGGTCTTCACTTTGGCGAGCTCCTCTCGAAGCTGCTGATGCACCTGCAGCCTGATACAGACGCCTCATCAGAGAGCCAGCTCAGCCCAGCCCCCACCTCCCAACTGCAGACCCTGAGCCTTGGGCACAGAGGGGCACAATCCCTCCTCCCACCCAACCTCACCACGTCACTGTGGTCCTCCCAGACCTGACTTGGTGGCAGGTGGGGGTTTTGTGAATGTGGACAGCTCGTCTTAAAAACCGCGAAGGCCCCAGGCAAGGCTCAGATCCGACAGCATCTGCCACGGGAGTTGACTCACGTGTGGTGCCACAGCTTAAAGAGATGGGCCCGGACGTACGAGAGGGGGCAGGGGTGCTGGCGCACGATGCCCAGGTACTCCTCGGCCAGCTCCCACACAGCGGGGCTGCGGCCCTCGAACAGGGCAGGGTTGTGCAGGTTTCCCTCTGCAGGGGAAGGCGACGCAAGGCTCAGGGGCCCCGTGCCTGGCCATCCCTGGCGCCAGGCTGGGCAGTCAGGCAGATGGAGGCTCCTCAGCTGGGCCAGTGGTGCCACGATGTGGACGGACCCCTCCAGCACCTGACGGTGGACCTGAGGGCACAGCCTCACCTGCACTCATGACCCCTTGCACCCCCGTGTCCTGGATGCAGCGCTCCACGTCCCGCAGGCACTGGATGTTCCCATTGGCGAACACAGGTATGGCCACCGCCTTCCTGTCAGGAAACAGGACGAGCAGATGCTCAGAAGGATGCTGTTTCCCCCAACCCTGGGGGCAGTACCAGGCCCCCAAACTCCATCCTCCCACTGCTAACCCTCAGGCCCTGTGCCCTCATCTCGTGCCCAGAGGGCTGAGGGCCTCGCCTGGGGGCTGGGCTGTCTCCCCGCCTGGGTTCACCCAGTGTCCACTCACCGCACAGCCTTGATGTGCTCCCAGGACGCGGTGCCTGACAGGGGGCCCTTCTGCTCCTTGGTGCGCCCGTGGACAGTCAGCAACTAGAACACAGGAGCACCTGGTTCAGCTCCACTTGCAACTGCAGCCCCNACTCACCGCACAGCCTTGATGTGCTCCCAGGACGCGGTGCCTGACAGGGGGCCCTTCTGCTCCTTGGTGCGCCCGTGGACAGTCAGCAACTAGAACACAGGAGCACCTGGTTCAGCTCCACTTGCAACTGCAGCCCCCAACACTCCAGGGTACCCTCTGCCTCTGGCTTTTCGGGCATCAGCTTCCCTCACTCCTCTGGGCCACACTTGGGCCAGCTGACACCCTGGGAGTGCTGCCTAGGACTCCCATGTCAGAGCTGTTCTGCCCTTTCAAGGGCCAGTCCTCTCCGCAGTGGCAACACTCCTGCTGCCAAGGTTAAAGGTATGAGGGAGGAGCAAGCACCAGCGTGACCCCAGGACTGATGGGGGTGGGTGGGGAGGTGATTCAGGCCCAGCACCACCCCTAGGCAATACTGGCCTCTTGGACGCAAGCATGGGACTTCGCTGCCTGCATCAGGCCTCACCTAAAGGTCACCGATTCCCGCCTATCCCAGGGGCAAGCCCTCAAGGGGCGTTTCTGGAGGTTCGGAAGCAGTTTGGAGCTGTGGAAGCCCATAGTCCTCACCTGGCAGCCAGCCTTTTCCAGCATCTGGGCATATCTCACGGTTTTGTCAATCTCTGGGAAGACGCGGATCTTGCATGTGACAGGAACAGAAAGCCTTTCGTGGGCTAGCAGAACTGGGGAGGGCAGAGTCGGCTCCTGAGAGAACTGTGCTGCCACCTTCAAGCAGGCTGTGGGGACCCATGGCTAAGCCCCCAGAAGAACACAGGCTCCACAGACGTCCCGCACTGCTAACACGGAGCTGTGAGTTGTGCCTTGGACCACACTGGAAGAGGTGGTCCACGCAAGGATGCCTCCCTCCAGTATGGTCTATTTGGTTCGAAGGAGGGCAACAGGTACGGGACAGGCGACTTCACAGCCGCCCTCTACAGCAGGAAGCGGGAGGGCACACCACCAGGAGGACTCTGCCAGCTACTGTTCTCTCCTGAGCCCTGCTAGGCTGTCTCGAGCTTGCCACCCAACCACAATGTGGCCCCAAGTCCCTGAGGGCAGCGCAGGGCCAACTCACTCATTCTCTGGAGCAGGTCCCACTCCTCCTGCAGGTAGGCGCCATAGTGACCTGCGAGGAACAAGCACAGCCTCTGTTCCCTCCGCCTGCATCCACACTGGCCTCCACCTGCCTGGCTGCGTTCTTTTAGTTTGGCGGCCTGAGCTCAAGGGTGCTGAGCTGAGTGCCCACCCCACGTGGTCTCTGACCAACCAGGAACTCCTCAGGCCAGTGAGAGAGAAAAGCTGAGATGCCAGGACAGTGGCCACTGGTGCCGAGGCAACACAAGGGTGGAGGAGGGACTCCAGCAAAATACATTTATCCAGAGGGAGCCCAACAACTTCCTGAGCATGGAGGAAGTGGCAAGCCCCTGACGGCCAGGTGAACCTTGTCCCATACCCCCAGTGACTGAGAAGGGCTGCCTTGCAGAGAGAGGAGCAAAGAAAGGGCCGACGTCAGAAAGCTGCCAGAGGAAGGGCCAGGCCCTCAGCCAGCTCACCCACACACCTGGCATCTCTGTACTCCAAGCCTTGCCCTAGCCAAAAGCCGGTTCTCAACGCAGAATCCCAGAACAGGAACTCTTACCTCGTTTGGCGATCATCTGTGGGCAGCCCAAATTCAGGTCGATGGCATCGCAGTAGTCCTGAGCCAAGAGAGCTGCCTGGACAAACACCTCTGGGTCATTGGCACAGAACTGGAAGAGACATGAAAGTTGCCACAAGCCCCAGACAGGCCCTGGTACCGGGGCTTGCCCAGGGGTTCACAGGTGACCCAGTGAGGGTGTGGCCCCAGCGGATGACTGCAGGATGGTATCCTATCTTAGATGTTTACAATATGACCAAGCTAGAGACTTCCCTGGTGGTCCAGTGGATAAGACACCATGCTTCCACTGCATGGGACGCAAGTTCAAATCTCTGGTTGGGGAACTAGGATCCCACATGCCACAGAGTGTGGCCAAAAAAAAAAAAGGCAACATGACCAAGCTAGGATGCACCCCCATACCACCAGCAGGGCGAGTTACAGATTCACACAGTCCTCCCAGATGTAGCAGAAAGCCAGGATCACTGACTTTGCCAAGGGCAGAGCTGTTCTGTCTGTCTGATAAAGAGGGGGCACTTGGGGTGATGTCAAGGGTGGGGAGGGAGGGGCTGCAAATCTTCCATGGCACCCAAGTCATCCATTTGCCAAAAGTCTGAGGCAGCTACTGGGCAGAGGTCAACCTCTGCAAGAACCAGCCTGCCCTTGCCCCTCTGATCTCGGAAAGCTGGGAAGCCTTTTCTGGAAAGGCCCAGGAAAAGGTTCTCGGCCAGCGTTGGAGGCTGGGCCGCTAACCTGTACAATGAGAGGCCGGTCCTCGGGGCACACATCGCAGTACAGGTTCTCCTTGCGGTAGTTGGCATCGCGGACAAAAACCTGGGCGTGCAGCATGGGTGTGTAGCACAGCTGGGCCCCGTGTCGGCGGCTCAGCAGCCTCCAGGCCAGCTCGCTTTGGTCCACCATGGGGGCCACCACGTGGCGGGCCCCCCGCAGGGTGCGGCTCCAGAACTCGAAGCCTTCCAGCTTTGGCATTGCCTCCACACTGAAGGGCAAGACCACGGGCTCAGCCGCAGCCAGTGGAGCACAGATGCAGGAGGTGACCCCCCTCAAGGCTGCTCTAGCACTGCCTGACAGTCACAAATGCGGGTGCTAAGGGTGTCGGCCGATGCAGGACAGGAACTGACGCCTCATTGCCATCGCCTTCCAGTGGAGACCGTGGACAGGTTACTCAAACTTTCTGAGCTTTAACCTCTCACTTCTTAGCGGGATTAAGATGTCTGCCTGGCAGGACTGGCATGAAGAGTAAATGGAACAGTGAATGATGTCCTGTCAGTGCTTTGCCCAGGGGAGGCCATCACAAAAAGGCAGCTACAACCCACAAGACCCGGAGACCCCCACCAAGGCAGGACCACCCTGTGGCGACAGTGCCCTCCGGGCCCACCTAGGGGCCCAGGGCAGTCACCTGGACACTCTGCCCTCCTCTGGGTGTCAGATGTATAAAGGCACCACGAGTACCTTCCCTCTGGCTTATCTTACCCATGCCTGGCCAACCTTAGCAGAGCCACCGTTCCCTACAGTGACTTAACAGGTGGCAGGTAGCCTGAGGCTTACAACTGAAACCCCAAAGGAACAGATCGTGACGAGGGGCTCACTGTCAGAGAACACCCACCTCCTGTACTACTTTGGGAATTATTAAGCAGGGTCATCGGCTTAACAACTGCCTAAGTGCCCAGCCGTGGGTTTATTTTCAGGAACTGTGAAGCTACATGTAAAAATCAAGATGATGCCCACAGAGGCCTGGACACGAGGCGCCCAGCGCGGGGCCTTCCACCTCCACCCGAAGGAAGAGCCCCTGAGCCCCAGAGAACCGCGGGGCAAACCTGAAGGGAACTTACCTACCTGGGCGGAGCCGAGCCACCTGGGCGCCCGAACCGGGGCGCGGCTCCTCTCTACGCAGCTGGGCCCTTCGGAACAGGGGGGAATAGCCAGGAGCCCGCCAGGGGCCCCACCGGGAGCTCCGGGGATGCGGCTAGGGTACCACGGAGTGAGGCTCTTGGGCTCGCGCCGCGACTTGAGACCGCCACGCTGGGGCCGCCACCCGGCCGCGGCCGGGCCCAGGGCTCCGCGCTGGGGCCGCCGGGAGGTGCTCCGCCAGGCCGTTCCGGGCAGCCCGCGGTGCTGCGAGAAACGCATTCCCGGGAAACCGCGCCCGGCTGCTGAAGGGCCCGCCGCGCGGCGCGTGGCGGTGTGCGGAGTGGGGGTCGTAGGCTAGAAGTCCACTCCTCCCGGCGCGGCGGGGCAGTTTCGCAGCGGTAGGGCCGGACAGGGGCCGCCGGGACTCTCCCCTCGCTTGCGGGGGCTGGTTATCGCCCAGGTGCCACCGTACCCGAGCTCCCGCCCTGCCCAGCAGAGGCTCGGGGCTAAAGTCCTCTCCTCGGCCCCCACGCGGAATCTCATAAAAATCTTCGAAGGACCAAAAATCTGTTTTATTTCGGAAAGCAAACACCGCGTGAGATTCCTGTCCCGCGGNACTCTCCCCTCGCTTGCGGGGGCTGGTTATCGCCCAGGTGCCACCGTACCCGAGCTCCCGCCCTGCCCAGCAGAGGCTCGGGGCTAAAGTCCTCTCCTCGGCCCCCACGCGGAATCTCATAAAAATCTTCGAAGGACCAAAAATCTGTTTTATTTCGGAAAGCAAACACCGCGTGAGATTCCTGTCCCGCGGCCCCCAAAGCGCCGTGCTCGGCCTCCCAGACCCACAGAATTCTTCATTGTAAACTTAAGACGTGCGAGAGTCACCGGGTTAGCGAATATATTAACAACCTTACCTCCTGCTCATTCTCCTAAATACTCGCTTCCCTGTCCTAAAGAAACCGATTGATCCTCGTTTTCCCCATCTCCCTCCCTTTCGCCTATTACCTTTGGTACAGAAACCTCTACCTCCGATTACTGAGTGTCGGTCTTCTGTATCCGCCAGAGGGTTGTGAATATACTTTCTTCCTGTTTACCTTTTGTAATTTGCAGGATCCCTAAACAGTCCCAAAAGGGAAGAGGGAAAGTTTTTCCTCTAACGAAACCAAGTTTCATTTTATCATTTCATCCTTAAGTATCTCAGTATCCCCCAAAGACAGGAATTTTTAGAGCAATATCATGAACACACCTGAAAATCCCTATGTCCTAAGATCAAATATCCATCCTTGTGTGTTCAGTATGGCAGCCAGCTGTCACATCTTGAGTGCTGGAATGTGGTCTGAATTAAGACGTGCTGTAACAGGAAAAAAACACACCAGGTTTCAAAGTCTTAGGGGAAAAAAAGTAAAAGTTAATTCATAATTTTAAAAATATTATATGTTGAAATTATATTTTTTATATTACATTAAGTTACATATGAGTGCCTAATATGGCAAATTCCCTGGTGGCTCAGATGGTAAAGAATGTGTCTGCAATGCAGGAGACACCGGTTGGATCCCTGGGTGGATTCCCTGGAGAAGGGAAAGCTGCCCAATCCAGTGTTCTCACCTGGAGAATTCCAAGGACAGAGGAGCCTGGTGGGCTACAGTCCATGGGGTCGTAAAAAGTCAGACAGGACTGAGAGACTAAGACTAACACTTTTTCTTTTTTTCTTTTTTCAGGTTAAATATATTATTGCAATTAACTTTATCTTTTTTAACTTTCTTGAAATGTGGCTACTGGAAATTTTAAACTTACATACGTGGGTGGGATTTGTGGCACAGCAGATTGAGGAGCTCACCAAATTTCTTTCCCCAAAAGCAAAGATAAAACTGGACAGGATTGTTAAAAGCAACCATTTTAGGACTCTGGAAGTTGATCAAATTTCATACCATATTTGAAAAGCACTTATTTAAAAAAAAGACCTGCACATCCATGAGAAGACCAGTGGGAGTCTGTGATTTCAGTACTGTACAACTTTTATTTCCTCCCTCCCACTGGTAATTCCACCAGAGCCTGGTAGGCCTTGCAGGCTCCTAGTTCCTACACACTCTGGAGAGAGCGGACTTGACTGGGAAATTAGGGAAAGGCCCAGAGAACAATTGTAATCACAGTAGCAGACAACGGGGTGAGAGTGTTAGCCGCTCAGTCAAGTCCGACTCTTTTCTACCCCATGGACTGTAGCCCGCCAGGCTCCTCTGTCCATGGGATTCTCCAAACAAGAATACTGGAGTGGGTAACCTTTCTCTTCTCCAGGAGATTTTACTGACCCAAGGATTGGATTGAACCGGGGTTTCCCACATTGCAGGCTGATTCTTTACTGTCTGAGCTACCAGGGAAGCCCCAAACAACTGGGTAGAAACCTATATCTTGGCTGCCTGATACTGGTTGGAGAAAGCAATAGTCCAGCCATAAATTTAACAAAGAAATTCAGTAGATGAGCTAGCCATGGTGGGCCTTGATAAGAGTGATTTGCTAGTCTGTGCATATAGCAAGGAAAGACCAGAGTCAGCCACAGCTAAATACTCCTGTCTGACTGCAGAAGAAAGAGGCTTTGTGCAAGGAAAAAGGTGTGCCCAAACAATAAACTGCTAACTGCAAAGGGTTGAGGCCTTACCAGTTCAGTAGACTTAAGCATAATCACTAACCAATAACTGACTGGCCGTTAAACTATAATGGCCCAGGTATAAGTCTTAGGAAACGAGGCTTGCATATTAAAAAAAGGTTTTATTTTTGGCCTTGCCACACGGCTTGTGGGAGCTAAGTTCCCCAACCAGGGATTGTACCTCAGCCCTCTGCCATGAGAGTACAGAGTCCTAACCACTGAACCACCAAGGAATTCCCTAAAAAAAAAAAGATTAAAAAAAAAATCTAGTAGAGGACTTACCTGGCAGTCCAGTGGTTAAGACTCTGTGCTTCCAATGCAAGGGACACAGGTTCCATTCCTGGTCAGGGAACTAGGAACCCACATGCCTCAGTGTGGCCAATAAAACCAAAAAAATCCAGTAGAGATATCAGTGGCCACACACTGTAGGGGAAACAGACTATATAGAATTCACCCAGGTCGGGGCAAACAAATACCAACATCAATAAACACATACAGTAAGGCAGGGAGGGAGTCAGAGTCCAGAGCTACTTACTACAACGTCTTATAAATGCCTAGTATTTAATAAAATTTTATAAGACAGTCAAAGAAACAAAAAATTTAGGACATACACAGGAAAAAAAAATGGTTCCTAGAAACTGTCCCTGAGGGGGCTCAGATGATGGAGTTAGCAGGCAAAGAATTAAAGTAGCTGTTGTAAATATGTCCAAAGGACAAAAAGAAACCATGGTTAAAGATTTTTTTTTCAAGTGTGATGATGACTCAACAAGTCAAGATTATCAATGTCTTTAAATGATTCTTAAAAAGCCAATGGAAATTATGAATTGGAAGCACAATAGCTAAAATGAAAATTTCACCAGAGGGCCTCAACAGCAGACATGAACTAGCAAAAGGAAGAATTAGTGAATTGGAAGATAGGTCAGTAAACATTATCCAATCTGAAGAACAGAAAGAAAAAAAGCATAAATAAAAATGAACAGCACCTCAGAGACCCATGAGATACCATCAAGAATACACATATAATACATGCACGTCCAGGAGAAAGGAGAGGAAAAAGAGCAGGAAAAAGTTTTTTGAAAAAGTAATGGCCTTAAATGGCAACCCACTCCAGTACTCTCGCCTGGAAAATTCCATGGACCGAGGAACATGGTAGGCTACAGTCCATGGGGTTGCAAAGAGTCGGACACGACTGAGTGACTTCACTTTCACTTTCAATGGCCTGAAGCTTTCCAGATTTGATGAGAAAAACAATTTACTAATCCAAGAATCTTAATAGGGCATATAGAAAGATATTCACACCTAAACACACGACAGTCAAACTGCTAAAAGACAAACACAGAATCTTGAAAGCAGTAGTCAGCTTGTGATTCATCAAGCCTGGCATTTTGCATGATGTACTCTGCATATAAGTTAAATAAGCAAAAATCACATGATCGTCTCAATAAATTCAGAGAACAAAATCCAAGAGCTAGTTATGATTTAAAAAAAAACACCTTGATAAACTAGGAATAGAAGGAAAATTTCAATTTGATAACAAGTATCTACAAAAAACCTTATAACTAACATCATATTCAGTGGTGACAGATTGAGCTTTTCCCTTAAGATCAGGAAAAGGTAAGCACGCCAACACTTACCACTCTTATCCAAAATAGTACTAGGAGTTCTAGCCAGTGCAATAAGACAAGAAAAAGAAATAAAAGGCCTTGTGATGGCTTCCCTGGTGGCTCATGGGTAAAGAATTCCCCTGCCAATGCAGGAGACATAGGTTTGATCCCTGATCCTGGAAGACACAGTGAAGCTAAGCCTGTGTACCACAACCACTGAACCTGTGCTCTACAGCCCCAGAACCTTGATAAGGAGAGCCTTTGTGCCACAGCTAGAGAGCAGCCCTAGCTCTCCTCAACTGGAGAAAAGCCCGTGCAGCAACCAAGGCCCATCACAGCCAAAAATAAAGTCAATATTTAAAAAAGGCATTGTGGTTTCCGTTTTTATTTCCCTAATGACTAAAGATATTGAGCCTATATTCATATGTTTATTGGGATGTTTGTGTATCTTATTTTGTGAAGTGACTATTCAATTCTTATGTCATTAAAAACATTGAACTATTTGTCTCATTGTGCTGTACTATCACTAATCTAGAGCCAGACATCTTGGAATGTGAAGTCAAGTGGGCCTTAGAAAGCATCACTACGAACAAAGCTAGTGGAGGTGATGGAATTCCAGGTGAGCTATTTCAAATCCTCAAAGATGATGCTGTGAAAGTGCTGCACTCAATATGCCAGCAAATTTGGAAAACTCAGCAGTAGCCACAGGACTGGAAAAAGTCAGTTTTCATTCCAATTTCAAAGGCAATGCCAAAGAATGCTCAAACGAACGCACAATTGTACTCATCTCACATGCTAGTAAAGTAATGCTCAAAATTCTCCAAGCCAGGCTTCAGCAATACGTGAACCATGAACTCCCTGATGTTCAAGCTGGTTTTAGAAAAGGCAGAGGAACCAGAGATCAAATTGCCANAGTCCTGCTGGCCCTGAATCAGCTAGAGTACTTAAATGATTTGGTTAGCAGGAGGAGGAATCCTGAACTCAGTGCAGTATGACTTAAACTGTAATGCAATAACCTGGAGTAGGTGATCCTAGTACTCTTGGAGATCTATGGCTCTACATTACCAAAGGGATTAGGCACAGGAGCCCAGTCCATTATCAAATGATGATCAATGTCTGGAGATACAACCTCCACTGACCTTGGCATGGGAGTAGGAGCAGAGGTTACTGCAGTCTCCCTGGCTCCCCCACTGAGCTTCCCTGTGGAGCTTAATGCAGTCTTTGCCAATGTACTTAAGTTCAGTTCAGTTCAGTCCCTCAGTTGTGTCTGACTCTTTGAAACCCCATGGACGGCAGCACACCAGGTTTCCATGTCCCTCACCAACTCCCGAAGCTTGCTTACACTCATGTCCATTGAGTTGATGATGCCATCCAGCCATCTCATCCTATGTTGTCCCCTTCTCCTCCCATCTTCAATCTTTCTCAGCATCAAGGTCTTTTCCAATGAGTCAGTTCTTCATATCAGGTGGCCAAAGGATTGGAGTTTCAGCTTCAGCATCAGTCCTTCCAATGAATATNCTATGTTGTCCCCTTCTCCTCCCATCTTCAATCTTTCTCAGCATCAAGGTCTTTTCCAATGAGTCAGTTCTTCATATCAGGTGGCCAAAGGATTGGAGTTTCAGCTTCAGCATCAGTCCTTCCAATGAATATACAAGACTGATTCCCTTTAGGATTTACTGGCTTGATCTCCTTGCAGTCCAAGGGACTCTCAAGAGTCTTCTCTAACACCACAGTTAAAAAGCATCGATTCTTTGGCACTCAGCTTTCTTTATAGCCTAACTCTCACATCCATACATGACTACTGGAAAAACCGTAGCTTTGACTAGACGGACCTTTTTTGGCAAAGTAACGTCTCTGCTTTTTAATAGGCTGTCTAGTTTGGTCATAGCTTTTCTTCCAAAGAGCAAGTGTCTTTTAATTTCATGGCTGCAGCCACCTTCTACAATGATTTTGGATCCCAAGAAAAGAAAAGTCTGTCAATGTTTCCATTATTTCCCCATCTATTTGCCATGAAGTGATGGGATCAGATGCCATGATCTTCATTGTTTGAATGTCGAGTTTGAAGCCAACTTTTTCACTCTCCTCTGTTCACATTTATCAAGAGGCTCTTTAGTTCTTCTTCACTTTCTGCCATAAGGATGGTATCATCTGCGTATCTGAGGTTATTGATATTTCTCCCAGCAATCTTGATTCTAGCTTGTGCTCTAGCCCTGCATTTTACATGATATACTCTGCATGTAAGTTAAATAAGCAGGGTGACAGTATACAGCCTTGAAGTATTCCTTTCCTAATTTGGAATCAGTCTGTTGTTCCATGTCCAGTTCCAACTGCTGCGTTTTGACACACATACAAATTTCTCAGGAGGCAGGTAAGGTTTTCTGGTATTCCCTTCTCTTGAAGAATTTTCCAGTTTGTTGTGATCCACACAGTCAAAGACTTTAGTTTAGTTAGTGAAGCTGAAGTAGATGTTTTTCTGGAATTCGTTTGCTTTTCCTATGATCCAAAAAGTGTTGCCAATTTGATGTCTGGTTCCTCTGCCTTTTCTAAATCCAGCTTGAACATCTGCAAGTTCTCTGTTCATGTACTGTTGAAACCTCGCTTGGAGAATTTTGAGCATTACTTTGCTAGTATGTGAGATGAGTGCAGTTGTGCAGTAATTTGAACATTCTTTGGCATTGCCTTTCTTTGGAACTGGAATAAAAACTGACCTTTTCCAGTCTTGTGGCCACTGTTGACCAAAATTTGCTGGCATATTGAGTGGAACACTTTCACAGCATCATCTTTTAGGATTTGAAATAGCTCAACTGGAAGTGTATCACCTCCACTAACTTTGTTTGTAGTGATGCTTCCTAGGGCCCACTTGACTTCACATTCCAGAATGCCTGGCTTTAGGTGAGTGATCACACCATCATGGTTATCTGGGTCATTAAGATCTCTTTTGCNGAAATAGCTCAACTGGAAGTGTATCACCTCCACTAACTTTGTTTGTAGTGATGCTTCCTAGGGCCCACTTGACTTCACATTCCAGAATGCCTGGCTTTAGGTGAGTGATCACACCATCATGGTTATCTGGGTCATTAAGATCTCTTTTGCATAGTTCTTCTGTGTATTCTTGCCACCTCTTCTTAATATCTTCTGCCTCTGTTAGGTCCATACCATTTCTGTCCACTATTGTGCCCTTCTTTACATGAAATGTTCCCTTGGTATGTCTAATTTTCTTGAAGAAATCTCTAGTCATTCCCATTCTATTGTTTTTCTCTATTTCTTTGCATTGAACACTTAAGAATGCTTTCTTATTTCTCCTGGCTATTCTTTGGAATTTTGCATTCAGATAGATATATCTTTTCTTTTCTCCTTTGCCTTTAGCTTCTCTTCTTTTCTCAGCTATTTGTAAGGCCTGCTCAATCACCTTGCCTTTTTGCATTTCTTTTTCTTGGGGATGGTTTTGATTACCACTCACTTCAGTTCAGTTCAGTCACTCAGTCATGTCCGACTCTTTGCAACCCCATGAATCACAGCATGCTAAAAACCTCAGTCTATAGTTCTTCAGGCACTCTGTCTATCAGATCTAATCCCTTGAATCTATTTGTCACTTCTACTGCATAATCATAGGGGATTTGATTTAGGTCATACCTAAATGGTCTAGTGGTTTTCCCTACTTTCTTTGATTTAAGTCTGAATTTGGCAATAAGAAGTTCATGGACTTGTTTTTGCTGACTGTACAGAGCTTCAACATCTTTGGCTGCAAAGAATATAATGAATCTGATTTTGGTATTGGCCATTTGGTGATGTCCATGTGTAGAGTCTTCTCTTGTGTTGTTGAAAGAGGGTGTTTGCTATGACCAGTGTATTCTCTTGGTAAAACTCTGTTAGCCTTTGCCCTGCTTCGTTTTGTACTCCAAGGCCAAACTTGTCTGTTACCCCAGGTATCTGTTGACTTCCTACTTTTGCGTTCCAGTCCCCTAAAATGAAAAGGATATCTTTTATTGGTGTTAGTTCTAGAAGGTCTTGTAGGTTATTATAGAACCATTCAGCTTCTTAGGCATTAGTGGTTGGGGCATAGACTTGGATTACTGTGATATTGCATGGTTTGCTTGGAAATGAACAGAAATTATTCTGTCGTTTTTGAGGTTGCACCCAAGTACTTCATTTTGGACTCTCCTGTTGACTCTGAGGGCTACTCCATTTATTCTAAGGGATTCTTGCTCACAGAAGTAGATGTAGTGGTTATCTGAGTTAGATTCCTCCATTCAAGTCCATTTTAGTTCATTGATTCCTAAAACATAGATGTTCACTCTTGCCATCTCCTGTTTGATCACTTCTAATTTACCTTGATTCGTGGACCTAACATTCCAGGTTCCTATCTGCACTTACAGTGGCCTCCTTTAATGCCTAGAGAGAATAGATGACAGGACAAGACATTTCATAGACCCATGTATTGGAGGTATCAACTTCCTTTTAAGAATTCCAAAAATTTTATTCTTCTTTGCACTTCTCTACTCTTTCAAATTTCCAAAGTAATTTTACAGAGGTCTGTCTAGTCACGGCTATGGTTTTTCCATGGTCATATGTGGATGTGAGAGTTGGACTGTGAAGAAAGCTGAGTGCCGAAGAATTGATGCTTTTGAACNTTCCAAAAATTTTATTCTTCTTTGCACTTCTCTACTCTTTCAAATTTCCAAAGTAATTTTACAGAGGTCTGTCTAGTCACGGCTATGGTTTTTCCATGGTCATATATGGATGTGAGAGTTGGACTGTGAAGAAAGCTGAGTGCCGAAGAATTGATGCTTTTGAACTGTGGTGTTGGAGAAGACTCTTGAGAGTCCCTTGGACTGCAAGGAGATCCAACCAGTCCATTCTAAAGGAGATCAGCCCTGGGATTTCTTCGGAAGGAATGATGCTGAAGCTGAAACTCCAGGACTTTGGCCAACTCACGTGAAAAGTTGACTCACTGGAAAAGACTCTGATGTTGGGAGGGATTGGGGGCAGGAGGAGAAGGGGATGCAGAGGATGAGATGGCTGGATGGCATCACCGACTCGATGGACGTAAGTTTGAGTGAACTCCGGGAGTTGGTGATGGACAGGGAGGTCTGGTGTGCTGCGATTCATGGGGTCGCAAAGAGTCAGACACGACTGAGCAACTGAACTGAACTGAACTGAGTGTTCCATTTTGGCATTCACCACTGCTTTGATCTCAGTGGGTTCTATTGCAAGTGGAATAGAAGTACTAGGGTATACTGAAATCAGAAGATTTGTATTTGGAGCCCTTGGAGCAAAAAAAAAGAAAAAATTAAACACATGGTTGAGTATGGCTCTCAAAATGGACTTTACTAACATTTTGCAAGAATCTGTATCTAACAGTTTAAGTTTTGGTTGTAGTTATCTGAAAGATAAAATTTTGCCACCTTCCTCCCCACCTCCCTCTCTGCTCTCTATATGATAAGCATGACCAGAGCTGCTGCAGAAGCAGATTTGTCCCTTTTCCTTAAAGAAAAGATTTTTTGGCAAAGAGAAAATCCTATCATACCACTGCAGAGGCCTGCTTGAATCCTAACACCAGCCAATTCTGGTATCTTTATTTTTTTTTAATCATTTTATCATTTATGATTTTATTGTTTTTACTGGGTCAGTCTGCCCTTGGTTCTTCTGGGATGCAGAACAGTGTCAAATTGATACACCAGTACTTTCTCTCATTTACTAGTCCCCTGTGTGTGGTTTCCTTGTTTCTCTGAACCTCATTTCCACATCTGCAAAGTAAAGAAAATAGTGTCTTACTGGGAAGATTCTTGTGATATAATAAGATGATGGAGGCGATAACTTTGCCCATGATAAACCTTTAACAAATAGCTATTCTTAGTAGCTATCATTGTCTCTACCCAATCTTTGGTGTAACTGTGTCATGGAAACACCCTCTATAAAGTAGGTAAAACAGGTTGATAAGTAATGAAGGGTTAGAAGTTGGTGAATAAGCACAGTGTTTGGAGTTTGGAGAATCTCAGTCTTCATCTACAATGAGCTTGAAGAGGAAATGGGCTAGATTTTCAAAGACTGTTTCTAAGGCAAAGAAGATCAAACTGCTTCTTCTCAATTTTTTTTTTTACCCCTAATCCAGGCAATGGGCTGGCCTTTACTGGTATAAGTAGGGATCTCTCTAAACCCTCCATAATACCAGAGAATATTTATACACTCAAGGAGAAGTAATGTATGGTAGAGTCAAGATCTGAACTCAGAGATAAGCCTTACCAGTCAAGTGTTCTTTACTTCCCACCATAGTTGCCTGTATAAATAAAAGTGGAAGGTGGGAGGTGGTCACTTTCTGTCTTTTCGACCATTAGGCTATTGAAAAAGCCAAGGAACAGAACCCAAAGACCCATCATTAGTTCATGAACATTCTAGAGTTGACAATGAATATATGTATGTACATATAGATGTATGTGCATACACATGTGTTTCCATTGCATAACCACATATATGCAGAACATATATATACATGAATATATGTGTCTGTGAATATATATATTCATATATATATATGCAGAACCACATGGAGTCCACTACTTTTATAAATTTGATTCATAGTGATATTAAGTTTACATTTCCTTATTCCTCAAAGCAAATTCTTACCAAAGATATGATAGTTACAATTTAGGGAGTAAGAAAATTCAATAGAAGAAGTTTTAAACTTATATGTATTTTCATTCATGATAAGGAATTATAATCAATTTTATTTTATTTTATTTTTTAATATCCATAATATTTATGCAGTAGGAAAAATCCCAACATCACAAATATAACTATCACTATATTTCAGAATTATAAACCAGAGGGGAAAATTCATTGCAATATGAAATATTATACTGCATAATTACTGCTTATTTATCCAGTTACAGTAATAAGTAAAGATAGGCTCCCTTTGTGGACACAGCAAATGAAAAGTGAATAACTTTGAATTTCATTGCTGTAACACAATGACCATTAACATTTTGATCTCATTTATCCCAGTCTCCTTCCTTAAGAAATTTTCTCAACAATCTTTTCTTTACACTTCTCTGTTAAAGTGTGTTAAATCAATAAAATATCTCAGTAATCTAAGAATTGATGCTTTTGAACTGTGGTGTTGGAGAAGACTCTTGAGAGTCCCTTGGACTGCAAGGNAGATGGTGACTACAGCCATGAAATTGGAAGACGCTTACTCCTTGGAAGAGAAGTTATGACCAACCTAGACAGTATATTCAAAAGCAAAGACATTACTTTGCCGACTAAGGTCCATCTAGTCAAGGCTGTGGTTTTTCCTGTGGTCATGTATGGATGTGAGAGTTGGACTGTGAAGAAGGCTGAGCGCCGAAGAATTGATGCTTTTGAACTGTGGTGTTGGAGAAGACTCTTGAGAGTCCCTTGGACTGCAAGGAGATCCAACCAGTCCATTCTGAAGGAGATCAACCTTGGGATTTCTTTGGAAGGAATGATGCTGAAGCTGAAACTCCAGTACTTTGGCCACCTCATGCGAAGAGTTGATTCATTGGAAAAGACTCTGATGCTGGAAGGGATTGGGGGCAGGAGGAGAAGGGGACGACAGAGGATGAGATGGCTAGATGGCATCACCGACTTGATGGACGTGAGTCTGAGTGAACTCCGGGAGATGGTGATGAACAGGGAGGCCTGGCATGCTGCGATTCATGGGGTCGCAAAGAATCGGACACGACTGAGCGACTGAACTGAATTGATGTATATACTGCGCTCAGTCGCTCAGTCGTGTCTGACTCTGTGACCCCATGGACTGTAGCCAACCAGGCTCCTCTGTCCATCGGATTTTCCAGGCAGGGATACTGGAGTGGGTGGCCATTTCCTTCTCTCCAGGGGATCTTCCCGACCCAGGGATCGAGACTGTGTCTCTTGCATCTCCTCCACTGGCAGGTGGATTCTTCATCACTGTGCCACGTGGGAAGCCCCATTTCTCTTGTTACTGCTTCCTAATGGTTCTTTATATAATTTTGGATATAAATCTTTTGTAGATATAGGAATGCTAAATAGTTCCTCCTAGTGTGATGCTTGGTTCTAGTTTTGTTTTCCAAACAGGATTTTTTGAGGAGCAGATGAATTTGATGATAACTAGTTAAGCATATGTTTAGCCCTTTTTATGGCCTTAAAAAAAAAATCTTTGCCTCTGCAGAGATCTTGAAGATTTCCTATTATATTTTCTTATAGAAATTTTATAGTTTTAGATTTCACTTCCAGGATATAATCCATTTTGAATTAGTTTTTGTACAGGATGTGCTTGTGGTTGTGTTTCCTCCCCTCCTCGACATGTACCTCTAGTTGTTCCAGCACTGGTTAAAGGACTCTTTACCCCATAAATTATCAGATGCTTTTAAAAAGCATCTGTATATGTGAGTGTGTTTTTGTGGAGTCTCTCTTCTGTTTCATTAATCCATATGTCTAGTTTTACACTCATATCACACTGTTTTAGTTAATATAACTGTATCGTAAGTCTTAAAATCGAAAGTGTAATTCCTCCAGCTTTGTACTTTCCAAAATTTATTTCGTCCATGTTAGGTTCTTTTCATTTCCACTTAAATTTTAGCATCAGTTTTTCAATTTTCACGTTTTTAAAAAAAAACCCACCTATGGGACTTTTACTCAGATTACACTGGATTTATACATCAAGTTGGGGAGAGCAGAAATAGGAACAATACTGACTCTCTGAATACATGAATCAGACACATTTCCCCCTTTATTTAGATTTTCTTTAATTCCCCTCAGCAAGGTTTTGTAACTTTCTTTCAAGTCGTCGCAGATTTTCCTGAATAATTGTTCCGTCATGGACTTTGTGCCCTCGGGGACTTAAAAAAATTCGCTTATTTATGACTGTGCTGGGTCTTCATTGCTTCACAGGGCTTCCTCTAATTGTGGTGAGTGAGCGTTACTCTCTATTCGTGATGAATGGGCTTCTCTTGCTGCAGAACACAGGCTCTGGAGTGCACGAGCTTCAGGAGTTGCAGCCTCTGGGCTCAGGAGTTGTGGCTCGTGGGCTTGGTTGCTCTGTGGCATGTGGGATTGTCCTAATCAGGGATGGGATGAACACATGTCTCCTGAACTGGCAGGTGGATTCTTTATCACTGAGCCACCAGGGGAGCCTCAATTTTACTCTTTAATATGTAAAATATTAATGTCATCCCCCAAATCAAAGCCATATGGAAAGACTTGCTCAGAAAAATGTCCTGCCAACCCTTTCCCAACTGCCCCTGGGTTTCCTTCATCCTTCTTGCTCCTTTCTGAAAAATTAAGCATAGGTGCACATACATATTCCTATTTCTCCTTTTCAAATATACAGAGATATCATTCTTTAACACTTTTTCACATAGTACTGTGTCCAGAATATCATAATGGTCTCCTTCATTCTTAGTGGGAACGGGCTGCCTCTTAGTATGTCAATCAACCATTCAGTTCAGTTCAGTTAAGTTCAGTCGATCAGTCGTGTCCGACTCTTTGCGACCCCATGAACCACAGCACGCCAGGCTTCCATGTCCATCACCAACTCCTGGAGTTTACCCAAACCCATGTCCACTGAGTTGGTGATGCCTCTGTCATCTCATCCTCTCTTCCTCTGTTGTCCCCTTCCCCCTTGCCCTCAATATTTTCCAGCATCAGGGTTTTTTCAAATGAGTCAGCTCTTCACCCCAGGTGGCCAAAGTATTGGAGTTTCAGCTTCAACATCAGTCCTTTCAGTGAACCCCAGGACTGATCTTTAGGATGGACTGGCTGGGTCTCCTTGCAGTCCAAGGGACTCTCAATAGTCTTCTCCAATACCTCAGTTCAAAAGCATCAATTCTTCGGCGCTCAGCTTTCTTCACAGTCCAACTCTCACATCCATACATGACCACTGGAAAAACCTTAGCCTTGACTAGACAGACCTTGTTGGTAAAGTAATGTCTCTGCTTTTTAATATGCTGTATAGGTTGGTCATTGTATGGATGTGAGAGTTGGACTGTGAAGAAGGCTGAGTGCCAAAGAAATGATGCTTTTGAACTGTGGTGTTGGAGAAGACTCTTGAGAGTCCCTTGGACTGCAAGGAGATCCAACCAGTCCATTCTGAAGGAGATCAGCCCTGGGATTTCTTTGGAAGGAATGATGCTGAAGCTGAANAGAAAGCTGAGTGCCAAAGAAATGATGCTTTTGAACTGTGGTGTTGGAGAAGACTCTTGAGAGTCCCTTGGACTGCAAGGAGATCCAACCAGTCCATTCTGAAGGAGATCAGCCCCGGGATTTCTTTGGAAGGAATGATGCTAAAGCTGAAACTCCAGTACTTTGGCCACCTCATGGGAAGAGTTGACTCATTGGAAAAGATTCTGATGCTGGGAGGGATTGAGGGCAGGAGGAGAAGGGGACGACAGAGGATGAGATGGCTGGATGGCCTCACTGACTCGATGGATGTGAGTTTGAGTGAACTCCGGGAGTTGGTGATGGGCAGGGAGGCCTGGCGTGCTGCAGTTCATGGGGTCGCAAAAAGTCAGACACAACTGCGCAACTGAATTGAACTGAACTTTATTTTCTAAAAAAGGCAACTGAGTTGCAGCTCTTGGATTGTTATCATGCAGGACCAGGGATGCAGAATCACCAGATGTGTAGGTTAGGAAGCTATTTTTACTCTACATTCGGTTTTGATAATGAGGCCTCTCTATTTTGTTAACTGCCTTCCTAGTAGGTCCTGCCAGCAGGGGGCACTTGAGGGAGCCTGGATGGCAGGAGTTGGGGAGGCAAGTCCCTTGGGCCTGTTTGCTTGCTGGAACCACTAGCTTCACCCCAGCAGCAACATCTGCTCCCAGATGCCAGCTTCCTTTCCCACTCTCAGAACCAGCCTGTGTCCTCACAAAGGAACCAGCAGCTACCCCTCAGCTCCACAGAACTCACTTCTCTCTAAGCCTCTGGGTTTTGATATCCCTGTTTGTTCCCTTCATTCCACCAAACCCAGGAGTGGTGGCTCCTTCCTGCCGTTACCACATGTGGTTACTTTTCAGCCTCCCCTACACTTATTTAATGAAGACTCTACATTAAATCTCTGTTGAAATACCCAGTGTAGGTTTTGTTTACCTAACTGAACTCTGATTGATCTACCAGTTCTTTAGACGTTAGGAGAAGTGGAGTATGTAGATTATTTTATGGAATTATTCAGTTTTAAAAATATTGTGAAAAGAGAAACAGGTATCTGAAGACCAAATTCAGCCTGGGAGTGAATGCAGTGGTGTTCTCGAGATGAGGGCTGCTGCATTCCTTTCCAGCTGCTGGGACCATCAGCTCTGGGCAGCTCACTGCTGTCCTCACCCTCAGAACTCCCTGATCTGGTCTAAGAGCGAGCCCCTTCCCAAGGACAGGCTGTGGCCAATGACCGGCTGATACAGAGAAACAAAGACCTGCCCTCAAGCTTCCTTCTGGAACACCTCTGGGGGGCCATCCAGCTTCAGAGACCCCTGCAGGACTGGCTAAGGCCTTTGTGTTGCAGCCCTACCATGGGTCAACTTCTTGCCTTGCCCAGTTCTGCCTTTCTTACCTCCTTCCTGGTACAGTTCCCTAGAGAGCTCCCCAGTGACCCTGCATGCCTCTCTTTATCAAGAGTCTGTTTCCAGGGAACCCAAAGCAAGCCAAGGCTGTACTAGTTTGGTGTGCAGAGCACTGCACTCACAGAAAGCATGTGAAGAAAGAGAAACACTTCATTTCACCAAGACACATTCCACTGGAAAGAGGGCAAAGTAGAGAGAGAGACAGTAATTGGGAGAGTCCATGTACAACATAGAGTGGAGATGAGCTGAACAGTCCCCAGAAGCAAAATGGTCATTAAGACTTCCCTGGAGCTTCTCTGGGAGCCATGGCAGACACCATTCCCCAAAGCCAAGAAGATACGGCGGCCGCCTTGGCCTTTTCCGTCTCCGAGCGCACGGAACCGGGAAGCACTGCCAGGGACATGATCTCAATGCAACTTGAACTTGCTCCACCACAGAGGTCTCCTGTGGCCTCGTGGGGAGCCAATGACTACTCTGCATTTGCATCTGGACAGCACCTTGCAAAGGCAGGAGCAGGTCCGAGCTTCCTCCCTGTGGGACAGCGCTGGGGCTTCAGGTGATGGCGACTCCAGCAGAGTCCCCACCGCCGTGCAGGCTTTTCACCTGCAGCAGGAAGGAGGCCCACTTCCACCATCCCCTGCACTGCTTGGTGCAGGAGGGAGGATGCACCTGAGCAAGGTGTGGCCTTCGTAGTTTCTTCAGAACCCAGTACGTGCACCTCCAGGCCTGGCCCATGATAGCCTTCCTGGGAACATGAAATGGCTTCTTCTGTTGTTTTATTAAAGTATAACACATCCCTTTCCCTGCTAACCCCCTTCTGTAGCTCACCCATGTCTGTCTGATCAGCAGGCTGGTCAGAATCACGTCAAAGGAGAGAAGTGGGGAGGCAGGGGTCAACCACGCTGTAATATTTAACTATATTACTGAACGTCACTGGAGAAAACTCATTTTAATTTTCAACTTCAAAGAGAGGCCAACGGAATTACTGTAGTATCCCCTCGGGACATCTTGACAGGCACCATGTCGAAGGGCAGGAAAGGTGAAATGAGCGAGGCCTCTGTTATCAGGAATCAGTCGTCTCGCTGGCTCCTCTCTGTAGGCCTGAGGTTGGCAGGGGAGCAGAAGAGACAGACAAATGATAGGCAGTAGGAGGTAGAGGGGATCAGGCTACTTCAGCTGTCACCAAGTCACATCTCTGAATGTGTATTCTGATCCTTAGAGAAGTCAGAGTAGGATGAGCCATTGTAGGCATCTGAGTAGCCAGCAACTTAATGACAAACGAGCAGCAGAATCAGAATCCGAGTGAACATGCTTCTGTTAGATGAAGTCCAGTTGGAGTTGATAGCCCTTCTTGGGAATATTAAAGAAGTCCAAACCTCCCAGAATACATCACAAGGCAGTGTTGCACTTTCAGGCAATCAGGTGTTTTTCTGAGGATGCAACATTGCAATTGACCATGGAACTTACTTAAAGAAATGTCTTAAACACAGTTGCTTCAGTCCACTCAAAAAGGAATGACTGAGCCACTGCTGTACACCAAATCCTGGGCATGGCACTGTGGGTCAAAAGCGCGGAGGCAAAAGTTGACGGAGCTGAGAGTTTCACGGGGAATACAGACCCTAAAACAAGTAAATAATGACAGTTGTGCTATGTGTCATGCTGGAAGGACTGAATCTTACTCTGGAGCCAAGCAAGGCAAGCCTTTCTAAGGAGGTGACAGCCTTCTGAGACTGCAGCAAGTGAGGGAGGGTTGGATACAATAAGAGGTGAGGGGAGAAGAGAGCTCCTGGAAAGAAAAGCATCTCTGGAGGCCCAAACATCAGACAATATGGTGCCTATGAAATGCTGTGAGCAGTGCCACATGGGAAGCAATGAGGGCCAGATAGGGTGGTTGGTTAGGGACCAGTTAAGGAGCTACTTAAAGGCTAAACTGACTTGTGGCTTTACCGTTCAGTTTGAGTAGGAAAGCGACATGGTTAACAGGTCGCTCTGTCTGCAGAGTGAGGAATGGATTAGAAAGGGTAGGAGATGTTGTGGAGAGGAAGGAAGCAAATGCCCTTGTCCAGGAGGGAGATGATAGTAATTTGCACCAGGATGGTAGCAGGTAAAGAACAGGGATGAAAGCTATAAAGCAATTGTCCTTCAATTAAAAATAAATAAATAAATAAAACCAAAAGTACATAGGAGTAACATAAAACTTAGAGACCGAGGATGCAGAGTGTGAAGGGCCAAGAATGACTCCCAGGGTTCCAGTTTGTCAAGGTGGGTAGACGGCCGTGTCTGTTCCTGATGGAAGAGACACAGGAGCAGGAGCTGGCAGTGGGGTGAGGATGAGGGAGGCCTGAAACTGATGATGGAGAGCTGAGCTTTGACTGAATTGCTCTGTGTTTTCTGAGTGGACAAGTCAAGCAGAAAGTTGAAGATATGGGCTTGGAACTGATACGGATAGACAAGTAAAGACAGAGGTTTGAGGGTCACAGAAATAAATGATATCATGTATACCTTTGGTCCTTGCACTTTTTTGACGAGGAAATAAAATAAGAAATGCATTTTACATCATACACACACATGCAATTCCCCTGAAGAGTTCTTACCTTTGCTATGCGTTATGTTCAGTGCCTGTCTGTTCTTTCCCCCGTGCTGGTCAAAACGTCTATGTTGATTTAATGGCCCAACAGTGAGTTACC
Organism: Neotragus pygmaeus; assembly: GCA_006410875.1. Classification (NCBI taxonomy): domain Eukaryota; kingdom Metazoa; phylum Chordata; class Mammalia; order Artiodactyla; family Bovidae; genus Neotragus; species Neotragus pygmaeus. The sequence goes on along the minus strand of SJYV01015770.1, from coordinate 39,067 downwards.
AGCCACAGTTTGAAAAGTCTAATTTAGAGAGCACATGATGGGAAGAAAAGAGGGTCCAAAATAGAACCATGAGGAAATCCATTGGTTAGGGCTCACCTAGAGAAGGCTGGTACCTACAAAGAAGACAGATCCAACAGAGAGGCGGGTGGAAAGGCCCTAGCGGCCAGCGAGGTTTCTCCTTCCACTTGGAAGTTGAACACAGCAGCTTCAAAGACCACAACATTACTGTAATAGCCAAAGCCAGAAAGTGCCAAGTCTCAACCTTGGGTCTCTTCATTAGACCAAGTAGCCCTTCCCAAAAGCATCTTCAAGACTTCCCTTTTACCTCACTGGCCAAGATTCATCACACCACTAGGCCCAAGCCAGTCACTGCTTACAGGAGTCGAATTATCACAATTGGCTTCAGCTGCTTGATATATCCATCCCATGGAACCAAGCAGGGGTCACTCACCCTGAGCACAAGGTATTGTAAACACCTGGCCATTAGGGAAAGTGGTCACCGAGCCTCTGCTGCTTAAAGAGCGGTCCAGGGACCAGCAACATCACCACCATGCAGGAACTTGCTAGAGCTGCGGAATTACAAGCCCCACCCCAGACCCGCTGAATCAGAACATGCAGGTTCTCAGGCTCCTCACGGGATTACATGGACTTGCAGTTTGAGAAGCACAGGCCTCAATACCGAGGACCCCCGTGGTAACTGCCATGTTGCCTCCCCCTGCTCTGCTCCCTGTCCATTTCTTCCCTCACTTATTTGCTGTCACAAATCTCAGAGGGCCACACATGCTTTGCAAGGCGTTACTTCATTTATTCTAGCAGGTCCTCTTTTCACTCTCTGCATAAGGAGGCAGAGCAAGGTTTTAGAATAAACACAGCAAGATTCCAGCTGTGCTCCGCCCATGACTTTAATACTGTTCCTTTAGATCATCCTGTTCTGACAAGGTGTGAAATCCTAGCCAAGGCTGTTAACTTGGCTGCCAGAAAGTTCAGTCTTCTTTCACAGCCCTAGGCAGAATTGAGGGGTTTCATTTCCTTTTTAAAATAAAAAAAAAAAAATACTTTTTAGTATAGTCTCTTTTTACTGCAGGCTCTGCAGGGAGCATGAGGTAACCTTTGCCCTGAAGCTCCAGCAAATAATCTCAAGTACTGGGACAGGTTCTCATTTAGCAAGTTTTGTCCAGTGTTTCAGGCTCTGAAACTTTTAAGAGACACATAGAGGACCTAAAAAAATTTTTTTCAGAGAACAAATTTTGTTAAAGAATTGGAGAATTGAACCTAAGAGGAAATGGTAACAGATTAACATTTGCTGGCTGAGGGAAGGAAGAAAGAGAAGTAATTAAACACGGAAAATTGGATGACTGAGGAGGCTTCACCCAAGCAACTTCACTTAGGAATTTTTATTCTTGCTTTCTTGCTGTTGCTGCTAAGTCACTTCAGTCGTGTCCAACTCTGTGCGACCCCACAGATGGCAGCCCACCAGGCTGCCCCGTCCCTGGGATTCTCCAGGCAAGACACTAGAGTGGGTTGCCATTTCCTTCTCCAATGCATGAGAGTGAAAGTGAAGTCGCTCAGTCGTGTCCGACTCTTAGCGACCCCATGGACTGCAGCCCACCAGGCTCCTCTGTCCATGGGCTTTTCCAGGCAAGAGTACTGGAGTACCAGAAAATGGTACTGGAAGTGCCATTGCCTTCTCCCTTGCTTCATAAAAAAAAAAAAAAAAAAATCAGGCGTGGGACTCAGAATTTGACAAACTGTCAAAAGTTTAACATAAAATGTCTTCCTCAACTTTCTTCCTACTCATTCATTCATATTTATTGACTACCTGTTATGTACTGGGCCTTCTGCTCTGACAATCTTATTTTATTCTAGCTGGCATGAAAACATATCCTTCTAAGAATGGTAAACATGCCAAGATGCTCCTTTATTTGAGACAACATCTCTGATATAGTTCTGATAAAATGTAACAACCCCAATATAAAAGCACTCTTTCCTTATGTGGCATTACACTTCCATGGTTTGTGCAAAAACGCCTTGTCCAGTCTTTATTTCCTTGCTCATCTCACCTACCTGCCTCTCCTATCCTGTTGGTCTACCCATCTTTGCCTGAACATGCCAAATGCTTTCATGCAGTTCCCTTAGTTGGAATGCCTTTCTTCCTAAAAAATGTCCTTCAATGCTTTGAAATCCTTCAAGCTTATAAAGCTCATCTGTAGTCTTCTCTGCAAAGGCTTCTGTACCCTTGCCATTTAAAATTAGTAATTTTTTCCTCCGTGATCTTTTCTACTGTTGTAAGTAAAGCGATGTGTGACACATCTGGGCCAAAACTAAGTCACCAATGCAATACCCTCTAGGTCGTCTTTCTTCTTGGCTACTGTGGCTGTTCATGCTCTAGAGAACAGTTCCTCACTCCTCTGGGATAACGTCAGCTTACAACAGAGCCTCAGCTGATCTGTGATGACCATAGTGAGTGAACAAGAAATACATTTTTGTTATTTAAAGTCACTGAGCTCTGGAGGTTGCTACAAAGTAAAGCCTAGCCCATCCTGACTGATACACTTGTAAACGGCAGTACTGTGAGTCTAGAACTTTTGCAAAACCCATTAGAAGCAATCATCAGTAATTATATCAATTGTAAATCAAGTGAAATCACCAGACTTAAACTCAACTGTCAGGAGAGGCATTGTGAGGAGTGTAGGATGTAGAGCTCATTAGGATTCGCAAACTGGCTGTAAATGACCTTGGTCACTGATGCTTTCAGAACTCAGCATTCTCTGACCTCAGGTAGACCTTACATATTTACCCTGTGGTGCTGTTGCAGTTATCAGAAATGGTAAATGAGTGGTACCTGGTACATGGTGGTACTCAGCAAACTGTTATCACAATTGTTTTAGGTGTATTTTCCACGCTGGACCGTGGGACGTGAAAAACTACATATTTCAGTTTAAACCAGATACTGGGACTTCGCTGGTGATCTAGTGGCTAAGACTCGGTGCTCCCCGTGCAGGGGGCCAAGACTCAATCCCTGATTACGGAACTAGATCTGCATGCCACAGCTAAAGATTCCACATGCCACAACTAAGACCTGATGTAGCCAAACCAACTAATTAAAAAATCCCACCAAGATATTCACTGCTACCCTTGCATTCATCAGGAGCAAGTTGTTCCCAGCAATCTTCTTTCATTCAACTTTCAAAAAATAAATAAATTTGGGTCCCTATTGATCTGTAAAAAATCTATGAAACTATAATATGTGAAAAGATAATAATTTATGTATAAATATAACTTCTCATTCAGAGAGGAACATTTTAATAAGTGATTCAACTTTATGTGCTTGGTGGACACCAGTGACTCATATTAAATAAATAGATGCACTGAAAAAAGGGAAAGAGAAGGGAAATAAAAAAACTCCAGATGAAAATGAGAATCATCAGCTTTTGAGGCTCCCAATTATACTTATAAAATTCAAAAAAATAATTCTGGGTTTGATGATAAAACTTCTGAATATGTTGTCGTATGCCTTCTTGGTTTAATTTCCAACACTTGCTCAAGTATAGTGAACTATTCTTCCCAATATTCTTCAGTAAAGATTTATAACAATCTGAATGTCACAATCCCAGGAGAGTTAACAGGTCCTACCATGGCATTTTCACAACTTGGCTGTGAGGGGACATGAATTCCGTCTCAACATAAACAGAGAATGACTCTGAGGCAGTGAATCCTTCTGAGGCAGTGAATACCAACTTGGGTAGATCAACACCATCTTTATACTTCTTACTACACCTGTAACTTAGAAACACATCCCCTCTGAAGCATTTTATATCTATTTGATAAGTGCTGAAAGAAACATTGTTCTTTAAAGATAGGTTCTTGTTTCTAGGCTTTAGTCAGAGGGAGGAAAATCTCTACTCTATTTCCCAAACCAACTAAAAGGATCAACTTTTTTCTTTTTTTTTTTTTTTTTGAGGTAAAATTGGTATATAACATTATGTTAGTATCAGGAGTACAACATAACAATCCAAGGGTTGTATACATTACAAAGCGATCAACACGTATGTCTAGTTGCCATTAATCACTATAGAAGAGACCCCCGCACCATTTTACACCCCCCACATTCCCCTCCGATAACTACCAATTTGTTCTCTGTCTGGGTATTGNCAAGGGTTGTATACATTACAAAGTGATCAACACGTATGTCTAGTTGCCATTAATCACTATAGAAGAGACCCCCGCACCATTTTACACCCCCCACATTCCCCTCCGATAACTACCAATTTGTTCTCTGTCTGGGTATTGGTTTTGTTTCTTTTTTTAGAGTCCACATACAAGCGATATCACACAGTATTTATCTTTCCCTGCCTGACGTATTTCACTTAGCATAATACCCTCATGTTCCATTCATGTTGTCATAAATGGCAAGATTTCCTTTTTTCCTTTTCCCTTTTTATGACTGAGTAATAGTCCACCGTCTGTGTGCATATATCACATATTTTAATTCATTCATCCACCAGTGGTCACTTAGTAATCAATGTATAGTAATCAATGCCACAGTAAGCTTAGGAATGCATGTATTTTTTTCAAATTAGTGTTTTTTTCCCTTTGGATATATTCCCAGAAATGGAATAGCTGGATATGGTTGTTCTATTTTTAATTTTCTGAGAAATATCCATACTATTTTCCATAGTGGCTGCACAAAGATCAACTTCTATAATAGCACAAAAATGGAGGAGAGGGGAAATCAAATAAAACACAGGAGCACACCTGATCAGCATTCTCCGTTCCCAAATTAACCTCCCTCTCTGTGTTCCCTCTCTACCTGCTACACTTTGTTCTTACCTGTTCAACTAAAAAAAAAAAAAAAA